>JANVCC010000018.1:33566039-33596498 GCA_025345505.1 Todiramphus chloris collaris | reverse complement strand
TTCCTTCCTTCCTTCCTTCCTTCCTTCCTTCCTCCCTCCCCCCTCCACATCTTTTAGTGTTTCTTATTTTATCCCCATAATCCTTGACAACTTGGGCAGTCTTCTGTCATTGTTCATAGATTTTCTTATTCTCTAAATGCATTCTAATTATTTTTAATATTTCCTTTATTCCTCTGGAGCCCTCCTCTGCAAACTCTACCCTTGACTGAGATAAGTTGCTTAGTAGTATAACTACCTTTGACTTTGGGAAGTGCTGGACCTTTTCTGCATTCAAATGCTAAGTTCTTTTAGACTTTTTTTTTAAAAACTTTCCTCTGGAAATTTAAATCTGGACAGAAGTAATCCTGATGCTTGTTTTTCCATCAAAATTAAGCAAACAACTTGCATTCAGCTGATCCAAACCTTTTTGCCTACACTTTTATAGACTATTCTAGATGAATCAGCTATCTAAAGTAGATCCAAGAGAGGTTCGCCTGTTCTTAGTTTATGGCTCAATTAATGGAAAACAGAAAAATCTTGTTACAACCAAGAGTGTTAGATTTTTATATTAGCAATAATGTGTATTGCCTAAAAAGTGCCTTGGAAGTTATTATTTCTTATAAGGATAACATTTCTAATAGCATTTCTCTCTGCAGAAAAATTAGGCTGTACTATTGCCAGATTTGATAGTAGCGTTCAAGAGCAAGCTTCTATCACTCGCTACTGCAAGAGAATTTTTCTTTATTTTTCCTCCAATTATTCCAGTTCAGGAGGTTTCCATTTTAACTGTGGAAATGTTTCCAGTTTAGTACTGCCAATTAAAGACAATAAAAGAAAATACTTAACCCACTATTTCATTCTTCATGAGTAACACACAGTTCATAGTTCAGTTTCAGTCATTGATTTCCAGTCCTGTTTCTATAAGCTCAACTTGTACTGTCACCTCATACATTCTTCCTGTTAGTTCTTCCATTTAGTTGCCCATAGTCTTGCCATTACTTTAAAAATACTTTATGCACTGGTGTGTTTAACTGGACTGCCTGTCCAGTTTTTGATTAAGCACTAATTGCATTGCAGCCCAGTTACTGCTGTTATCAGTATTAGCACTGTGTTCCTCATTGATCTCTAATTTTCTGCTTAATGATATTACTTCATCCACTGTCACATTTAAATTTATTTTTATTTTGGTAGAGGTTTTATGTCCCTTTTAAACTAAGATCTGTGATCAGCCATCATGTAGTCTGCCTCTGCCATACTCCATTCTCCCTCAGTACTCTTTTGGCTGCAACCAGAGGCAACTCATGCAAAGAATTTTAATACAAATTTTCATGATCTAAGAAGTTTGACCTAAGTGCCTTTGAAACCTAGGTACTGACTATGCTAAACACACTGCAAAAAGATGACAGAGTGATTTAGAAAATTAAAGGGTCAATTATAGGAATTATTTAAAATTGAAAAATTGTTTGATTGTTCTCAGTTCAGAAAGAGACTGCTACAGAAACAGAATACTAAAGTTTTGCCTGTTTGTTCTTTATTACATAGGATGAGAAAGCTGTTTAATGAAGATTGACATGGGACACATTATTCCGTATTAGCTGTGCCAATGACATTCTGTAATTAGCAGGTACTTGAATTAGGGACTAGGACAATCACCAGTAATTTTAAGAGAAATGTTTCTATTGATTAGAAAAAATTATATATTCAGATTGGTCTATAGCAGCCAGACTCTAGAGTTTGATGCACCTCTCAGTGAAGTTAATAGTGCTGCAAATACTGATTAAGGGGAATAGAAGGCAGTTTAAAATACATCCCAGCTAACTTTCTGTACAGTTTAGTGTTCTGTGGTTGCAAACCTATGCACAATATAAGAGATAGAGGGTTGTCTTTCCTATTAAAGTTTCCATAAACATTAAAGTAATACTCTATAGGTTTTGACAACTAAGAAATGTATTACTTCAACAGTAGAGATTCAAATCTGAATTTTCCTTTCAAATTTACTTCATATTCTCTTGAAAAATAGTTTTAGAGTTCACTGTTTTTCTGAGGGATCAGACTGAAGTAAAATATATGATAGGAATGGTAAGAGTCCTAGAAAAATTATTGCTTTTCAGATTTCCCAAGAATACTTCTCTGAAGTATGTCATTTGCTCTTGAAACCCATGCAGCAATTCTGCCAGAAGTCCCATTCTCAGTCCCCATATTTTTTCTCGTGAATACCAGATGATGCTGTGAAGTGTCCTCTTCCCACAGAAGGGGAGTCCCTCAGTAAAGAAGCTTGTAAATTGTTTAAATCTTCAGTCATTTTTTTTCAGTATCAGTCATACACAGTAGAGAAAACTTTAGAAAGTAAAATTTATTTTGAATTGGAAGTAAAATAAGGTCATTATAAGTTTCTTTCAGGAACTCAGCAGACACCTACTTATACCCTAATGTAATTTTTGAGCTAACCCTTTACTGAAAACCCTTAATAAGAAGCTGTGAGAATTCCAACCAGTACATTTAATTATTTTAAACATATTTTAACCCAACGAGTTATAATCTTCATTAATTAGTTCTGAAAGGTTATTTTCCTTTCACATAGTTTAACTGTGAAGGGAAATTATGGCCTGTAAAATAAGCCTGAGAGAACAGAAAAGATATTTAAAAGAAAGGGTAAAATATAAGAAAGCAAGAAACCTGATGTTTTGATATGTGAATTTATGTCTTGGGCCTAAAAGGTAGTTTCTGAAGATGATAGAAGAAGATAAATGTTATTTTTCTGCCAGAATAAAAAATAATGCCAGAATAAAACCAGAATAAAAAAGGAGAAAATTATTTTTAAAAAATGCATTTCAACTGTGCTGCGTATCAAGTGGACATCAAAAATTTATCTTACAGCTGTAAGGCACACAAATATATTACCTGAAATTCCTTTTACAACAAGAAACTGCACAATGAGAAGATGCTTAGGGGTTTTTTGACATATTCAGAGATAGAATCCTGAGTTTTTAAAGAAATATCTTGTTTCTATAGTCTGAATTGGAAACTAAAGAAAAATTGTTTCCCCCAGAAAATCTCTAATCCCTTCCAGCCTGTAGCAGTTCAGAAATTACAGCATTTACCTTCGTAATCTGTTCCTTCCACCATGCCCTAACCACCCTTTCTCTTCATCACTGTTTAAATTGCTCCTACAGATCCTAGTTGCTGGACACAAAGCAGCATCTAATATGGCCATTTCTGAACCACTCAGATATTGATCCACTTGTTGGCATCAGCTCAAATTAAGTAGGCTATAGCAGCTATTCCTCTGGTGAGTGAGGGAAGGGGAGAGAGGAACAAACTGAAAAAATACCTCTTTTGTCCTCTGTCTTTTGTGAGTAACTAAAGAGGCACAAAAGCTTTGAGATCTCTTCTGAACTATCACATGCAGCTGGAATCACTTAGTATCTTCCCAAGTTGCCTGGGAAGTGAGGGGAGAAGATGAGAAGACAAATAGTATGATTTTAAAAGCCTCATTTCCTTACAAAACAAGGTTAAAAAAATTAAATACTTATGTCCTCGGTCATAATGCTTCTAAGTAGATGCCAAATAGAACATCCAAGTCAACCGCTTTAAGTAGACTTTGCAGAATCTGGATAGTAAAGAGAGCATCCAAATTTTAATGCCTAACTGTTCTCAAATGTGACATCTTTTGAGGCTTACTGTAGTATTCTTGCATAGACTGACATAAAACTGCAAACTTTCTGAAGAACTGAGAGAAATGTTGGACACCAAAGGTCTCTTTCATCTAGTGGAGAAAGGCATAACAAAAAGCATAACAAGAAGCAACGGCTGGAGCTTCCAGCTAGACATATTCAAACTTCTAATGAGGCCATTTCTTAATTGTAGTGGTGATTAACTATCAGAGATATCAAGTAAAGTGATGGTATTTCTCCAGTTGTTGAAATTCTCAAATCAAGACTGATGACTATTCTGGGACATAAGCTCGAGCCCATTACAAGTTATTTGGCTTACTACAGAGCTTAACTAGGTGCAATTGTACTGCTGGTGTTATATTTAGCTCAGGCTAAGTGATCTAGTGATCCCTGTTGGCCTTCAAATGTATGAACTGATGAAGTGAAGCTGACATAAAAAGTTGGAATTTGCAAACAGGCAGAGTTGAGGGAATACAGGATGCTTCAGTTTGGTGGTTGAATGTCACAGAGAAGAGTGAAATTAAATAAGTTTTATGCAGAATTTGAGCAAGTGCTAAAAGGGGATGGGAGAGAAAAAAACAGGTTAATTGAAAAGAATGTAAAATATTTTGCTGTAAGATTCTTATCTTTTCATTGTGGAAAATTATGAAAAGATTACAGTTTTCTTTGAAAATATTGAAATTAAATATAGTATTAAAAGAATTTCCCACAACAAAAATTGTGATGAATTAGCTGCAAAACTGCAATTAATATCTAATTTCCATAATCCCTTTTACAAATAAATTTTACAAATATATTCAGTCAAGCAAGCAATGCAAAGTATATTGAGAAGAAATATTGAAGTTGTAGCAATAAACATTACTGTGGCATGTCCTGATTGAGAAAGGGTGGATTTACAGTTAGAGGTTACTTTAGGGAAAACTATAAAAAATGGTTAGTATGACCACTAAGAAAAAGTCCCCTACTGTAGATTAAAACTGAAATTAGTTTTAAATAATCTCTTGATAATATTTCCCACAGATTTTCCATGCATATGACGTTAAAGAAGACAGAGGAGAGTGATAGAGCAATTGATACTTGTGTCAGAAAGGGGTAACGGTTCATTCACGTTAACAGATTTATGCAAAATAATCCAATGCAACACTCAGATATATGGCTGTCCAATATTTATGCAACTGAAATTAATCAAAACAATACTCACTGGATGCTTAAAAACTGTTTGATATGTTTTCTTAACTTACCTATAACTTCATATTAACTTATACAAGATTTATATATATTTATATAATTATTTATACAAGAGAGGGTAGATTTACCTATTAATAAAAGAGGTTTTTTGACACCATGGTGGTGAGTGGATTTCTTTAACTGCCATTCTTCCGTGGCTTTTTTGTGGCAATGGTACAATATACCATGGTCCTCCTCCTACCACTGACCTTCCTACATAGGCAGCTCCATTCCTCCAGTTTTTTTCATGTAAAACCAGACAGATTTATTTCTTGAGAGTAAATAAAGAATATCAAGGGCTATGAGGATTGACCCAAACCTTCCAGTTTAGTTACCTATAATATAGACCTACTTATAACAGTCACTCAAGAAATTCACCAGAAGTGATCAAATGTGTAGATTCACCAGCTCACTCACAGCTGCCTTGAACCTTTGGCACTGTGCTAATAGAGACATACACTTTCTGCTGTGAAAGCCAATTTTGAAATTGGTACTTGTAACTCTACTTCCACAACATCTTTATTTCTAACGCAATAGCAACGAGAATTGTTCTCATGTTTTCACGCATAAATGAATTCCAGACAAAAAGTACTCCACTAAACTAATCCATAGGCAGATTCAAGTGCAGTCAGATAGGGCCACTGTGATAATTTTAGCCATGTTTGTTTTCTTCGTAGGTTTTGATTATGGTCACCTGTGTGCTATACACAAAAAACACCTAACACTTTAAGTTCCTAAGAGCTTTTAGGTCATGAGTGAAAACAATTGCACATTAAAACACAGTAAAAGTGGCAAGAAGAAAAACATTACAGCTGAACTGAGAGATGTGGCGTATGAAGTCAAAAGGAAGATGAGAACACAAAAATAAAAGATATTCTAGTAATGTAGAATATTTTTTTCCACTCTGTGTTTTCCATCTCTGACCTTTTCATCTTGTAAATATCAAGGAAGTGATGATGTAATTAAAATTATACCTAATGCCTAGATTGAGAAATTGCACTCTAAACTGTATTAATCTTTTCTCATATTTTTTGAGAGTTATATATACATGCACAGAGACACAAAGTGAGTAGTAGGAATTTTTTCTTCTCTTGAAATGGATTTCCTGTACATTTTGCATTTGCAAACATAGTGGGTGCTTTTTCTTTTTTTTTTTTTTTTTTTTTTTTATAAACAAGAAAGCTAAAATTCATGAAGCTGGATTAAAAATCCCCACCAAATTTATTGTCTTCTCTGGTTAGTCTCAGATCTTAGCAAGCATCATGTGAATATTTGTTAGGGCTCAGAGCTGTCCTAATAATTTTAGATGAGTATAGTTTTTTTCTTTGTCAAGATATCAACTTCAAGCTTTATGGTTCTTGTTCCAAAACTCAGCACTGATACTGACTTTCTTCTGAGTACTTCAAGATGCTGCTGTCACAGGTCCCTCTAGACTGACCCTTCTCTCTTCAGGCCATCATCAAAATAGTTTTAAAGAAAAAAAAAATTGCTTTCCTTTTCTCCAGTCCTTAGAAAAAAACAAAAGCAATGATGACCTTGCATTAAACGTAACCTTAAGTAGAAGTTCACTTGGAAACAATCATAGAAAGCTTTAATTTATTATTTGAGGTAGCTATTGGCATCTTTTTTTCATCAGTGAGGTCTATCAAATCATACTTAAAACTGTGCCGAAAGGGGGAGGTGTGCATTTCAGAGGCTACAGAGATGAGATTTTTGAGAAGAAAAATGCAGTCTTCTATGGGAGCACACAGTCCAAGACAACACTTTGAAAATCTTCAGATAATTCCTGCCAGTAAGTGTAACCTGCCACACTGCAGAAATGAATCAAATTATTCTAGAGAACAGTAGAACCCAGTAAATAAAGAATTGAGATGCATCAAGAGTGCTGCTTTTGAAAGATGTCATTTAGCACTGCAGAGACAGAAATCTGCCTGTAATAGTCCACATTGCCAAATGACCTGAAAGTTTAACTAGCAACCAATCTTAAGCAACATTTTATAAAACAGCCTTTCATTAGGAAATGCACCATCAGGTTGTTTGATCAAGAGGAAGACAGCACTTTTTCTTTCAAGTGGGTACTGAAGTCATTTGAATACCACATCTTCTGAAGCGTCAGGACTGGCTTCCTTTAAAATACTTAACTGAAGGAGATACTGCAAGCTCAGTTTTGTCAATGTCTTCTCCAATGCATATGCTGACCTCAGTGCATATGAAAATTGAGGGAGCCAAAATTTCTTCTCATTTCTTCATTTCTCTTAAACAGATATCGCCAAGTTTCCTGAATGCTGAACAGATGCATTACAGGTGAGAGAATCTGCTCTTTGTTCAATTCATCCTCTTGAACACCATGAAAATCACCCAGCAGTATAAAGAAACAGACTAGTCCATGACACGGCTCCATGTTCTACATCAGTCTCCCTCCAAAGCCCCATGCAGATCCTTTTCATTCTCACATTGCATGACTGCAGCTTGACATAGCTACTTAAGAAGAAAAACTGATACTTACATGCATCACTCATCACTTTCTGCTCACTCATCTCCTATATTTCTGGCTCCCTTTGACCTGCATTTCAACTAAACGTTGGAGATGTTACTAAAATCAGACCATGTGTTTTTCTCCTAAGGTGATAGTCCTGTTACACACAGCACAGATTTCACATACAGGACAAGAGAGCCCCACGATCAATGCTGAACACACATATGTTTGGTAGGATGCTTTGCTAAGCATATGAGATAATGAAGTCAGGCAGTTTGTCTGGGAAGCTAAATCCAAAAACTTCACTTCCCCACCTGGCATGAAATTAGTTTCCAATGAGTACTGGAGTTGTCAGTGCCTTGCTGTACTCCACAAGGACTGATGGGGAGGTGCCTATATATATGCCCTTTATAACATTTGCAGAGCAAAACACAATGCAAGGCTGTGCTGATGCACTGTTGGTGCTAAGGGATTTGTCCTCAGGCCAGAAAGGCAGGAGTCATCCTCTATTCTCTGGCTGTGCTACAGCAGGTTTTTTGGTGGCTCCTTTCTTTGTAGGATCCCTCTTCACATACCAAGGGGTAGGCTGAAGACACATGAGGAGGGTTTCCCTTTCAACAGCTTTATATGTGCAGGTCAGCCCAGTAGCACCGCGTGCCTCTGAATGGTGGGAAGCAGAAAGGGAAGGAGAGGCTTCTATCACCCCACATCCCACCCCTGCAGTATGAACACCCCACATATAAACTTTCAGGGTTTTCATGCACAGCAGTGTCTCATCCACTGACTGAACATGATGGTTTGGCATACACAGCCATGTAATTGACCAGTCACCAGGTCGAGCTTGAATCAAGCTAGGCATGCAAAATCCCTGGTGTCATAACTTTGTGGGACGTGCAGTCTTTGCAGGGTGCTCTGCATGTGTCAGCAAATTTATAAGCATCCATTGAGATGAGGGTATCATAGAATTATAGAATAGTGTGGGTTGGAAGGAACATGTAAAGGTCATCTAGTCCAACTCCCTCATCTAGTACAACCCCTTAAGTAAGTGTCATGGGTATTTTCCCAAGAAGTACAGTTAGGACAAATGCCTTACTGCAGTAAGTCTGTAGACCAATTTGGTAGTGATTTCACTCAACTGCAAAAAAAACCCCCACCTCTATTTCAGTACCTAATTTAAAGGCAAACCACATTTGAGGCTGCTGCATCATCACTTTTATTTGGGTGGTAGATTTCATAAAGAAACCAAAGTTTCATGTCGGCTTCTAACACAGATATATTTAATATTTCTTCAGCAGGTCACTTCAATTGCTCAACTCTTCTTCTCATAAGGCCAAAATAATTACATGCTGCTTCAAATGTGGGTCCATCAGTGCATTATGAAAACACAAATTACAAGTTTAATTTTATACATCATGTCAAATAGACATAACACCAAAAATATGTCATTGGTTGAACAAAGTATAGATTGAAACTATTTTTCACAACCATTCTATCTTTTACCAGTCTTTAAATCACCTCTTTATTTAACATGCAGTTTTATTAACAATAAATTGGCAACTTCCCTGTATTATTTTCAAATTTGAAGGTCTTTTTTTTTTTTTCAGATTAGTCTTAATTTCTTTTGGTTTTGTCTCCAAGTTTAGAAGGTACTATTATGTACCCAAAGTATGGATTATAAATTCAATGTCTGCGTTTTGTTCTTGACAATCATATTTTCACTTAATGGGCTACATGTGTCATCCTTTGTGAGTCCCAGCCATTTAAGCATCAGTATCATTTATTTTAGCATTTTAATAATGCAGTAACCTGTAATCAATATAGAGGATACTTTTATGATAGTTATAGACCATTTTTCACAAAACTGCAACTCCTTAGCCTTCTGAGAACACTCTCTCTATGATTATTTGATGCATGGTAACAAACCGAATGAACTCCAAATACATCAAAAACTAAAAGATGGGCAGTAGCAAATTACAAGGACATAAGAATGGAAGGAGCACAGCTTGTGAAAAAGAAAGAATGCAGTCATTTTTGCTAGACAATATTTTTTCACCAGCATATTCAGGAAATGTTTGAGCAGCCTAAAGCCACATAGATCTGTAGCTATACAAAAGCAACTGCATGTCCTTTAATGAAGGTAAATAGTGATGATACACTCCCTTCTAAGTACCAGAGTTTTCCAATTTACAGACACATGATTACTGACACCAAACACAAAATTTCTGTTCAGTGAAAACACATCTTTTTGAAAGGTTCTTATGCTGTACTTACAATAGTCATTTTGTCTGCATTCAGAAAAAGAATAACCAGGAAGAAAGGACAAGTATTGATTAAGGAAGAAGGTCAGAATGAAGGCCAACATGAAAGCCTCCAACCATGCTGTAACAACTGTTACTCCAAAGGCTCATGCACCCAGTCTTCTTTTTTTGAATGTGGCTAGTTGCAGAGAGATAGAGATAAAGCCGTCAGAAGTACAGAGCTATCCTCCTCATGACAAATGAATAGCACAGGGATTTCATGAACCATGGGGTGTATTTGGACACATCTTTTAATAGTTATCAGCAACTGTATTATCAAAAATGTGTATAATACTGAGTGGGAACCCCTTTATATTTTGGCCATCTGCAACATCCTGTGACACTGCAATTACTTGTGTATCAAGTTTGAGTTTGCAATTACTTGTGTGCCAATTTCGGTTGCTAGAATACCTTTAGGCACCTCCTCATTCTTGTAGTGGGAGAAGCGCATTAGTTTCCTCTTTACTGTGGCATCCATGCCAGAAAGAACTTATTTATCTTCTATAGAGTGAACTTAAACATATAGACCTGGACAAAATGGCAGAGCCTGGAAAGACAAACTGAAAAGACAATTAAAAAGACTTGGGTCAGTTGGTATTCTTTTCCATCTTTTTACAAGAAATCCCAATATTCCAGCTCTTGGGGCATTTGAACTAGTATTACTGCAGTTTCCAAGAGCACACACAGTTAGATAAAACTCATCCTATAAATGGACATTCTGAAGAGATTCTGAGAAAGGTAAAAACAGAACAGGTGGGTTCCCTCCATTCTTTGTGTGTGTGAAAGAAGAAGCTCAAATAACCCACAGGAGCTATACAGGCACTCTATGTGTTAGCCATAAAACTGTGGCTTATTAACAGTAATAAACTTACAGGAACATTGTGTACTAACAAGCACTATTACCATTGTCAATGCAAGGATGCTGCATGAGAACAACAATGAGGAAAGAAGATGATATTATTTTGGGGAAAAAAACCAATGATGTTCAGCTTTATTTCTCCTCTGCTAAATCCTTTCAAAACTAGTGTTTGAATAAAATCTTTGCCTAGAGCAGTGACAGATAAAAAACCCCACGACTTTTCCAAGAAAAAGGGAGAGCTAATCTAAGATCAGAAAATGTCAAATTAGTACATGTTTTAGACATTTTGAAAAATAAAGCACTATCAGCATCTAGACTTAGAATTAGAAAAAAACAATACTAAAGTAAATGATAAAAAAAAGATGTGACAACAATTTCATATATTACAGGTAAAAAAAACCCTGAATATATTTTAAGAGTTTGACACACATTGCTAAGAGAAATTAATGAAAACAAATTGGGGAATGGGAACAGAAGAGGAAAAGTACGAATCTTAATAATATAACCTGTCAAGAGAGGGCAGAAAGTCAAGGTAAAATACTTATGATTTTATGCTTACTGAAATAGCGTGCAAGTAATGCATCACCTTCCTCTTGAACTTGGCCAGTGCTAGGTGTGTGACAGGAAGCCACAAGAAATCCCATACCAAACAGTTGCAAAATAGCTTCATTTTTTTTCCTCTGTTCTATAAATTTGGTGTCTGGTTTATTCTCTGAATGTGAGTTTATAGGCCTGAACCATTCTCACTGACTTAACTCAAAGATCAAATATCACATTCCTAATAATAAAAAAAATAATAATCTTGGTCCAGTCTAATGGGTGTATGGATGTTCCCTGCATCCACAGAAATATTTCATCATTTTTGATACCTAGTAAATTCTTGGCATTAGTGATGTTTTGTGACAGAGGTTTTAATGGATTAAAATGTCCTGAAAGCAAGCACTGTTTTTCAAAACATATAATTTAACTTTAAGCTATATTTACTGAATGGTAGTTGTCAAGAACATACTTTGCCTCGTCACTCAGTATGATTAGTTGTCCAATGCTTCAGTGCTTTAGTGTGTCTGTAATAGGCTATTACTTAGCAAAAAAAAAAAAAGGTAAAAAATTTCAATGGTTTGGAAAAAATAATTATTTAGTTTGTTCTAAACCTTTAACACCATGCAGTATGCATCTTCTGAGTTTTGACTGTTCAATTTCTGAAGCCTTTTGTCAATAGCTATTTTGACGATGATGTACTATTTTCAAAATATTCACAGCTTCTTTTCAAATTGAAATCAATAACAAACACTGAAGAAGAGAGAGAAAAACAGCATTGCACAATCTACCCTGCATTTCCCTTTAGAATAGAAACCCAATTTATGCTGGATGGTGACAGCTAGGAAGATCTTATAACAAACACCTGCTTTCACATTTATTGGCATGGTCACCAAGTACTCTGGCTGGGTGACCAGTAAGGGGGTATATTTTTTTCTTTTTTTCTGCCAGAACACAGCTAGTCTGGAGGCACTGTAGCATGACACAGATGGCTCAAGGACTACAACCTTGAAAACCCTTAAAAAGAATACACTTTTTATCTCTCAAGAGCAAACTGTTTGCTTAATAAGTAACAAATAGATAACACATCTTATCACTAGTGTGCTCTTTAAGTTACTTTAATATCACAGAGGAAAGTCATGTATTATTTTATGGCTTTCAGGGGTTTTGTTTTATTTTGTTTTCTGTACAAACATTCAGTGCAAGTAGGAATGCATATTATATTTCTCCAGACAGATACTGATTCAAAAGAAGGTAAGTCTCAGACTGCCACATAACCTAACTTGTAACACTAATGTTTTTTTTTTTAACCTACACGAATCTTCTAGATGGGGGTCTTCAAAATTTGTCACAGATGGTGTTTGATTAATTTGTTCATCATTTGCTATGTCCTATATCATGTCTTCCACAAGGGTGCGGCTGGACAGCATGGAGGAAGCCTTGTCCTGGCAGCTGTGCTCTGAATCAAGAGTCCATCCCCCTGGACAGAGTGCAAGAGTTTGCCTGTCAACAGAACATTCCAAAAGCAAGCAGCTTCCCAGGAACAGAGAGTCAGAAGAGAGAGAGGTTCCAAGCAAACACAGAAGTGGAAGACTGCTGGCAGCAGAAGAGAAGAAACCTAGAGCCAGCCCTCCAGAAAGGACAGAAAGACTTGTCCTCAGGATGCACTGGCAACTGTGCAGAGATTACTGCAGTTGGCTTCCCAACTTCCCTGGGAATTTTTAAGAGCAACCCTAAAGAGAAAGAAGCCATCTGACAATGTACTGATGTATAAACCCTTTGTTTGCTTCAGTCATTGCCCTGAGCGCTGGTTCTTTGATCTAGCTCATATTTCCACAAAACCTAGCTTCTGAGATTCAAAGGTAGTTTTCTACTTTTGTGTGATCCCTTCAAGGTAAAAACATAGACAAAATTACCCAGGTGAACTCGAGATCCCCATAAGCCTTGATTATTTTTAGTTAACTCCTTAGCACTTTGCCAAAGATAGTTTTGTCAGTAAAATACTGTGTGTAGTAACCAGACATGCAGAGAATCACCTTTCCTAGTTACAAATGATCTAAGGCAAGGCTGTTTTTTCACTGAGATAGAACAGTTAGATTTCATCAGTTTAGAACAATCGAAATGTAGAAGATAAAGAAAGACTATTCAAATGGCAAACAATATTAAATACCATTCCTATGACAATTATAGCATTGGATTATCAATTAGCTGAGATGCTTTCAGGACATGAGGCTGGTAAAGCAGCAGGATAGCAGCTGGTGAAGTGAGGTTTTCTGAGAACACACACAAGACCTTGCAACAATCTTACACACACACTGTGGACAGGACAGCACTCATATTGCACCTGTGACTATTTTCAACCTTTTGTTAAAGTGGGTGTTCTATGGCTTTTTCCTTCCCATTCTAGGAGGGAATTCCCATTTCATTCCCATTTTTCCTTCCTCCATTCTAGGAGGGATTTGTGTATGTTTTATTTTTTCAGTAATAGACCTACTGTGAAGCCACAGAGATTGAAGATTTGTGACGTGTGTGACAATATAAGTAAAACAATGGTTAATAAGCATGAGTTTTGGATTATATCTTACATAAAATGAGAAACCATGAAACTGAAGTTATTCTACTTGCTATTTCAACTAAGCAAACAAGCATGCTGTTACAGAGTTTACTTTAGATGTTCTCTTATGACTACAACACTTTATCCAAACATTATACAGAGAACCCCAAGCTGTTCTTGAATATCCTTAGCTTTTGAAGCAGAGATGCGTGATAGGAAGTAGTGACAAAGGACATGTGCAGTGATGACACTGTAGGAGGCGTCATACTTAAAATGAATTCTGTCAGGAAATACAAATCAGCCACCAAAGTCAGATGTTGATGCAGCTATTTTCTGCCAGCATGAAAAGAAGCTGGAGAAAGAGGTTGGAAAGGTGACAACATGGTCAGAATGCTGAAGGATTAACAAAGAAAATAAGAAAGCACTTCGCTTTAGGGACCACAAATCCTGAGTTAATCAGGTAGAGCTTCTTCAAGAGAGGAAAGTTATCTGAAAGAAATAATTATAGATCTTACTAGGAATAGAACAAGGAGTCTCCCACAGAGCAGTAGTTGCCACTTCTCTCAGCCTTGAGATTACACTCAAGTTCTGTGATTTTACTCTTGGATCAGGAATCACTGCAATAAAAATCCTCAGGAAAAGCATCTTTTCAAGATGTTTTTCCTCGTCTAAAATGGAAAACTACAGAAATTTTTCACCCTTTGAAATTCAGGTAGGAGTTGTTTCTGCCCTTGAATTTCAGCAATGTAAGAAGTCTGGAAAAGGGATAGGAATTAGTCTTCAAGTGTGTCAACTGACCACTGTAAGCTAAGGAGACCTTCAGAGAGCATGAACTTTCAAGAAAGTATTAACTCGTGTAATATGATGTAGGTAGGGGATACAGTTTCACTCAATCTGTGCTGCACAAAGACTTGACCTTTTTATCTTTGGTGTAGAGGATTTAGCTCTCAATGGAGGTAAGCTTAACTGAGATCTTTTATTAATTCAAAATTCGTTCCTTCACATGGCTTCTTCCTAGCAAAGAAAAAGAAGTTCAGTAGGGAAAAGTAAAGTACAAAGATAAAGGCTGGTAGCTGAAGGCACTAAAAAAAATGAGGTTTCATGGCTGTGGTTGTCAGAGATGCTACCAGAAGCTGAAAGGAAAGAACAAGAACTGATCACTAATGATTTTTACTGGCCTTTGGCCTCATCCTAACATATGATCTCTGCTTACTTTAAGAGAGTAGGATAGAGTTTGCTGAGGAAAACAGAAATACAGAGATTCACAGTCGAGTAAAGTTGGCAGCCTGTGTCCCTAGAAACAAACATTTTAATGAACAGTTCAATACCATTCCTATACTCGAAGTTCTACCAAAGGCACAACTAACTGTGTGTCACAAATGTGATATTAAAATGCAGCCAAATAGGAACAGAGTCAAATACCAGTTCTGTAAACAGTAAAACAAACAGAATATTTTTAGTCCCTTTTTTTGAACCACAAAACAAACTGGAGATTCAGTTGATAAAAAGCACTAATTATCCTGACTCAAGGAATCTAAAGATGCCTCAGGAAATACACATGACAAAAAAGACATTCTGCACATATGCTTCCTGCAAGGTCTCAGGTTTTTGGCTGACTTGATTGAAGGAACCAACGTAATTAGAACCCCTGAATAAAGTTTGGTAGTGTTAGGAGTAATATCTCATTCTTCAAACAGATAAAGAACTAGATTGTGCTATAAGGATAAAGCAGCAAGCTAACAAGGACACTGAGAAATATAGTTGTGGGGCAACCAGAAATTATTTAAACTACAGGAAGCAAATACTGTGATTTCATCTTGAATTCAAAAAGGATTTATAAATAAAATAGAGAATCTTGTCTACTGCAGGCTCCTGGGATATCAGAATGCAAGAGCACTGCCATTCTAGCTCAGATAACCATTGTGCAGAGGCATAAAACCTTCAATTCCTTTCAGACACATTTAGCTATTATCCATACTGAAGTACTAACCTTTCCCACCTTTGTGCTTCCTTGCAAAGCATCGCAGGAGGCCAGTGAAAGGATGCCTTTAATGATACCAAAGTCTATTGCAAAACTGAAAGACTTTAGAGATTACAGCAGAAATAACTAGTTCCACAGACAATGTGTCCCAGAGGAGTGTGAACAGTGGGGACAATAAAGAAGGAATGCAACACAAATAGTGCTCAGGAAATGATATAGTAAAAAGATGGGAGTTTGAAGAGAGAAAAATTTCACCTCAGAGCATAAGATGACCTGCTTACCCTCAGCACTGTATTCATAGTGCAGTATACAGCCATAGTGCATTTCATAACCCCCCAAAATAACCACAGTGAATCACATTGAACTTTATATCCATGCCTATACTGAGGTAGTCTATCAGCTCTGCTTTACATCCCTGCCACGTGTCAAGTAGAACATCCTAGAAACAATACTACCTGCTTTGCTTGATGCTATGTAGAGAGACTGTGAGGTACCTTGTACTTTCAGTGTAGAATACTGACCCACTAACTGGCATTGCAATGATAGGTGCAGGTCTCAGAATAAAATCGCATCATTCTCTGAAGCAGCTGTTATAAAGGACAGTGGAGCAGCCTATTATGGTGTAAGCTACCCACAGTGACACTTTCTTCCTCATTCATCACTAACAGAGTTGGCTGTGCCTTGAGAAAGAAGGATGCTGCATTTTGCAGCTGGAGTTCACAGGGAAGGGATCAGAGCTACAGTGAACAGCTCTCCCTGAATCAGAAATGCCCCTTTACACATGCCAGCAGGAAGATTATCTCACAGTGCTGTTTTATGAAGCATTTAAGGTTATCAACCTGTTCTATAATACCTGAGTGATGTCCTGGGTTTTCTTCTGTAACTGTTACAATGTTCTATTCATCACTAAAGGTTAGTAGCTGGAGTTTAAAATCACCTATAAAAACCAAAAATGAGGTAAACAATTCAAGTTATATTAAAAAAAAAAAAAAAACAAACCAAGAAAAAATACCCAAAAAACAAACAGTCTCTGGTTTTGGTCTTTCCTTCCTGAAAGAAGTTAGTCACAATCAAATTTGTTCATAAAAGAAACCAAAATTTTCTACAGTTGTGAGTGAATCAACCTTACTTGAGGTTGATTGAATCACCTTTCTCAACGATGGACTAATTCTGATTGTTATAAATATGGAGCCCTTAAAATGCAAACCCTCCCTGCTGGCATTTTTTGGAGAAGGTTCAATGCCACAGCAAAGTCTTTATCTTTCTAATAGTACTGACAGCATTACACTGCATGATATTCTAAGTCAAGCACTTGACACAAAGCTCCTACAGAGGTGCTGTGTGGGGATTCCATACTAATTCCACAGACAGCCAAGAAGCACAGACATTGTCTCCTCCACTACCCCTTCAGTATGATCTAAATGAATCAAAGACTATGGGGAAGAAGGGTATTGAAAAATGATGCCAGGGAGTCTGTGGTTTCTAGTGACAGTATTGTGATGCTTAATTACACTTACTGGTAATTACTAGAAGCTGGAAGCTCTGAAAACACAGTGCACAAGCAGACACAGGCACATAAACATAGAGGAAAACCTTGCAAATTTAATAGATTATTAAAGGAGGTTTGCTATGGGCTTCATTCACAAGATCTCATCTTCGCATCTAAATACATTGTGATAAAAAGTGGCATTGCCATGAAGGAAATACTAATTCCTCCAGGCTTATGGTGATCACCTAGGTCTTCAGAAGGGACCAATCCCCAGTGCTCCCAGCTGATTGACCTTGCCACCAACACTGGCCCACCCCAATATGTCCCACTCCTACCCTGTCTTCCCTACTGTCTCTCCAATCCTGTCCCTTCTCCCGAAAACTAAACACAGCCCTGGGCAAAATGCAGGAATCACCAGTTACCAATGGGTCACCATCTGTGCTTCGTCCTCAACTGCCTTCTCAGTTGTTCAGTGCCCCTAACACGGACACACAGACCCGTATTCGGTCTTTGTTCCAAACAGCATAGCTTCTTCTTATCTTGCCCGTAGAGAAGGCACTGTCTCTCAGTGTAACTGTGCTCACAGCTGAGCAGTGGTACTGCTTCAAGGCAGCATAACTTTCAAATGTAGTGCAGGTGTCTTATTAATTGCCATCCTCTGTAAAGATGCCCAAAGTTTGCTCCTAAGCCAGCACAGAATTTAATATACAGAGACACAATCTCATATACCTACAGGCTGACTGGCTTCCTTCCTGTCTCTGGTGCAGTGCTGCCATCCTGGGATCGCCCCATGCCCCTCCTTGCTAGTGCCAGAGCATTCAGTCTCGGATACAGTAGTCTAAATGCAGTGCTCTCTTCTCTCCCTGATCCTCCAACCTGCCTTCCATATCAGCCTCACTCCCCCTGTCATTCTGTAAGACACAATAGCCACTCACTGAGCCTGTTCCCAAAACTTGCCTCTGAGTTTGGACTTGATGGAGATAATAGAACAAGTTACTGCTCCCCACTCCTGCTTTCCATTTAGACCCACTGACATCCACCCACCCACACACACACACACCTGCATTCCCAGTGCCTACCCATTTTCCTCTTTCTCTCCAACACTGATGCAAAACAGAGTCATAACACAAGAAAAAGCAACTGACTGATCATAAGTAAACACTTATCTTTACCTCATTTCATCCGTTTTCCTTCCCATTTCACCCATTTTCCTTCCCATTTCAAACAAAAAGCCTCAGGGAGCTATTCTGGATTTTAAACTTATTTATAAATAAAATAGAGGTTTGCCTGATGTAGGCTCCTGGCACAGGATGCAATATCCACATGCAGACTTCTCAGGAGTGCATTAAACCTCTCAAAACAGATTTTGCCCTTGGGCTGTCATTTGACCACCACAAGTATCTCATCTACACCACAGTCTTTGTTGGATTGCTTTTCAGTTTTCTCAAATGTCCTGTCTTCTCAGTTTCAAGCTAGAGCAATTCAAGAGCTTATCCTTGAATTTGTCTTAAAACCTGTATTAATTAAGATTTGTTTTCCAGGCATGTTCAACATTCTCAGATGGTATGTGTATCTTAGTGTGACAGGTGACATGCAGAAACAGAGTAGGAGAAACAGAACAGGAGGGAAATAGCAAAACTTGGTAAAGGTTGTACTACTGACACTTCTACAGCTGGAGAACTAAGACAAGAAGGTAGGCAGAGAGTGGCTGCAGAGGACAACTCAGGGACATAACCCTCACCCATGTACTCTTCACCCTGACTCCTGCATGCCACATCTCCAGTTACCAGGGCTCATAAGGAAAGACTAAGGTTGCAGTTCTCAAGTCTGTTCATGTAAATAAAATTGATTTTGAATCAATCTCTCATTTGCAAAAGCACTAGCTGCGGTTATCACAATTCAGTTTCCAGCATGAGCTACCCAGGTCTCTTGTGACTCTCAACAGAAACCTGTATCAGGGTTTGGCAGTTCTGAAGATCAGTAGGCCCATTTATTTAAGACCTTAAATATTGACTCAGAGCTGAGCAAATGCTGAGTCCATCAGTAAGGCTGTGACAATTCTTGTACTGAAATGAAGGCATTTTTTACATTTTGTCATACATATTTTAACAGAAGGAGACATCTTAGTTGATTATCCAGATACTGTTTCTTCTGGTAATACTGAAAAGATATTTTTACTAAACAAACTAACTGATCTCATCATGGTCATAGTGTGGGGACTAACAACTAGAAAACTGCGTCCTGGATGAGAACCATGACTTCACTTGCAATTGAGTTACAGTTATCTTAAAAGAATCGTGATGAACATCAGATTTTGCATTTTTCTCAAAACCCTTGCCCTAGGTTCAGCTAGGATAGGGTTAATTTTCACCAGAAACTGGAAGGGGACCACATCCATGATAGACAACTGAAGAAGCTAATGGGATATTTAATAGTATATTGACGTCATGCCTGCTATATAAGGGCGGAGGGCAGGCTGGGCACTGTATGCAGGTCTCTGGTGCCAGGCCCTCACTGTAGGACCAGGCAGTTCGGTGCATGGGGCTGAGCAAGCAGCTCAGGTCCTGGATTGGTCTAAACTACCAATATCCTGAATGTGTCCGACCAGTATTTTTTTTCCCATAGCCACAGGGGCTTCTTTACATCTGAAAAAATGTAATGCTTTAATCTTTAATCAAAGTCCCACAAGTGGTGTTAGAAACCATGAGTTTTCCAGAAGAGACTATGGCTGACTCTGATACAATTTATAGTACAGATGATGTTGTCTCATCCATATTCCTGCTGCTTCAGGGTTTTTCATCCATAGCAATGAAATGAATGGCGCTTTCTGGAGACTGCATCATTAGTTGGCATTCCTGCAGCTGCTTTTTAGAAAGCAAAAAAGTAGATTAACTCACTTCCTTTGATACCCGCAAGCACTGATTAAACTCTGATTTTGGGCAATACACAACCTCAAACAATATTCATCCTCAACAACACAATGTGTTTTATCACTGCTCACACATCTTAACATTTACATTTTCTATGCCCACATTACATCAGTGGGTTGTCACCATCCTTTGACTGCTATACCCAGTGCTGCTGCTTTGCCATTTTCAACTAATAACATCTTGTGCTATAGAACAGAGGCTTCTTTGTAAGGGTGTAAGCTTACAAATAATGCTATTACACTTCAGCCCACTTTCTTTGCTTCATTCTTCAAAGTCATTTGTTGTTTCTTGCATAAAACCCTAGGCTTCTCAGGAAAGACAATATTTCCCAACTAGGAAGGAAGGAAGGAAGTAAGGAGAGAGAAGGAGGGAAATCCAAGAAAAAGAAGTACCTTATCTTTTCTTTTTTTCTTTCTTTCTTTTTTTTTTTTTTTAATGCACTGGAGTGCATAGGATAGGATGAATGGAAAGGATGAAGAATAAAACATCTTTTGACATTTGAAGTTGCATATATCCCTATTAAAACAAAGCAACCCTCATGCTAATTGTGGTAGGATTTTCTGAACTCACAGCAGGTTTTTATAAAAAGTGGAAACAAACATACTGCAGAGTAATACATGTACCATATTCTATCTCTGTTCAAAAATGCACATGACTGTAAAACAAAAAGCCAGTTCCAGTCACAACAAAGAGTTTTGTGTTTCTTTAAAAGAGTAATGGCTCTCAGAAAAAATAAATTGACTAAGGAAAATGGAAAAAAAATGTTTTGCAGAGGGTAAAAAATAGAAACAAACACATAAAAAGGGACAATGAAGAGGAAAATAAGGTGTTCTTCCACAAGGAAAAAAAAAAATGGTTTCAATGCAAGAGGAGCTAATTTTTCAGTAGAATTGTTGAATATAACTGTGACAAAATATTTTGTGTAAACTGCGATGAGTTTCGGAATAAGAGATCAGTTTTAAATATTTAATTTGCTGAAAGATATTTTCTCAGACAAGGGAAAGGTCACAATTTACAACTTCCCCAGAAATCAGTAAGAGAGTCAGGTAACTTTCCATCCATACTAAACTATGGCCAGAGCACTGGTGTAAGTTTCCATCTAATAAGCAACTGCTATAAACCAAAATTGATAATAAATAATCACTAAAATGTCAATAAATAGGATTAACAAAACTAATATTTAATATTTCACCATTTCGCAATTTTTTACTTTTGAGTCAGTCACAATTTTGCTTGAAGAGAAAGTTCCATACACATCTTCATACAGTAAAAGTTACAATAGAGAAAAAAGTATTATAAAAAGTATTATGAAACAGTTTTTGCAGAACTTTCAGGGGTTTTTTTCCTATATTGGACAGTTGGTTTGGTCATAAAAGGCAGACAGACTATCTAAAAGCAGAGGATCTCCATTTTCCTGCATATCATTCTTGTTTAGTTGATATCATGTATTTATCTTGAAAGATGGAAAAAAAAAAAGGTCAGTTACACATGTTCATTATCTAATACTTCTAATACCTGTTTATAGCTTCTTCCATCTCCATCAGGACAGAGAACCCTTCGGTGGATCTATGCACTTCCTGTCTATTTCTCACAGCATTGCTCATAATATTCATTTAGTTTGTGAAAGTTCTTTTGTATTACTGAGGCTGAAACTACCATTCTTCGGGCTTTTTACATCTCTGGGTAGCTAGACAAGGGTTTGTAAGCCTTGGTGGGCCTCTGTGCTTTTATAACTTCTGGATTAGACTGCTCAAACAGACGTAACTTGGCAGTCTAGCACCTTCCAGAAACCACAGCAACTGTTTTGTGGTGCACTTGATGAAGTTATTTTGTCATGTGCAATTGTGTTGTGATACAGCAGAACTTTAGTCTGCTTTTAAATGCAATTTGATGTTGGTTCTCCTTTAGAAAATCTCATGTGATTAGCTATCTCAAAAAAACCTGCTCTCTGTGGCCTCTAACACAACAGAAGAAATCACTTGAAACACTTTCATGCATGGTCTACAACTCATCCTCTAGCCTGTGATCACCAGACATGACCAGAGACTAAAAACCTTTGAAGTTAAAGTGAGTTAGCAATGTAAAAGGAAACATCCCTCAGAAGCTGAAAGTAAGCCATTTCAGAGGAGTGTATTACACATGTCCCACTACATTTTCCAAGAACACAAGCTTGTGGGCTTATAGTGGACAAGGCACAAACTGTCACCTGGTAAAATCTCTGTGCTCAATTAATCAGAAACACTCATTATTTGCAGTTCATATGGGCAGTAAGAGGAAATTTCTTATTGAGACAGGCAAAGTGATGGAGTTTCTCTGAAAATGATGAAAAAGGTCAGGCTCCAACAGTCTGTCAACATTATTCATTATGAACACATGCAAAGTATCTCTATAATAGAAGCACAGGAAAGGAATTTTTAAGATTTTCCCAAGACCAAAATGATATAGCTTTATTCTTAAAATAAGAGAGATATAATTCTGAAATGTGCAATTGATGTTTATGGCATGCCATATAGGTAGATATTTATATGCAGATGGCTAAGTCAGGTGGGACCAGGCCAGCAAGCATATTGACTTGAACTCACTTAGCCTAAACTCAGTGCCCAAAGAATGTGATTATTCTGCTTCCATATCTGTCTTAGGTCCTGTGAAAAGGTTGCCCATGAGAGATGAAATCCAAGCTAAAATGACAATACTACTTCAGTTTTTTCTGTTAGATCAAATGTTTGAGCTACTTATTATCCTGGGTGATGAAATTTAAGTGTAGGAAACCTCATAAATTCCACTGATGTACAAAGCAGTTTTTTTCAGACAACACTTTACTCCTGTCCAAGTAGAGCCACATTATTCTTAAAAATTACTTTAAAAGTAGTACAACACAGCTACCCTAAGGCTTTACAAATTAATTCAGAAGCTCTTATACAAAGCATCAGTGCATTAAACCATGCTGGAGTTGGCTGTGAGTAAGAAAAAAGCTATTAAGCTATGGTCATAATACCCTTCCTTTATTTAAAATCCTGTTTACAATCTAAGTCACTTGGAACAATGAATAAAATCAGAGAATACTGCATGAGGAATGTGTTTTTTCATCAGCTGCTCTTTCTTATCTCAAAAAAACTGCTTAAATGCTACTCAGGGACCACATCCTATTAGCATCAAGAGAATTACAGGTTTTGTGGTCTAGTGCATTTTTCAAAATACTTTCTTCAACTTATGCGAAATGGCATGCTTTTTAAATAGGTAACTGATCAGAAGTTGTTTTATGAAGTAATTAGATAATTTGTTCAACATTTGGAACTAAATTCAGATTATTATTTTTAAAAATTTCTTTGATTAAGGCACACCATAAGCAGAACACGTTTGAAGTTGTTGCTGCTTCATGGGACAGATGTAGATAATTGATATGACTCTGGAATTGACCATCCTTTTATTTAACTCTAGATTAATTTACCATTTATAAGTACTAAAGATCAGCAATGTTTTCTCCTACAACTAGCAATTGTTACATTTCATTACAGCTATACATGTCCTCCCCATTGTCAGTATCAGTGGATTTACAGAGAATTAAGTGTCAACAGGAACAATTTCTCAATACCAGGAGTAGTTCTGCAAGCTTCCATGAATACAATGACCAAAAGCAACACACTCAATATGAAAGGTTCTCAGGTCACATCCTAAGATTTACCTAAAATTTGATCCTTCAGTTGTCGTATTTTTTCATAGGTTTTCTGAGAATGTTGCCTTTTATTATCTGGTTGTGAATGGTTGTTAAGATTGGCAAAATTGCTAAGTGACACTTAATTTTAAAGCCATAAAATTTTAGTGGTCTCTGCTATATGTAATTCTAACAACTCTAATTCATGAAAAGAAGTTTAACTTATCTTCCAGAAATAAAACACAGCAGTGAAGATCCTATTAATTTATGTCTTTGGACTGTCAAGTAAAGCTTATATATCTTACAGTACTTTCCAAATGACAGACTTCTGAGAAATAAAGCTGACAATTAAGTGAATTTGAAAATTAGATGAGTGAAAATTCCAGAGTCACTTTCAGTATACTGATTACAGTCAAATGACTGATAGCTGTTTTCTGTTTCTGTGTTAATATGATAATACACATATGAGGTCTGGAGGTGTTGCTAGACTGTAACAAGTAAATATTTTATGCTAATTAGAGGATGAAGAGTACATCTCTCCATCTGTTGAGGCCTTGTGCTGCACGCAACCTGGAACTCGCCTAGCACAAGGTCAGAAGATCCAACTAAGCAGTTTTGCAAGAGCCTGGATTCAAAGTCTATGCTTCTGCATCAAGTGAATTTCACCCTTGTGAATCCATTTGTGAGTGTCCAGATTCCACCCCTGCTAATATCTCAGTCTAAGTATAAAAAAGGTTAGGAATGGTGTATTTATAAACTCACAGGCACACAGGTTTTGTAATCTTCATTAATGTCATTAGTACACAGGTATGTAAGGCAGAGTAGCAACATTTCACAGAAGCATAGAATGGTTTGGATTGCAAAGGATCTTAAAATCCAACCTACCTAGTCCAACCCATTTGTAATAAATATATCTGGAATTCTTTGTCCAACCCTGATTCTCATTCCTTATCATTTTTCCAGACTTGTATAAACTATATCAAGTGTCTGCTCCAAGCAGGATTCAACAAAGAAGGTTTACATAGACTTCTGATAGCTCAGGGAAGAAAACATCTTCTATATTATCAAAAGAAGAACTGCTTTTTGAATTGAGAAATAATACTTTACTTTTCTGAGAAAAAAAGGCCAGCTAGTGTTTGAACCCTAAAACATCACTCTTAGCATAGGTTTTGCTTCATCTTCTCCATCATAAGCCTAGTACTTCAGAGACCTTAATTATTTGAGTTTGACAGCATCCCCAGTTACCTGGTCTTTGCTTTATTCCTTAGGAACTGAGACCCAAAGAAGTAAAAGCCAAAACTTTCAAAAGCATTCACTGATGCAATGCATCTAATTTAATAGCTTTAGACCATCATCCTCCTGAACACTTAGCATTTGATAGGAACTTGTACGTTCAAAGCACAACTTTAAGTGATTTCAGCCACAGATCTGTGCTCAAGGATTCCACAGATTCGCTCCTGGATATCTCATGCTGAGCACACAGAAATGTAAAACTAACTCACTGTTATTGGACAACTGTGAAAGAGCTTCAGTTTTTGCTCGTGGCTCTGTTTGAATTCACTTTGCTTTTAAAAAGGACTAAACCAAAGCACCATGAGCTACACAAACCTGATTCACTTTTAAAGAACAATTAATCTTGTAAGCTAACTACTAGTGGCAGAAAGGATTGGGGAAGGCCAGAGACTATTAGTGAAGTCCAGATCTGATTGTCTGTTTTAGAGGGATAAGGAGCTCTGTGCAAAAGCAAAGGGCTGAAATGTATCAGCAGATTTTTGACAGTGAGGTAAGTAAGAGGTATGAAAAGGAAAGAGTGTGGAGGAAGTTTGGGTTAGTTGTGAATGAGAGAATTCATTTCTCTCTTTAACCTCTCATGAAACTTTGATCTCCCATTCCAGCTGATCTGCTCTGATGATCCCCTGTCCCCTCAGACTGACTTACCTGCCTGTGGTCCCTAGGGTACTTCTGTAGCAGAAAACACTGACCCCATAGCAGATGGAGAGGGATCATCTTCTCAGACCCTCCCAAGGGATTCAAAAAGGGATGTAGGAAGAAATGGTAAATGTCACTGGGGGAGCAATCTCCCATCTCCAGAAACATACAGCACTGCTTTTCGCTCCCTTAGCAGCAGTAGCAGCAAGTCTGACTCTGTGTGAGGCTGTGACAGAAAGAGGCAGTGTGGCTGCTGAGCAGCAAGTGCTGCTCTGACAGCTGATCCCAGCTTCCTTGGAGGAGAGACAGAAATTTTATTGGCAACAAAACTAAAGACCCTTCTTAGGGTCATAATGTAGCCTTTCCAAGGGATATTTCATTGCCATTTTTCCACTGTAGGTGACCATGTACTTTGCCTGTACCCAGTGCTGACCTGGTCTGCAAATGCATATCCAGAAGGGAGGTCAGGTGGGCAGAGGGTAGAAAAGATTTAGGTTTTGCAGAATACATCCCTTCAGGCACTTTCTCATTCCCAGACACTTGATTTTGCAGCTAAGTATACTTTTTTAGTGTAAATAATTTTGGATACATAGACACCAAACACACCTAACAAATAGAAATCTTAAAAAGCCTTGAAAAATGCAATATCCCAAAGCTTGAAAGAAATGAATTGGCAGTCAATCTGCTCTGCAGGATCTCTCCATCCACCTCTGACTAAAATTCAGCAGAATTTGTAATACTCTTCACCCTGGATTCAACCCAATAACACTTGCATACTAAAGACTCTTATTAAAGTTAACAGATATCTTGATCATGTAAAGTGCACAGGAAGGGAGCATCACAGAAAGAAGGATTGTTCTCTCCTTTTTCTGTGTACTTTGTAGTGAAGGTAACAACATATGTCACAAATATTCAATAAACCTGATAGTTAACATCCTCTGCCTTCAAAGAGACGTGCAAGAAGATACTTTAGAAGCCTTGTATTTATTTACATTTATTGATTCAGCTATGTTTTCATTTCCACACTTTGAGAAAAGCAGGATTGTCCAAAAGATGAACAGGCTGTTAAGGAGATGATACTGCATAAGTACGCATTCCTAATTCCTTTGTCAGATTTCCACTGTTACTATACATCTGCAATTATTATCTGTTGCTATAGAGCTATCTACTGTGTTGTGTATTGTTTATTTCACTGCAGCAGAATTTTGTATCTTTGTGGATAGATACTGTGCTTTGTCAGAAGACATTTGGGACCAGAAGATGCTATGGAGCTTAAGATTGTTAAACTGCCTATGACATGAATGAGAGCTGCTTGCAAAGAAGAGACAGAGGGTGACCTCAATGAATACAAAATAAAACAACTTCAAAAGAAGGTTTGCCTATAAGAAACTGCATCATTATCTGACTGTGTAACTTGTAATTGTCTATAGGGACATATGTATGCATATATGAAAAGAGAAGAATGCTTAACACATTTATCCTTGAAACATCAGTAAAGTCTCAGGAAATGGTTGAACTTTAATTTTTTATTTATTTCCTTTGAAGAAATGTTAGATATTTTTAAGAACTTGATTTTTCAGAAGAACAGAAACATTACATGTTGTAAAAATTCTGCCCTCTCTTTGCTGCCCCATCAGTCACCCATGACAAACTGTGATAACAAGTTTATGGGGAAAATGTTCTCTGTTCAACAACCAACCTTCTTTTGTATGTTTGACTTTCAGTACATGCTCCTACAGCCCAATTTACAAGTCTTCATATTGCCTTTTTTTCTTGATCTGTTTCACTCCCCTTTCTTTTACTCCATATAAATTAGAATTGGTTTCCTAAATACATAGGCTATGATCACACATCTCTTCATAAAGACTGAATAAAATGTAATTTTTTTGATGCATGGTTCTATCAGTTAATTTCAATTGTTCATTTTCTCCCATCAGGTTCCAGTATGCAATTGTTCCAGTATTTCTTTTACAAGTTGAACAAACATGTTTTGCTAAGATTTGCAGTCACTTCATATGTTATTTCCAAAACTTTATTTTCAACCAACTTAGACAAATTTGTACAGGGATAAAATTTCACCTGCCATTTGTAGGTAGTTTAAGATGGGGTTTTTTAAACGCTTCAGTACATTGTCTGTTACAGATTCAGTTTACAGCTCCCTTTTCCTCCTCGTAGGTGTCATTCTTCAAGCTAAGGCTTCTTGAGACCTTCTCTGTCATTGCAGCTCTGGGCTGCTGTGGGATGTGGCAGGCTTTTCTGGAAAAGAAGTCTGGGGGCACGAGAGTTTGAACGGAAGTAATTTGTTTCCTTTTATCTCCAGTCTAGCCCCAACCTACTGCACCCTCTTCCTTAAAATGTCTTAAAAGATGATGCCATCTAACTGTAAATGCAGGAGGAGAGAAAAAAATGCAGGAGGAGAGAGGAGGAAATGAAACTTTTCCAAAAAGTTTAGGAAGGAGGAGGAAGACTGAAAACTGAGATGATGGTGAAATCAAACATCAAATGGCATTTGTATTGAATGTGAGGAAGAAATAGGGGAAGCTGAGCTGACGAGGGGAGAGAGAGATTAAGATCTCTTAGTAAGAATTAGACTGAGCAAAACAGAAATCAGGACCAAGGAGTCTATCACAGAAGAATAAAACAGTTTAGGAGACTGCAAATCTGTAAATGATTGGTTGAAAAAACTGGACTGGAAGCCTGGAGAAGTGAGAACACAAATAACTTCGCAAAAAGACTGGAGAAGGAATGAGACTGGAATATGACAAGACAGGATAGACTTAGCACTTGAGCCCTTGAGGAAGTAATGACCAAAACATTGCAATACAGTACAGGAGCTCCTGTACTCACCAGTCCTCTGGCATCATCATCATCAGCTTTTCCATCCAGGGACACAACACTCTGCCCCCCTTGAGCTCCAGTGATAACAGTTTGTCACATTCCATTAGATATTTTGTTAATTTAAGTGGAAAAGGCCTCTGCAGAGGAGGAAGAAGTGTCCATCCCTGTTGGTCACCCCAGCACATGTAGATCCAATGCCATATGCCTTAATTAGTTGAGTGTTTGTTTATCTTTTAAAAGCTGTACATAGTTTATACAAGAGTAAACTAGGCATTTTTAAAAGACTGTGGAAGTAAATTCTAGTAGATTACAAACTCACCAGCCATGTATATACACAACATGTATATACATGTATATACACAACCCTTCTCCAATATTGAAACCATATATTACTTTTTTTAAGGACCTTGCCTCACTCATTTTAGTGGAGGACTGATATTCTGGGAACAGATGATATTTATGTCCCAGAGAAGACCCCCATATACAACACCTGCCTCATTTGTTGTAGAATGGTAACAGAGCATGGCAGGGACATATAAAGTCTTTTCCTGGGAAATTGCCTCCACCACAGACTATATGTCCCATATGGCACAAGACCTGCTAGATAGTGGAAGGGCAACATAATTTCCTCCGATATTTTTCAGCCAACATCTTTCCAGTGACAACCATACCATGCTCAACATTTTTTCTGGTGTACTCATGAAAAATACTGATAAAAAATTTGTAAGGTAGTCAGGAAGAAGATTGCAAGTTAATTCATTAACAAGTATTAGAAGTTTTCAAAGAGGCCTCTCAGTTTAATTAGGATTCACGTTTTCCAGTGATATAAAATCAAAGCAACTCACTTTGCCTTTAAATTCTAACAGTTTATATAAACACATTTAAAACACCTCATAAGATACCTACAAAGTTTCCTCTATGTTCTATGTTCTAAATCATAAACTTCAGGGTGAACATTTAATTTGGTCTAAAATCCACATTTTTATATATATAACTGTAAAATCTCTAGGGACCTCTGCACTGTTGTATCAACAACAATAAGGATCTCTGCTTAGTGTGCTGACATCAAACAGATGTCATCTGACAGAACAGCTGAGAGAAAAAAATGACATCAAAGGCAGACAAACCCTTTCTGTCAAGGCACAGGCTAAACCTACATACACACATTTCTCTTAGGTTTAATTTATTTACATGTAAAATCCACAGATTTGATCCTTTCACCTTGGTTACACCTTTCTCTGTTGCTTTCCCTCATTCTCTTTGATTTCAAAACCTAAAGGTCTGAATCAGACCAGAGCTATCTTCACAGAAGAATGCCCCGTGTCAGTCTATTTCATTGTCCACATCTCTTTATCTGTATGTACCAAAGGAATATGGTATTTATTTTCTTCTTAGTTCTATGTTTTGTCTCAATACCTATCATGTTGTGGGAAGACATTCACCTTTATATGATCCACTAATGCCTGTTGAAAATAAATTGCCAACACTGGTATATCTGTAATAGCATCAGGAATACTGTAAAAACCCTAAAATACTTCTGAAAGTACTGGGCTAGACTTAGTTCTGCATTGCATATTTGGGCAGAACAGTGTAGTAGAAATGTCCATCATGCTTTGATCACTGATTTTTAACAACATGCAGGAAAGCTTTTAAAATTAAACAAAAAATTCTAAGCTCCAAAATCACATTGTGATTGATGAGGCAGCCCTGCAAGATTAGGTTTCTATCAGAGCAGTCTGATGGAATTCCATCTGCAAATAAAAGAACTACAAAAAGTTGTTGTGAACAACACTACTAAGCAAAAAGTTTTCAGGTTGTTTAGCACAAGCATTTTTCTAGTAGTAGTATGTTGCACAAAGGATGATAAGACAGGCTTACATGCAGAAATATTTATTTGTTGGGCATGTATTTGATAGTCCACCTTTACTATAATGAAAAAGAAAAAGAGAAAGAAAAAGAAAAAGAGAAAGAAAAAAGAAAAAGAAAAAGAAAAAGAAAAAGAAAAAGAAAAAGAAAAAGAAAAAGAAAAAGAAAAAG
>JANVCC010000018.1:33490650-33560223 GCA_025345505.1 Todiramphus chloris collaris | reverse complement strand
GGGGGTGTTGGAGAATGGGACATATAAACTATTGTATCTGTTATAACAGTCTTATAGTCTCTTTTCCTTTTATGCCTTTCCGTATCAAGGTACAATGTTTCTTTTTCCCCAAAGTCATGAGGAAGAAACTTTTGGCCTTTAAAAGCCACTTTGTTCCAGGTTTGTTTCAAAAGCAATTAGGGGAACCATCTATATTAAAATGCCATCATTATTTTCATTTTAACTAAAACAGCTGTATAATTTAATAATTCTACTACAGCATAATTGTTCCCACTACAAATGTTTGAGTTCCCTACCTTCTCTGTGTGACAGTGCAGCCAGTGATTAAATACAAAATATGATCCAGACTTCCAATTTAAATATAGCCATAAGGAAAAAACAAAAAGTGAGTATCACATATTTTGCTGGTCTGGAAAAGAGATGGTACAGGTTCAGAGATGTGGAGCTGACCTTCCTACATCTTATGTACCTACTTTTCCTAGTAGTCTCTCTGAGAAAAGAAGGCAAAACACCACCACTGACATTTAGCAAAACTGGATTGATACAGGGGTTCAATTTCACTAGAATGTTCATTGCATTCAAATGAAACAGTGTTTTTCTACCATTAAACTACCAAAAGGAGAGGAAGACATGCACTCACCACTCACTAGATGTTTTATCTTGGTAGACAGATGCCATTATTTCCTTTGTCACCACATTATGTGATAAACTTTTCAGTATACTTTCTTACAAGGGTCATCTTGTGGGTCTGATGATTTAGGGACAATACCTCCCCCCCCCCCACCCCCAACAGGCAAAATACTTGTTTCAACAAACAGAGGACATGTTCTACCTTTTCTGAGACCAGACTCTTAAAATGTCATGTGCTTTCTGAGAAGAACCTGGAACACTTACACTTCAGAAATACATTATGAATGCCTCAAACACTTAAATTTTAAAAATTATACACAGATTTTATTTTTTAGAAACTGAAATTCAGTGCTAAGTTATTTCATCTGGGCAGAAGTTTAATTCAGGTTCAAACTAGTCTCCTTCAAATGTTTCATTCACATGGCTGCTTTCAACAGGGAGCTGCAAGGAAAGGGGGAAGAAATCGAATACAAAATTCAAACAATTTGTTTCCTGTAGATGGTATTGCATTTTAAGGCAATGGAACTTTTGGGCTGCAGCAGAGCTGACAAAGCAGTAGTGGCTGCACAGACAGATCTACCACCGCAAAGGTCATTTACAAACTGAAGTAACTCTAAAATGTAACCCAACTGATGATGGATTCAAATGGTCCTGCATTTATCTTTGGTATTCAGATTCTGAACTCTGTAAATTACAACCTGGCCATAAAATGAAGGAAGTTCTACATCACAATGTGCATAAGGAAGTTATTGAAAAATATACATGTACTGCATCTTGCCTATGCTAGTTGCTTATGTCATCTAAAGGACTGCTACAAGCTGAGATTGTGTGCCTTTCATTTCTTAACACAGGAAAGTCTGGAGAAAATGAGAGATGTTGTTCCAGTTTGGTTTAGAAGCAAAAATATCTCTAAGAATAGAACAGAACTTTTGTATGTCGCCTTTGTGTGGAGGAAAATGAAGTGTTTAGAGGTTATGTGCTAAGAAAACAACTACCTGTTTTCATCTAGCCATTATCTGATCAATGGATTCAGGCTCAAATTTGAAAAAAAAAAAAGGTTTTGTAATGTGTATATGCAAACTCATGGAAAATTCCCATAGTTAAGTAAAATGCAAAAATCATACTCCCTCCTTTCCATCAAAACCTCTATCGAATAGAGGGAAAATTAAATAATTGGAGTTCTGCAGAAGTAGTATGGGTTTTTGAACAAATCACAGGAGAATCTACAACATTTAAAGATAATTCAAGGTATCTGGAATGCATAAATTTATTCAGGCAGTCTCAGCTCATCAGGCCTTTAGAGGAAAGTGTCTCACTGACTTTGGTTTTAGTTACTTTATCTTAATGTGAAACAACCCATGTTCAACACCAATAAATTAGTGTTTTCTCAGGTTACAGTGATTATAAATCCATTCGACTGTGTAGGCAAGGAATGAGTACAATTAGCTGAGTCCCAGGGGGCCTCAGAACTAGCACATAAATCTCTGCATATTCTTAAACTGACAGTACTTTGGCAATCACTACCAAGAGGGCTCTAAGGAAAGCCAGAGTCTGCAAATTGCTCTACTGCAGGAGCCCTGAGAGGAAGTTGAGCATGTTTGCTTTGTCTGAATTGGATTGCCCATAAACTATGCATAGAAATCTGTCCCACATCTGTTGCTACAATATGATTTCATAAGGAAATTGATTTCAAGAAGTGTTATTTTGTTAGGGAAAAGGAAATGGGGAGAACTCTTCAAGCATAAGCTGCGTTTCTCCAGAACATTTTTCCCTTGAAGTATCTTGTCACAGATGAAACAATGAAATACTATTTTCCAGTTATACTTCAGCATCAGGACCCTACTCATTCCATAGTTACAGATACTGCATTCCATCCAGTGCGTTGCAGACAGATGTCAATCAAGAAATTCTGAAATAAGTTTGGGAAGAGAAATTGAGACTCATAGTTGTAACCTCAACCAACCTAGAAAAAAACAAATAAACAAAAAAAAGCAATGTTAAGACTTTTTCAATAAAGTTTCATGCTGCCATCTCTTACAGTGTCCTAATCAAACCGTGTCCTCTCAATCAAATTCCACAATCTCTGTGACAATCTAATTAAGTAATACCAGTAACCTGTATGATAACAACAGATTACCATTTAGATACACAACTCATGTAAATATTTTTTCCTTATGTTTTACTTATTTAGTATTCGTCTGAGAATCTGACCTAGGTCCAAAGTCAAGGAAAATCAAGGAACAAGGAGCTTAACTCATCCCATGGCTGATGCATTTATAGAATCATAGAATAGTTTTGGCTGGAAGAGACCTTCAGGATCATCAAGTCCAAACTTATTCCTAGCCATATCAAAACCCACTAAGCCGTGTCCCTAAGCATAACATCTAACCACCTCTTAAACACTTCCAGGGATGGTGACTCCACCACCTCCCTGGGCAGGCCATTCTAATGCCTGACAACCCTTGCTGTAAAGAAATGCTTCCTAATATCCAGCCTGAACCTCCCCTGGTTCAACTTCAGGCCATTTCCTCTTGTTCTGTCACTTGTCACCAGGGAGAACAGACCAACTCCCGCCTCTCTACAACTTCCCTTCAGGCAGTTGTAGAGGGCAATAAGGTCTCCCCTCAGCCTTCTCTTCCCAAGGCTAAACAGAGACGCATTTTTCATGTTTGTTATTTCATGGAGGGTTTAAGACTCCAATTTATGCAAACCAGGAGGAATAAAGGTTTGGAAGATAGATAGATAGATAGATAGATAGATACAGATAGATACAGAAAAATAGTTTAAAATTAATTATTGCAGGTCTTCTACAAAAAAATCAAAAAGGCAATGGCAGTAACAATAGAGCAGGGAGCTGAATCACATCTCTATATGCCTCTTTAAAAATGGAGGAACTGAAACTTAAATCAGAGACTGCTTTATGCATGGGCCAAGTTATCCCCAGATGAAAGCTTTTGTACAGAACAACCATTGAAATGATCAGTCCTCAGAAATGTCAGGTTATACACAGGAATAAATGTTGGCAGGATTGGGATCTAAAACATGTCTCTGAAGTAGTACAAGGAACATTATTTGCACTATCTTTTTCAGATTTCATTTGCACTTGAAGAGATATCTTAAAAGTATTCAACCAACAATGAGCCAGTTGTTCTGAAATGTACTCTTTGAAACAAACTGCACTAAAACAAACCTAAACAGGGCAGTAGAGAAGATTATTATAGGATTTATATTTTTGCCTTCACATTTTCCACTAAAAATTTTCTGGATAACTTATTCAGTAATAAGAAATACTAGAAACATATGCTTCCATGTCATCTTATTAACCTTCTCATGAAAGATCACCCAAATTTGCAAAACAACACAGTAAGGATTGTTTATTGAAGAACCTGAATCACTTGCCTAAATCACTTGTCTGGGCCACATTAGAGGGAGTGCTGCCAGCAGGTCGAGGGAGTTGATCCTTCTTCCCCTCTACTCAGTACCGGTGAGATGCACTTTGAGTACTGTGTCCAGTTCTGGCCTTCCCAGAACAAAAGAGGTAAGGACAGACTGGAAAGAATCCAGGAAAGGGCCTGGAGAACAGGGACTGTTCATCCCTGAGAAGAGCAGTCTCAGGGCAGTCTTATCAATGTATATAAATATTTGAAAGGTGTGTAACAGAAGACAGAGGCAGACCCTTTTCTGTGATATCCAGTGACAGAACCAGAGGCAATGGGCACAAACTAGAACACAGGAGATGCTGTCTGAACATCACTCTTTTACTGTGAGGGTGACTGATCACTGGCACAGGTTGCCCAGATAGTCTGTAGAGTCTCCAGCATTGATGATATTTCAAAGCTGCCTGAAACTGTTACTGGGCAACCCGCTCTGGTGTCCCTGCTTTGTCCCTTGGTAGGACAAAAATGGTCTCCAGAGGTCAACCTCAGCCATTCTCTAGTTCTAGAAGTTTCCTGGTTAAGGTAATGTTCTTTGCTATGACACCTACTATTTAGGCCTGACTTCAGAATTACAGTTATAAGCCTAGGCTAAAACCCCAACCTACTTTCAGAAAAACTGGGGAAAATTTTTTTGGTCAATACCATGTGTTTCAGGAGAGCAGTATATCCTTATGCTTATTTGACTACTTGAATGAGGGCTACTTGCCATAAGCACAGGTGAGGCTGAACGTCATGTAAACAGGAATGTAAAACTTAGGGGATAGGAAATTAAGCAGACCATACATTTTCTCTGAGTTTCATGGACACACAGCAGTATTAGAATCTCATTCTTTCCCCTGCTGCTAAACATTTTGACTAAAGCATATTGAAGATATCCTGCATAAACCAGTATGAGAGGCAGTGGTTGGAATTGAATGCAGTTCCCTCCCAGGGGAGTGTCCTGTGTGACCTCCTGCTCTTCAAACCCTATATTTCTCTCTTTAAAATGGGGACAGTATGCCCAAATTAATAGAGGCATGAGCTGGAATATGTGGATCTAATGTCAAATCAAGGCTGAACAATGAGAAATGAGGGTTTGAATCCTTCCCTGTCTGCAGCAGGAATTTTACCTGTAGTGAATGATGAACGACTTACCACCAATGACCAAATATTTGAAACATTATTGTGCTTCATGCTCAGTGCATTGTTACTGTGATACATTATACTTGCATATAACATCCTTCCCAGAAAAGGCCCAAGAAAGCACTTCTGTGGGAATCCTGAAGACAACTGCTGAGATACTCAGTTCTGATAATAGGATGACAATTTCACATGCATAGCTGTAGGATGTTTTCTAGGGAAAGTGGAGATTATAATTTTTAGGTTAAGTCTTCCTGTAAGATCTTCTGATCTTTAGGCAAGATCTTATCTGGAGTGCCCAACATCCTAACATCTATAATTTCATTATACATACCTATTTCTGAAAAGCACAGCATGTAGCTATAGCACCCTGGTCTGAAGACAGCAGAATGTTAACAGTATAGGATTTCCCTATTTGCTATTCAGAAACACATTTTATTTTTCACCTGTATGGTCTTGCACTGGAATAAATCATTCAGAAAGGATGTGTAGTTTCCATACTAGGAGGTTTTCAATACCTGACTAGCTAAAGCACTGAGCAACATCTTCTGATCTCAGAGCTGTCCCTGATTTGAGCAGGCAGTTTATCTAGAGATCTTCTGAAGTCTCTTCCATCCTCATTTTTCCTATGGTTCTATGTAAGGTTGCCTGCTTTATCTACATTTTGCAGCAAGTTTTGCTGGTGCTTGTGCAAAGGTTGTAAGTAGAGGATAAGATGTGACTTTTTCAATGTTGAACCCATCACCAGGGCATCTGACTATAAGTATTCTGACAGAAACTGTCTGCTAACATGATTTTTTGACCAGACGGACAGAATAAGCTCAAGACACAAATTGCAATGGGTATTTTGTCTGTACAAGCATAGACAATGTACCCTTGCATTCACTAGCTGCTTCAACTTATCATTTGCATTTGAGTTATACAAATGATCATCTGCCTGCATCTGATCACACTGCCCTGGTGAGGCTGCATCTCGAATATTGTGTCCAGTTCTGGGCCCATCAGTTCAAGAAGGACAGGGAACTGCTTGAAAGAATCTAGTGCAGAGCCACAAAGATGATTAAGGGAGTGGAGCATCTCCTTTATGATGAAAGGCTGAGGGAGCTGTGTCTCTTTAGCTTGGAAGAGACTGAGGGGTGACCTCATTAATGTTTATAAATACGTAAAGGGCAAGAGTCAGTATGATGGAGTCAGGCTATTCTCTGTTATGTCCAATGATAGGACAAGGGGCAATGAGTGTAAGCTGGAGCATTAGAGGTTCCGCAGAAACATAAGGAAAAACTTTTTCACAGTGAGGGTGACAGAGCACTGGAACAGGCTGCCCAGAGGGGTTGTGGAGTCTCCTTCTCTGGAGACATTTAAAACCCGCCCGGATGCGTTCCTGTGTGACCTGCTCTAGGTGGTCCTGCTCTGGCAGGGGGTTAGAGTAAATGATCTTTTGAGGTCCCTTTCAACCCTTAACATTCTGTGATTCTGTGATTTTGTGATTCTGCGATTCTGTGATCTGAGTTGTATGAAGTAGCTCCCGGTTCCCTCATTAGACGGCAGAGACCTGAAAGAGAGATCTGTCAGCCTTGTGTTTTTGAGCTCCTTATCCTTCTGCTAAGAGAGGTAAAGAAATAAACTGGGAATCATCACACTAGAAAAAAACCCAACATTTGTCTTCCTTTCTGTTTAAATTAGCCCATCTTCAATGTCCTGTATGGAGGATCTCTCAAAATAGAAGATGTACATGTCAAAGCTCTTAGGTACTAAATGTGCTCTATAAGTTATATCCTTTCACAATGTGTTTTACCTACATAAAAATGCTGTGTGGTGCCGTAACCATGCAGCTGCACTTGGTGTCAAGAGCAGTTACACCTTGCCTTTTTGCTTCATGAATTGAATCAATGTTTCACATTTGGTCTTGAGTTTGAGAAGCCTCAGTCATTAATTTTCTTAGCTCCATGTAACATGATTTTATTCCGTTAACAGTTAGACAGGATGTCAAGGAACTTTAATGTGAGAGTGAAGAGGGAATGAATTGATACTGGGAGGGGTGATGAGCAAGATGAGAGCATGTGTGTGAGAGTTAGAGGTGGATATTCCTGCACCAGAGGAAGGGACACAGGGGTTGAGGGAGGGAGAGGGTGAAGGGCTCTTTCTGGATGTTAATAACAAAAGCCCAACAGCAAATGGCTTAATAAAATAGATGTTTTAATAAGACAAAATAATGAAAAGAATACAGGTATTGCATGTAACATTTTATGTCCTTTCAGATGCTGTCAGACTCATGTTTGTGCAGCATTGGATGGATAGGATCTGTGCTGTATGGTGTAGGAGAATCCATTTGGAGTTCATCTGTCTCTCTCAGGGATGATCCCTGTCCACCTTCCTAACATGCCCAGTGCAGAATGTGGGCGATGTTGGTATGTGTTGTACTCTTCCTATCAGTACCTTGTGAAAGAACAAGGACACTGGACACAAACCGAATTACAGAAAGTTCCAAAAAAACAAACATTTTTTTTACTGTGATGCAGTCAAACACTGGAACAGGTTGTATATAGGGGCTATTGAACCTCCATGCTTGAAGGTACTTGAAACTTCATTTGTTCTGTGCAACCTGTGCTGTCTGAGCCTGGTTTGAGGAGAGGGTTGGACTAGATCATCTCCAGTGGTTGCTTACCACCACCCACATTCATTCATTCTGTGAACCAGAGTAATAGTTGATTTGTAGCCTTTGCAAACTAAGTCATTATTAAGACAAAGTTACTAGACAGAAGCAAGACCTTTTACTACTCCAGCTAGTATGTCACCGAGAACTATAAAAATGAAAAGAATGTAGGATGTGCCTGAACCAAATTATTCAGAATCTGAGAAATGTAAATTATGTGACTGCCTTAGCAAACATTTCTTTGACACTTTAATAAAAGATGATTTCTAAAAGGTTCCCTAATGTCCTTATACAATCTTTTTTAACTCTTTAATCATCATTACTCATTAAATTTGTCAGCTAGTCTAATCACACTGTGAATACAATATCATCTTTCTTGTTGTGTACACAGATTCTGATACAAAAAGGAGATGGTTAAAGGTCTTATTATTCTCATTTTCACAGCTAGTGAGCAAACAATTTGCTTCTAGTTACTACTAACTTTGAAACAGTAGGTTTTAAATACTTTGGTATTTCTTTAAGCTACAGAATAATCTTCATAGTCATTTGTATATTCAAAGCACATCTCCAAGCAACTCTACCTGCAGCTCTGATTACTCAGCAATTATTTAAAAAAGACTACAGTATCGCAAGTTGGATCCCTAGATAATGCACTTTCAATGTCCAATTCTGAAGATTTCTGCTGAACTAATTTGCCCATCCTCATATACCAACTTTGTGTCAGAGGTAGGGACAGAAACCAATTTCCCAAGCTTACATTTATCTTCCTTAACCTTCTGAGTATTTTCTCTTTCTGCCATCTTCCCTATTCTCTGCATCACACTCAACTTCCTTATCAAATGATGCAAGGACCCAGGCACTTTCAGTACACAATCTTAACTCATCCCAGTGCACTGGACAGATATACCCTGTGCAGTAAAAGACACACACTGTGTTTTGGAAGAAGAATTGTGACCACTGAATTCTTCTTTGAAAGAAGAATTGTGTGCACAGTCTGAGTGCTAAAATATATTTGTGCTAAAAAACCTGTTTTCCTGGGTTGTGATAACAAACTGACCATTACAAAATACTTCCTTCCAGCACTGTACATGTGTATGGAGAAATCCCTCGTGCCTCTTGACATTTAAAACTAGAACGATAGGGAAGAGTAATATAGCAGTGGAGTTTATCTCCCTTCAGTCAGCAAGGGTTTTAGATCTACTTCCAGCTTTCAAGCCCACATGCAGCTGTAGCTGTTAACACTCTTCTGTATGGAGCAACCACTGGAGGGGGAGAAACTCTGTTCTTTGCTACCAGGTTCCAGTGCTTTGTTGACCACAGAGAAATGGCAAGGCACCATCTCCTAAGCAGCTTTGGATCTGTAGCTACATACTACTATTTTCATGGCCTCAGCCCTACTTATATGTTATGATTCCTCTACTATCCTTGTTATTTCTCGTGGATAGTGTTCTTAGAGCTGAATTAATTTTCACTGTAGTTTAATCTTTGCTATTGAGTGCTGTGAGACTGTCTTAATTTCCACTAAATTCTGTGGGAATTTTGACATGGAGTTCAGGAGGTTCAGAGTTTTATCCAAATACACATAAACTTCCCCCTCCCCTCCTTTTAGATTGATCAGACTGGTCAGTCATATTATATATGTCGGTATTAGCACTCTACTAATGTCTGTGAAGAACCTCAAGCTGGTCCTCAATGAGCAATTTTTCCTAGGATATGAATTATGTGCTTAGTAGAGAAGGAGAAAAGAAAGAAAAAAAAACAAATGTGGTGGAGCTATGATAATTCCAATGATGTATGTCTGAGTAAGTTCCACTTACACTGGAAGAAAGATTGCTGAAAAAATCATGCCAAAATAACCCTCACTTAAGATTAAGGGCCCTAACAGACAAATTCCATGTATATTTATAAGAAAAGCTTGTGATGATAGTTAGATTTACCATGTTTTTTTGAGAGGGAAAAAAAAAGACTCCATGCACACAGAGTGTAAGCAGTAAGAACTGCAATCCTCAGTTGTTCCATTCCTCTTGCTGTACAGGAGCAGTATTTATTTTAAACCCACTTGACTTGATCACACTTCAAAACTGAAAATATCATTATTACTTCTCGTATCACTATTTATGGTTTCAGTTTAGAAGTGTTCCTTTGACTTCATCAGTGAATTACTTATTCTTAACAGGGTTGTCAAAATCTTTGCTCTAGATATCAACTGATAATTTAAAACAAAAATAAAGTTTATCTCATCTAAATTGTATTGCCAGCATTTTCCTATTCTTTCAAGGATTCTGTGGGCCAGAATCACATCTGAGTTATGAAGTTCTACATTAGTTTGTCATTTAAATAAATAAATTTAAAATTAAATTTAAATTTAAATAAATAAATTTTATCATTTAAATAAAGTGACTCAGAGTCACTTCTAAAGATTGTAGAGAACCGGTGGATTCAAGTTTCTTGCAAAGTCAGTCTCGTAGGAATAAAGTGAGTCTTTTCTAAACTAGCAGCAAGACCTGTAGCAATAACAAAGGACTGTTTGAAAGCACCGGAGCTAAGTTCCTGTTTGCAGTCAGTAAAACTAGAATAGCTTTCTGCTTCTGAGGAAGAACAGGAACCTTCAATAACCAAGTAATTTTGAGAAGAAGCAGAAAATACACTTGATATGCCCAAGCTCTGTGATACCTTTTATGATTTAAAATTTTTTGTAAATGCTACAACATTTGCTACTTCTGAGCTCACTGCCAGTGACCTCCAGGAATTCCCTCTAGTTCCTTTGAAATAAAAACATATGCCAAACAACAATAATGCAGCTTCAGATTGAGGTAATTGCTAGTAAAGAACACATCACCAGTCAAAAGTCTCACTGTCACTTAGGTAATCTTATGCATTTTAGGTTTTTTGCAGAGGGCATTTTTAACTCACTTTCTCTTCAAGGCCCTTTTTCTCTCTTTCTGCTGAAAGGTCATTATAAGGGTAACAATCCTCATTTATACATGGAAAAGGTGTATCAGTGTGAAAAATAATTTCTGTGTATGTAAAGATTTTCAGGAGTGTTTAAATGACTCAGGAACTACAACCCTCACTAAAAATGACACAAGGACTTTTGAAAATACTCATCTATTCTTTCTTTCTTTCTCCTGAAAACAGAAGAATTTCTGGTGTTGGTTGTATAGAGCCAAGATTGGTAATGAGTGGTTCAATGTTTCTTGAAGATGAAAGACTCATCTGCTGAAATGTGAAATAATTGAAGTTGTCCCAAATTAATACATGTGAAAAATATTTCATTTCACAAAATGGGTTACATTCTAATTTTGACTGAATAATCAGTATATGATTGAACAGAAACAGCTTGAAGTGAATATTTCATTACAAGGAATTTTCCCTTCAACTGTACTCAATAAAACAGAAATTACTCTTAGTTGCTTGTAAAACTAAAACAAATTTGGTCTTTTATTCTCCAGTTGTCTTACAGCTGTACTACAAACATACATTTCATGCAACTAGCTGCAGTTGCCAACTAGCTTATACCTCAGGTTTAAATGCATTACTTGACCAGTCTAAATAAATTTCAAGCATGTAAAAATTACTTTTTTAATGTTACTTTTTTGTCTTATAAAGGCTTTTAACACTATCATAGATGTAAAGAAATAGCAACAGTACCTCCTGAGCAACCATTTCAAGTGTTACACAGTAGTTATAAATGTAATTACTTGGAAATAGTAATACCCTTTCCATGTTCCTTCTTTTGCATCTTAAAAAATTACCTATCACCTAAATTCCATGGATTTTAAAAAATAACTACATAGAACCCCTGAGGAAAAAAAAAACGTTTAATCTCTGATAACAAGATGTGTATCATCACAGTCCTATTATAGAACCCTACATCATAGAAATTAAGGTGGAAGACAAATGCTGTCATCTTTGCTGCGAGGAAACACTTCTTGAATGAATATTTGAGAGCAGTAGACATAACAGCACTGTGAGACTGCTTATATTCCATATAATAGGGGTATATTTATCAGTTAATTCTCATGCTAAACATTGAAATAGATGGTAGAAAGTATTGACACAAATATTCTTATGGGAAAAAGTTATTTCCATCTGTTATTCAAAGTATGAAAAGAATAACCCATGTGTTTCAATAACATTAATTTTGAACACATTTTCAGTTTCATTTAAGGAAAGTTTTTTTCAGTCATATTAATTGTACTGTTAGTAATCTGAATCCCTTTTGGTAGTCTTTAACTCAATAAATTCAGTTTCACATCCTAGCTGTTATAAAGTCTTTTTCTTCATCGTATCATTTAAGGTATATTATTCGAATGTTTCAATAACTTCTGGAATCTGTTGTTTATAGTAAATCTATTGACATATTGACATAAAAGGGGATCTGTCTTCTGTTTTAAGTCAAATTGACACATATTTGGTCTTCCCACACCCTTCCTTCCCATTATTTCCAATAAAGATATTTATCAATTTATTTCAAAGGAAAAATAAGGTGGGGGGAAAGGGCAGTTCTTAAAAGATAGATTGGAAATTATCTAGAATCTATTTTCACAGATTTTTTTTTTTTTACAGCTTTTTATGAGTAATCCTTCTCTCACTAACAGAAAACAAGAATTATTTCATAAGACAGGTTTATGAAAACAAACCAGACAAAAATTCATCAAGGTGCTGTGGTAAAGGTAAATCATGGTAAAGGAAATCTTCATATCATTTTTCTTTCATAAGAGAATCAGTTGTATAAGAGGCTGACAACAAATCAAGGAAATAAGGTATTTGTTCACTGTGGATTGGGCAAGTACTAATGGGTTATATTACTGAAGCGTGGGACATTTGTGATACCCTATAGAATAGTGAAGTTAACTGCTGAAATTTTCTTCAGTTGAGGTTTTCTTTTATCTTTTTTTAAATATTTTTTTTAAATGTTTATTTTCATTTATTTAAAAATACACTTGCCAAGCCCATTTTTCAGGAAAAGAAGAGTGGTGGTGTTTTCATGAAAGACTAGGGTACTGAAAAGTTTTGTGGAGACTGTTCCTCTTTAAACTGAAAAAAAGCTTTTAGGCTGATGTTCATCTATTTGAAAGTTGTTTGAGTTTTTTTTTGTTGTTGTTTTGGTTTGGTTTTTTTATGAGATACAGAAGAACTACATATTTAATTCTATGCCCTTAGGACACTACCCTCAGTTTGCTGAAGCAAAACAAACAAGGAATACTCCTTCAGAAGCCCATTACATGCAGCCCATGCACTCATTTTCCCCTTCTTGCATGGCACTGGAACTAAGCAATGAGTGCCCATTCATGGGACACCACTATGGCCACAGGAGAATTTTCAATTTTCTACACTGCTAGAAAAATTATCCTGGAAAAATAACCCGGTGCATTTCAGCAGAGGTTGCACATGAGGGATTCTCACGTGCATGGTCTGGCATGACCCTCTTACCTTCTGTGCCACTTCCACCCTCAGCCCCAGCTCCCTGGCTCCTCTGGGGGACCAAGCCCATGCAGTATTCTGACACCCTGTCTTATCCTCTGTCTCAGAAAGCTCAAAACGTTACTGAAATAAAGACACAATCACCCCCAAATTTACAAGAATCCTTGCAGTTGCCATTTGCAAATTCTCCCTTTTTTCCCAACTTGATATAATGTCTTTTGACAAAACTTTAAATGAAAATGGAAATTGCTTGATATTTCCATGAAAAGACAGTAATGTTTGGAAAAAGTGATGGAAGCTACAGCATTTCCATGCATCGTTCACTAGTGAACAGGGAAGCACTGATCAATTATAGAGTGGCTGCCATCTCACCAGAGCTAGAGCAAAGACACTCTCCTGTCAACTCCACCCAGCTACCTTTTACATTGTTTTTCTCAGTGCAAAGCCTTGTTAACCATTGATATCTATGATCTATGCTATCCCCAAAGATGATGACAGACTGTCAGAAGAACCTATTAGACCTGTTAAAAATAGCACATGGCTCCCAAGACCCTGAAGTGGTAAGACATCTACTACATTAAATGTTTTACCATAACCATAAAGTACAAATGTCAATTAAAAATTTATTCTTGTGCTCAAAATGGACATTATAAATATTTTCTTCCAATGCCACAAAACACATTTTCAGGTTTAACAGTAATTACTACATATCCATTAAAAGAGTAGGTTACGGCTTCTAATAAACTCTGTGTCTGGTTTGGAGAAAGACACACTGAACCAAGAAATGAGCAATCACACAGGAGTGGCTGGGAGAACGATGATAAAGTTGGGAGTTACTACAGGGTACTCTCATCTCTGTGCCCTCCACACTTGCTCAGATGCAGCATTTTCAGAAGCTTCCTATCATGAAATCCACCATATGCTAGAGTAAATTCACTGAATGGATGGACGCCATCAGCTGTCTTTAAGTGGTCATGCTGTCGATGCCATGAAGAGGTTTTATAAAAGAAATTCAAAAATATAATTGGAAGTTTGTTGCATTCAGTGAACACAATGAGAAGTCTTTTGGGTGTAGCATGTAGCTGTATACGCCTAAAAATCCCACCTCTTCTAGGCTTTCTGATGTAAATGGAGCCTTGTAAACTCTGAGTTTTGGCACCACAGCAGTGCTACAGGGAAGTTTAGGGAAAACAAGGGAGGCAGGGGCAAGTCAACACATAAATCCACTTAAAGTAAACATACTGAGGCATAAAAATATGCTTGAAATATATCTCTGAAGAAGAGACATCAGATAGTCTGAGAAGAAACTCGATGCTCTGTGCACTTCCAGAGTTTATTGCAACAGCACAAGATCAGTGCCAGCAGAAGTGGGAGTGGTGCGACTGATGTAGTGTGATACAGCAACCAGGCTAGTACGTCACCCCTCAGTACAGGTTAATTGATAAAGGACTGCACCAAACTAGTGTTTGCCTATCACTGGGTACTCTCCAGCAAGCTAATGTATATACACTTTCATTATTATGAATGTTGTGTTGTCACATTCTCAGTTATTGTTCTTTGATGGTAAGTCAAAAGAAAAATTACCTCTGTACTCTGGCTATGCACAGGCAGCTGCTACAGGTTAAGTCTGCATTAATTTCTGATCCTCCTAATGAACTACAAAAGAGTAAAAAACCTTGATCATCAGATGTAGTACAAAGAGGCCAAATCAAGTATCAAGTATTAAACTATAAGATATGTAACTGTGTAGGCAGAATAGAAAGAGATATACAGTCTTTGACCTCTGTGTTTCTGGTTAAAATCTACATGCAGTTTTACAGTCAGTTATAAAAAGTATCCTACCATTTGACTCATCTCCATATGCCAAACTTCTAAAGGAAATTTATTCATGGTTACATTTGAAGACTGTCTATATGCCTTGACACTTCAAATCAAAACACCAGAGGAGTCTTATGATTTTATTTCTAATGACTAAAAAAAATGTCCTTTTTTTTTTTTTTAATATATAATTAAAAATCTTACCTGCCTCCTTTGTATCATTTTTCCACTGTGAAATCTATCAGGAGTCATTTCTAAGCCACAGTCTTCAAAACGTGATGGAATTTCTAACATAAAAAGTCAGCTTCTTCCTCTGACAGATGATTATTTTTTCAGTGATTCCCTTAGCATTGTCCATCCAAACTTGGTATGCTGTTCTTCAGGCTCAGGGCTGTTTGTTTTTCCCCTGAGGACACGCACTTTCTTAAAAAGCAAAAATACAGCCAGTAACCAAGAGTCAGAATATTCACTCCACAACACAGAAGGTGCGTGTATCACTTCTGTAGACTTTAATAACCATAAATTGATTTTCTCTTTTGCCCACAACAGAACAGCTGTGTAGTTCAGTGAAAGCTGAAATCCATCTAAAATTTTATACAGAGGCAATTTTACAGGGCAGTCATCCAATGTGTGAGTGTGAGGCCTTCATATATTAATTTATCTTTTCCTACCAGTCATAATGTTGTCTCTGAGCTCACCTCTATATTTGGGAGGCTGCATCTGGGATGCTGCAGGTGTGGCATCCTCAGTACCAGTCACAGTTAATTCAAAGCCAGCCCATGTACACACACAGATTTTGGTTACAATATCAGGTAAACCAGCAGAATACTTCTTGTTGAAGGCTGAATTTCAAACAGAAACCTCCTCTTACAGAAATGAATTACCATGCTCTATACACTCAAAATTTGGAAAATCAAGACCAAGGCAGAAAAAAGAGTTGATTGTCACAGTGTGTGGACAGTTGCATACACCTAAATTAGCATATTTACTAAAAGGATTTTCTGCTGTAAATTTCAACCCACACATCTAAATCCTTTTTCCTACAGTTCTTCTGTTCCTACTAACAACATAGAGACCACACTGAGAGACACACTGATTGTATATAAAAAGAAGCCTGAAGAAAGTGGAAAACAAGATGTAACTGACAGAAAGGTACCAAAATTAAAATACTAGCATATTTAAATCTGCTTGGAAATTTGGAATACATAAATGCAGTTCTCTGTATAGACTTGTACTTCGCAGAAAAGCAGAAAAAAAGGAGCAGGTAGCTCCAAAACATCCAGCAAACACCCACTGTTTGTCCCAGAACAGCCTATAGCAAATGTACCACTAGTATAGCACAATAGCAGCAGCTATGAGGACAGTGTGAAAGAAGAGCATGATCAGCATCTTTTTTTTCTGAAATACTGGGAATTAATCAGAAACCATTTTCACATAGACCATAATCTGTCCTACTGCAGAAAACTGCATTAAAACAAACATTCCTTTTCCCAGAATTACCTCTGATAATCTTATCAAGATAAAATTTCTTCTTGAGTTAAATCTAGTCATTAGTTAAACTCTGGACCACACATGAAGAAAAGACCAGGTAATATTCCAAAAACATTAGTGCTCATAAATGCCCAAGATATCCAATCAAAAGGCCATCCCTAGCTGAAGCCATCCTTTGGTGTCTCTATTTGTCATTGCTCCAGAAATAAAACCAAAGACATGAGTTTAGTGAAAGAAAAAACTTATGTGAATACTACTTCATCTGTATGCTCTGCATAACAAGACACTAAACTCAACCAAGAAGAGTGCTTCCCTTCGCTAAGAAGTTACAGTATTGATATCCAGTACCAGATGGTGCTGTGCAGACATTTTGAAGTTACAGAGAAAAGCAGAGACCTCTGGGATAGCTGTCCACTAAAAAATGTTTGCTCTGGAGTTGTGCTGCAAACCCCCAGAGCTGTGTGGTGCTCATATAGTTCCTCCAAACTTACAGAATAAACTCATTAAAACTAGTACTAGCTATTTGCACTCATTGCTGCAACACTCAAAACCTGCTTACACAGCCTAAAGCACAAAGTTCCTACTTGTTTCGCTTCAGTCTGTCACTTCTTTTCTCCAAAAGGATAAAGGAAAACTTGGGTCTGAAATGGAACAGATGAAACCTCTATCAGAGGAGGACAACACAGCAAGATCAGATAAATGCTTAAGAAGCAAAAATATTTTTCTTTTTTTATGTAAATTTTCCTAGTGCTGGATAAAAAATTAAAAGGTCTTGTTTGCAGGGGGCTTCTGAATTTTTGCATACAGCTTTTGAACTTATGCATCAGTTAAGCATATTTATACTTTCAGTGCTGAATGCTGCCACAAAAAGCAGAAGTTCATGCAAGGTGCCTTCTCAGCAGCCTTGCTTCAAGTCCACAGGAAGCAAAACCAGCAGAGGCTGGAGGTGCAGATACAGTCCTCACACATCCTTTGTCAGCATAGTGAGAAAAAATATCCTCTCCGTAAGACTTCTAGTGCTATCTATTGCTTCTGTAACTCACAACAGCAGTATGAAGATTTCTTAGACTTAACAGTGCTATAGAGAGAGGCAAAGGCTAAGTTTTATTATTATTGGCTTAATTTCTACTTTATTTCTTCACACAGACACACACTACTGAGCCCATGGGAAACATTAACAACAATAGTCTCATTTCTTGTTCCTAGTACTGGCTTTAATTAAATATTGCTTTTTTCCCTACTTAGCTAAGTGTCGTGGGACACAGGAGTTATTTGAAGGGACTTGGGAGTGGACTCAAAGGCTGGTGCAGTGGAATGAATCATTTCCCTGCAAATGGAAGTTGCTGCCAAGTCATTTTTAACTAGTCTCTGTGACATTCTCTTGCAATGTGTCAGGTAAAGCAAACATAATTGCACAACTGCTCGTAGGTTTACAAAAGACCCCTCCACAATACGCACACACACCTTACAAAAATGTGTATGCTGCACTCATGGGATTTTTTCACATGAGAAAAAAAGGAGTTTCAGATGTTTGTGACACAGTCAATGATGCTTGAAAAATTTGAAAATGCTTGAAAATGCTGTGAAAATGCTGAGATATTTCACTTTTTACCTTTATGAAAGTATTACTGTTCCTGAAACACTGGTCTGGAATTGATGAACACAAATTAAGGAATATAGTTAGTTCAGTGCTGCAAGAACAGGCTTGCACAAAAACTTGCTCTCAAATTTTAAGTAATGTAACTAACATAATTTCAACTAAGAAAAATGCAATTGAAAATTATTTGAGTTTTTTCTCTCCCTTGCTTTTAAAACCTAGTTAATGGGCAAATCCCTAACTGTGTTTCCAGAAGTTTGCCTGTAAATAAACAAAGCTAACGGTTACACACGTGGGGATTATGGGAAAGAAGCAACATATAACATGGAAAAAACTCCTTTCCCGAGACAATGTGGAAGAAAGATGATAATGTTCTGTTTCCATTAAAAATCCAAACAAAACAACCAACCAAACAAACAAGATCAAGAACATCAACAAAAAATGCAGTAACAACAAAAAAAACCAAAACAAACAAAAAACATAAAAATAAAATTACTTTCAGAACAAACAGTATGGACTCTAGGTGCCTGGTTTTCTGATGATTTATGGAAGCACTTTAGTCCAATGATTATTTTAATCATTATTTTGTCACTCACAGAAATGTCTGTATGTTCCAAAAATGTCCTTTATTTCCTTTTTTTTTTTTTTTTTTTTTTTTTTCCTTTTTTTCTTCTTTTTACTTTTTCCTTCTTAATGTATACTCACAGTCTTCATACTAATCCTAGCTAAGGAAGGGTGGATATAACGAAGAGATTTGAATTTCAAGTGTGGTTTGTTGGAAGCCAGGAGACTGATTTAAGCTTAGTAAACAACAGAAGAGCCACAGGCAGTTTGGCCAACAGTTCTTGTGATTCATAAAGGTGCACAGACAACACGTAATTATTGGAAAAACACATCTAATCAAATCATGCTCTAACTCCTGGCAACACACTATTCAAACTATTGTCTTTGTGCTAACTTTAATGGGTTGCTTCCAGCAGCTGCCTCAACCCATTGCTTCAATTACCACCATGTCTTCCCAGTTCTGTGTTGTTACTTTCTTCACTGAAATACATTACCCATTTGAAATGGCGTTTCTCTTCTTACAGGTTGTTTTGTGATAGAAATACTCTTGTGACAGTAGCTGTGACAAAGCAGTTTCTTGGTGTTCGAGACCCCAGGGAACACTGGATGTGTATTGCAGAGCTGAGCATGCAGGACTTGGCAGTGTGTTCGTGGGCTGCTGGTGAATTCCTAGGGCAGTTGGGTTGCAGCGTTACACTGCTAGAAAGCATGTCCAGAATTTTTCTAGACCAATGCTAATCTACATCCTAACAGGTGTTCGACCAATTTGGCCTTGAAATTCTGCAGCAACTAGGATTCTACAAATCTTTCCCAGTGACTTGCAGTCTTTTGAGGAAAGGTTTTTTTTTCCTTTTTCTAAATCTCCATGCTCGTCTTTTTCATTACAGCTCAGACACATTCATTTTTGTCTCTTCTACCATAGTAAAGGAAACATATTCCTTTTTTTCAGTAGCTCTTAACATATCTGGACATTTATCTTCCTCCTTCAACTTCTTTTCTTCATGTTAAATTATTCCATTTATCCAGTATTCAGTTTTCCTTAGTCTTCTAGACTGCAAAAAATTCTCATTGCTCTTACCAGGTTTCAGCTCTGGTGAATTCTTGAGAAATCATGTTACTGAGAATTTTCTCTAATTTCTGTATTAATGTTGTATCAAAAGCCATTCCCAATATACCCAGAATCTGCAGGACTATATACTACCAAATAATTTACATTGCTCAATAGTTATGAAATTTACTGTTTAGTAATAAAATAGTAGAGATTCTATATCAGCAGTTAAATTTTGAATCAATAAGCAAGAGTTTTATTATTGTTCACTAGAACTACCTGAAAGGAGACTGTTGTGGGGTGGTGGTTGATCTGTTCTCCCAAATAACAAGAGACAGGACAAGAGGAAACTGCCTCAAGTTGCATCAGGTCAAGTTTATATTAAATATTAGGAAAAATTTCTTCACTGAAACGGTTGTAAAGCACTGGAACAGGCTGCCCAGGACAGTAGTTGAGTTGCCATCCCTGGAGGTATTTAAAAGACACGTTGATGTGGTGGTGAGGGACATGATTTAGTAGTGAAAACTCACCTGTCTGCAAGCCACATTAATTGCAATATCAAGAATAATGTATCTAAATCTTACTTGTAAATGCAAAGCTTTTCTGCTTTATTCTTTCATTTATTAAAGAAAACCCAAAACTCTGTGAAAAAAAATAGTGCAAAATACTAGTTAATATCATTTAAAATAAACCTGTTCATCCATCAGTGTCGTTTTCTCCCCTCTCATGAAAGCATGTGCTGTCAGCAGATATGTCCCCATTTGCTTTCCCACTTTGCACCTAGATCCTTGTGTGGTTTTGCAAGATGTAAACTAAATATTGCCTGAATGGACTGACACTGTGTGACTACAGGTTTCTGCCACCAGTTGAACTTCTTTGCAAATAATCTCCCAACAAAAAATCCACAGGGAGCAGGGGATATATCATTGCTTATTCCTCTGCTCTTCAAAAGAGAAATTAGACTGGAAAATGTTCTTTAATTGGTTTACACACCTTTCTTTTAAAAGACTTGTGGTCCAAACTCCAAATCTAAGAATAAACATAGAAATCTTATGATTTCCAAAACAGAGCAAACCCGCATGCTTTGTCATTGTAGTACAGACTATTACACATTTAGACAACTTTTTGTTTATTTAAGTATTCCCAAATATAAGGTGTTGAAACTGAGAATAGGAGTAAATGAAATGGCTCTTTCATAATGTTCCTGTGTAAATACTGATGTGCTGTACTGGTATTCTGGGGACACCTCCATGTTTTATCTGTCTCATTATCTCTAATGTTTGTCAGTGTAGAACCTGCCCAAAAAGAAAAGTAGCATCCACACCTGAAATCCTTTATAGTCTAAAACAAGAAAAAAATATCTTCTGCAAGCATTGTGCTCATAATTATATAGTTCCAATTATAAATAAAGTAGCAAAATTTAGAAATGTTAGAAATTAGGAAAATTTAGAAAAATTTAAAATGATAAATTTTTCAGTGTCAGATGAGATTTTTTTTTACTGCAAAATTCTTTACCTGATGTCAAAAGCTCACTGGAGGATGGTGTTTTCTGTTTGTCTTGTTTGCTTGTCTTCTCCAGGTATTTTACAGTTTTATCCTGAAAAATTTTGCTAATTAATTTACTATAAATAATATCTTCAGACAAACATCAAGTGTTAGGCATCTTTACTGTTGGCCAAAACACATTTGCCTTTGATAATACTTGATTTCAATAAAAATTTCTATTCACATAAATGTCCACAGGCCAATCTATGAAAAATTAAATAAAGGAGGGGAGGGTATAGGATTTTATTTATTAAAAAAAAAAAAAAAAGCAAACTATATTCAGAATACATAGATAAAACTGTCTACTTGTTAAATGTCATGAGAATGAATATGGCCTGAATATATTAGATTAGGCATCCCAGCAGTGCAATTACCAGACTACAATTACATTTGCTCTCTTAAACAGGCAGGTGTTAATAAATACACAAAAATTAACTAATTAAAGACAGTAGCAGATGTTAAGTCTGCATTTCTTTGCTCATTTTTTCACTTGTTCTTCTCATCCTGAGGAAAAGGAAAGAAGCCACCATATTTTACTGTGTGCTTCTGACTACAAATGGTAACAAGAAAACTATCTACATAATAAGGTGAGCAGAGATACACAATGACAGGTACATGATTAGCTGTTTTTGTTGCATTTTTCCTTTTCTTTTATTAAAAACAACAGAAAAAAAAGAAAGATGGAAGTCTTACTGAGGCAAAGTGAACAAATGAAAGCTTTCATATTAATTGGAGTGAATTTTTTACCTGTCTGATTAATTTCTTCTCCAAGGACATCATAGCATTGTCTCTTAAATCTACAGAGAGAAATTAAACTTTACACTACAGGGTAGTGTCTGAGGTGTTATAAAGCCAGACAAATCTGCTGCAATAATGTGCAGGTGTAAGAGTATAACCCATGTATTACACAGTGGTTTAATGTTGCTTGATAAAACTGCCATGTTTTAATCCTTTTTTATTTGGAGTTACATGTTGAAGGACATTCAACAATACATATGTCTTTCACTCAAATCTCACAAGTTAGACCATCCTTACTGGTTAGTGGCAGGGAGGATTTCCAGCTCTTCACAAGTGAATGTGCATAAACTGTGTATTTATAGTCACATTTATATTCACAAAAAGGTGAATACTGTATCTGAATAACTGAATGTTGGTCAGTAGTCAAAAAAATGCATATCTGAATATTTATGTTTGCTAGAACATCTTTTTAGGAATTCATTAAAATGGATTTGTTTTTTCTTGTTAATAAACATTGTTCTTCAACAGCTAAGAACAGCTCACACTCTAAGACTAATAGTAGCCTCTTACTATCTGTTGGTATGTACACAGTCCCATCAGAGCTCATTGGGAAATTAGGGCTGAACTTGCTGCAATAAGATCCTGTGACGATGAACTATTTTTAATTCTCTAAACACATTAAGCAAATAATAAAAAAAATAATAAAAACTTTGTCCACTTTTTGTAGAAACAAAAGAAGTGACACTGAGTATCTGTTCTAAAAGGACTAAGAGGGCAACTGGCTATACTTTAGGCAGAAATAATTTACTTGTCTAGCTACTGCCTGTATACCACACTGATAGATTAGGCGCTGCTTTCTTCACCAACATTATGTACCTTCAAAAAAAAAAATGGGGAATGCAACAGTGGAGTTGGAGAACATATTTTTCCTCTAAGTAACAACAGCAGCATTTGCTGTGATAGAATGATCACAAGTTTTTCAGTTATTTATTTTTCTCTGTGAAATTACAAAAGGTTTATGTTAAGATCTGAGTAAGGTGCAGAACAGCGGGAGGAGATATACAGTGAAAGTACAGCTCTATATCTTACAGGTGATGTTTGGGAAGAAATGTTTCAGGAAAAAAAAAGTTACTGCAATGAGATGCAGTCCTGCTTGAATCTCTGAATATGACTTGGTGTGTCCTTGGAAGGTCATACCATACCTGAATGCATGTCAAGATGGCATGGTGCCTCATTGCAGTTGCCTTGGACAAGCACTAAGGATGAGATTTTTCCCAGTTGAATAATACTGAAGAAAACCTCTGGAAAACTTTTCCCTCTGTTCCTGTAAGATTTTTATTATTCAGAAATAGGTGGACAGTATGCATTTTAAATGACTATTAGCTTCTGAAATTATCAGGTTTTTTAAGGAATAAGCAAGACATCTTCTTATGAAATAATGCTTATACTGAGTTTCAACTGAGATCCTCTTTAGCAGCTTCTAAATTTGTGTCTGATTTTCTTCCATACCTGAACAAAAATTATAAAAATAACAAATATTTGGGTTATGTGGGCATACGGGTTTTAATATCTCACAGCAGCAGTATAGAAGCCAGTATACTAAAATATTTTGCCATACTAAGAAACCTTTGACTTCTGTAGAAGATAAATTTTAACTGCACACTTTTTCTGAGACAAGAGGATGATATGCTAATAGAAGTGCCACAAATAAGACAAGAAATTTAGATAGTTATACAAGTAAATAAACAGATTCTTGGTTAGGTCCTTTACCATTATTGGTAGAAACAGCTCTTTTATCATGTGTATGTAACATTTTTAATCAGTCTGTTTCTACTCCCTAGTTTCTGAATTACATTTACGTTTCTAGATTATGTTTAAGACAGGCTGGTCACATTGAAGTGCATATCCAGTGCAAGCTCTGTCACATCTTGGCTTAAAGAAAGGGACAAGCTTTGGGAAAATGTGTGTTATACTTAAGAGCTGTGTAATTCATTTGTCTGATCTAGAGCTTTTGTAAACTTGATAAACACAACCTTCAGTTAGGGGTGCCACAAAGATATTTCTTACCAAAGTAGGGATGGAAAGGACCATGATTTCATAGGTCTCCATTTCCTGCACACACTACATGGAAAATAAAATACCTCAAGAAAGTTCTATAGGCATTCTGAAGAAAGAGCTACTGGGGAAGATGTAAGTGAAGAGACTATCTTTCTGAATCAATGCAGATGTCTAACCAGATACCAGAAAGTCCTCGTTTTAGGGTGAGGTCTCCTTCAGCACATATAGAAAAAAAAAGTACCTTTGCACTAAGGAAGCACTGAATGATTTAGAACAACCCTTTACTCCTTTCATCATTTGTTTAAAGGTGTACTTAGCTCCCAAAAATAGAGAGAAGAGGCATAGACACAACTCAATTTGTAGAAATGACACTTGTGACTCTTTTGCTCATTGTACTCTCTCAGGTGAAATGCCAACATCATTCCTAACCTTGCCTAGCAATCACAGCTACTGGAGTCCTTGATTGCTGTTCTGGCTCAAAGTACCATCTATATTGGTAAAAATAGAACAAAGTATATCAATATTCCCATTCATTGGATGATAGTGTATGAGATGAAGACAAAAAAACAACTCTGTTTTGAGGGAAATGCGACTGCTATGAGAAAGGTATTACTTATTATTTACTCATTACTGTATTGACCTTTGAAAAATAGTTTGCATCTATTGCTTGATAATAAAGACAGATTCCTGGCTTAAGTATCTCCCTCTGAAGTTAAATGTGATCATCACACCTTGTAGTGTGGGTTTTGTCTTTTTGTTCAATGTGAACCACCAGCCAAGGAGTTTTCTAATCAAAAATATTTTTCTTTTTTTCTGCTATTGTTTTAAAACTTCATCACCATTAACTTCCCACTTGCTACAATCTAGTTACACAACTTGTTAATTGATGTGTTTGACGTTAGTCACTGAAATACTTTCCCATTACTACCAGTGGGGGGACTCAGGCAAATAAAGGTACACACATATGTAACTATTGTCAGCAGCAAAACTTAATCTATCACTTTATTCCAGTATCTCCTCTTCTGACATTGCACTCTTAAAATTTCTTTATTGCACCTGAAAGCTTTCATTTCATTCTATTTAAAAAAAAACTCACTATCATGCCTCATGAAAATAAAAAGTACTAAAAGTTACATTCTCATCTTTAAGGGCGTTCCTCCTTACATGCATTTTTTATAGTGTTAGCTCACATCTGGTGTGAGGATTTACCTCCAACAAAGTTGTTTATTACAATTCAATGGCTTCACAGAAGAGCAAATTTAGTGCCATTTGCTTGATATATTTCCTTCTGAAGCTCAAAAATTCAAAAAAGTTACAGCAAAATGATGGAGAAACTCAAGTGAAATTGAAAATCAGTTGTACAATACTGTGGTGTATACTGACCCTCAGCATATAAATGACATATACCTTTCCATCATCAGTTATATCTGAAAAAAACATCAACATTCATTATTTTAAAACTTGTGTCATTCAGCATCATCTGCTGTTGAAAAGAGACTCATGATTTAAATCTGAATGACTTTTAATGATCTGTGTGTACTGAAACGGATATTTCAGAACAGTAGATGTGATAATTCTTGTTAAAGTATCTTCCCTCCCTATAACAGCATTTGCTGTGTAGAACGGTTTGTTTTCCTGATGATGTTAGAAAAAGAGGGGATTATTCCTTCACTTTTGTTCTTTTTTAGCATCACCTTAAATATAATTTATTTACAAATTTGTTGTTTTCTATATCACATACAAATAAACACTCTGAAATCACTCAAATTTAGAAATATGTATTCTCTAGAATTTTGGTCCCTCTCATACATATGTCTTGTATAGGCTGTGGTCTTGCACTGTGTAAAATGTCTATTCTCTTAGAGCAAAACAAGAACCACTCAAGATGTCTTCACTCCACACAGCACCCCAGCTGTAGGCTTTTATTCAATGAACACCTACTGTGAATAAGCCAGAAATAACCATAGCAGCAGGGATGCAGACATCCAGACATCAAGCATTACTAAGGCCACAAGAGAAACTCTGCTCTAATAAGAAAGATGGGACAGTGCAGGACTCCAGCTCCAAATCTTCATCAGGGTAGAAGATGCAGTAAAAAAGAATGGTGAATTTCCATTTCATGGATGTTGATGGGGCCCATACAAAGATGATTAAAGAAAGACAACAAAAGCCACTGTTCTTTTCTTCACCAGAGGTGTTACAAAAGGGAAAACACAACTGTATGTAAAAAGGACTGAAGGGGGAGTGATCTCTCCACCTACCCAGTTACACAGAAAAATAGGATAAACAAAGAAGCAGGAACTGAGATGCAAACTGAATCAGTGAGATTGACAAGTGTAACTACGAAGTATAACTGCTTCTTCAGTCTCTTTATTCTCTCATCAGTTGTAAAGGAAAAAGGGAGACCTTTCAGAGAATGTGGAGAAGGGTTATCTCGTAGTTGCTCTGCACATGGAAAAGTAAGCAGTGTGTAAATTTTATGTAACCTTTCCACAGCCCTTCTTCCCTTCTCTTGCATTCCACCTTAACTGCTGTAATGACCCTTAACTAGAGCTCAGGATCAACCCGTCAGTATACACAATGCATTTACATATTTCATGTTTTAATGGAAATGGTATTGAACTGCTAGGAATGTGGGGGGTTTTTTTTTCCATCTGCCAACGACTTTGCTCCTTCCAAAAGACTCTTATAATGCTATAAACATTTATAACAAAAATTACAGGATAGTTGTTTAACATTTTTCTCCTTTGGAAATTATTTCAACATTACTATTCAGTCCTTAGAAACATTAAGGCAACCTGATTTAAACTATTTTTGCCTGGATGGAAAAGCATTGTCCAGCTCTAGCAATCTCCATGAGAGACTAGAATACCTTTAAAAAGATAAAAGCATTTACAGACTAGAAAACAGAAATGTGTCCTGAAAGCAAGTTTCTTTACAAAGTCCTAAAAGCTGTTTGTGACAACTCAGCTGCATGCTTTTCCTTTTCCTCTTGAAGCTTTAAAGGAAATGAAATATAGTCGAAGGACACTTTTTATTACATTGTGCCCTCATTGTGAATGGGTTTATTTCTTTCTGCTTTTACTGTAAGAAACTGCCAGTCTCAACAACAGAGATAATAAAACACTTGTATTTCCCCCACTATACTGTACGATTTTTAATAGATGGGCAAGAAAGTCATGGGGGTTCTTGATTCATAGCTAGGATAGTTTTAGGAAGCAGTAACAACACATAGCCTTCACTTAGCCACTAACATCTCCTTAAGGACACACAACAGTGGAAAGTAACGAACAGCTGAGAGACAAGAGTGGCTGCAAAGAAAGGTTCACTGCCTGGGAAAAGGAGCCTCCTGTCTGCCTTTTCTCCAGTGCCATCCACACTTTCACAGCAAGCTCTGACTGTAAATCAGCTGCGCCTGCATATTTTTCTAGTCAGGCTAAAGCCAATTAGTAATGCTGCCAACATTTCTCCCTTCCAGAGCAATAAATGGTGCATGCTTAACATAGGCACTCATTTTTTAGGGAAGTGAAGTTTCACTTCCTCTGTCATGAGTTTGTGGAGGGCTATTCTCTATGGATGTGCATAAGTATGCTGAGAGCCATTAATGCTTGTGCCTTGGAGGGTTAAGATAGACCCTATTAAAGTGCTAGACTTTTTTCTTTTTAAATCCTACTTTTCTGTTGGTTTTGGTGGCATTGTAGAAAAATATCGCTCTGAAAGACATATTAAAAAAAAGCAAACAAACCCTTTTAACATTCTGGATGATTAAATGATGTTTCTCTCTCAAGTACAGAAATGAATTACAGAGAAATCAAAACTTGTAACTAGAGCTGTAACAAGGAGAATGACTACATGTAAATAAGGTCAAACACATACAAAAATGGATGTGTTCCCCTCTTCTGTCAAATTCTGCTGTCATAATTCAGGAAAAGGAAAGAGAGTCCTGCAGTGGTACCACCAACATGAAATACTGAAGGGGTAAAAGGTGTTATGTGTATATTTGTATGCACATGCCTCCAGGGCCCCAAATGCCTTGACACGGCATATCTGACTGCAGTTGTTACAAGAGGCTAATATTTCAACTACATTTACATTATTATGCATATTGTAATAGGTATTATAAATATTTAAAATAACAATTGATTGAATGCCCTTTCAACCTTTGAACTTCTTAATACATTATCATGAAAACCCCTAGGATGAATGCTGTGTGCTGACTGTCATGCTGCTGCATGACTCTCCAATGCTGAAAATGGCTCTGAATTTATATCTCTGCCACTGAGAAATTTAGATAAAATGTATACAATGGAAAACGAGTACACAGAACAGCATAGGAGAGCTCCTGTTGTGGGTCTGCTAAAGCCATCAGATGCTGAAGAGTGCAGCAACACTGAGATGAAGAGAACCTAGTTATATTTAACAAAAAGTGATGGCAAGTATCTAATAAGTATGCTTTCCATTTCCATAGCAACTTCCATCAAAGGAATGGAAAGCACTTTAAACCATCAATCAATTTACTCTCAGTACTACTGTGTGGCAGGCAAAATATATATTAGAAGAAATAAAGTTGCTTCCTGGTGATGGCTGGGCTCTATTTTGAGAGTCCTTTTTGCTATCTCCCAACTAACTTTCTCATCAACATTCAGAATTCCAATCTGTCTTTTTCATGTTCTGTCACATGGATTATGCCATAAGAGGAGTGATCAGAGACATTGGGATAAATCATTAAGATCTTAGGAAGTAAAATTTTAGCTGTTACCGAACAGCTGCTCAACCAAGCATAGATTAAGCAGTCTTATCTACTCTAAGTCATTGATGAAAAAAACCTCTTTACAATGGCAGATGTCAGAACATCAGTGGATTTCAATGATGGCCTCTTTCATTAAGTATTTTATCACTGTACCTACACGAAAGTTATATTTTGGCTATCTGTATTAGGCAGGTACAACAGGAATGCTGCAATGTCTAGCAGGTAGGCACCATGACTCAGCATTAGTTACTTCCTCACTGCAAAGTGTAGGTTGCTTTAAAACAATTTAAAAATCTTTATGGAGTTAGTATCTCTGTAAAAAAGAAACCAAGCAGATCTTAAATTAGTATGTGTGACACACCTGCCCCCAACAAGAAAAAATAGAGTGAACCTGGTTCCTCTTGATCTTGAAATTTAGGAGTTGGGGATCTAAAGCACAAAAAAAAAGTCAGTTTTATGCTCTATAGACTACACGGACAGAAATTGAAATGGTCATCTCTTGACAAAGAGTTGTGCTAACTTTATGTTTTCTTTTATTGTACAGATGGCTCTGCTGGCTGGAATGAAAGTGAAGATGACAGGGTTTTGGCCTCTTGAGAGAGAGATGTCGTTGTCAGGCTGGATGTTGCATGAACTCCACCACTGAGGACAAGGTCAGAGTTGGTTATGGCCAATAAATTACCTCCCTTTCACTGTCTGGACAGGTTTTTCAGCTATAGAGAATGTGAAGGTCAGGATTAGGTTAAGGGAGTCTGAAGAGTGAAGAGACCTTTTCTTCTTGTGAGTTCAATGACAATTTTGAAGAATAGAAAGGCCTTTTTGTGCAGTACTTCATATAAAATTTTCCAGAAGTGGGTCCTCTAGATATAATCAAGATGGCAGCTAAGGGTGCCATTTGGGAACCAGTAATTAAAGGGTTTGCCTGAATGGTCTTTCAGAGTTCAAACAAAAGTAGATGTCTCTCACTAGCATTATTTTTTTTGTTTTTACTACTTACAATGGATCCCTGGGATACAGTGAAGTTGAAAGTAAGAGTTAGGGATTGGATTTTTAAATCTGAGTACTGGAGAGTTCATTTCTGTCCTGTGGGCTAAATAGCAATAAATGATGGCAAGAACACAGGTGCCACTTTCAGTATTCACTTCTCCAGAGGAGATGGATTCCCTTGTCTAGAATGGAAAGGTTAATTTAGGAATGGTATTAGGATTTGCTAATTCAGAGATAGACAAGTATAGATGCTCAGAGTTAGACAGAGGTTTAGTGTCAACTGTGGACAGTATGTGATAAGATCTTTCAGTGCTGGGATAGTTCCCCTGCATTTAATTACACTAGGAATTAGGGCAGACTAATATAAAATATAAAGCACTGTCTCTGCTGTATGCTAATGGGTCTAACAGTAGGAAGAGGTAAGGTAGCATTTTAAGTCCCATGCCTTATATACATATTTCCTGAAGAGATGGAAACCCGGGCTGTAATTAAGGTTAGTACTACTGGTTGTATGTCAAAAGCAGAGATCCTAGCTTAATGTTCAGTGCTGCACATCCCATGAAGTAAAGAACTGAACTGCTGCTGTCATTTGTGACTGATTCTTTATTCTTTCTCTCACTACTCATGTAGCTCTTCTAGTTATAATGAAGGCAAGAGCTAGTTAGAGATTCAAAAACCACAGGCCGAAGAACTTATATCGCTGAACTCTATATTGCAGGCGTTTTGTTATGTATTCTACAAAACCTCTATTCTAAATTGAGATCTTGTTTCAGCAAAAGTCATTAAATCGAGTTAAGTCTGGTGTATTAAATCTCATACTTAAACCAGGATATATGGATATAACTCTACAATTAGTTCAGAATTTAGGTAATAAAGTCAGAAATTGCCATCAAAATAAACAATAGAAGCCACCAGCCTTCTTTCAGGCTTTGGGATACCTCTGGATAAGTGCAAATGTTTGTATGAAAACATTTCTCAGGATATCACTGGACACCATTGAATACTACTGAGTTGCTCACAAATTTTAAGGTCTTGATGTGGCAGGGGCTTCTTAGCTAAGTGTATACCAAGCCCTTGTTTTAATTTTGATTTCACAGAAAACAGAAAACAATGGTTTCAGGGTTTGCACCAGCTTGCAGCCCCTGCTCAATACTAGGGAAGTGGAATGAGAAATTTTCAAAGGTTGAGAGTATGCTATAGCTTACAGGTCTAGGGGAATGCACTCTAGTTTATGCTGTTGTAAATTGTAGTAGCTTTTACTCAAAACTGATAACATTCCCATGTTTATTTGGTTAGTTCATACAATACATGAAAATACATTAACAAGAAATCAAGTTTTTATGGGTATTGTTTTTTCAAATCATATTCAAATACACAATTCTACTATGACAATAAGAAAATGCTCTTTTCAGAATAGACTTTACCACATTTGACCTGAAAGGAGCTGGAAATGAACACACTCACAAAAGTTTCAAAATCTACGAATCCTGTCTATGCCTTCTATGCCATCCTTCAACCTAGAGCAATGCAAACAAATCACAGAATAAATGAGGGAAAAAAAAAAAAGTAAAAAAAATGTTCTTTAGCTGCTTTATATTGTTTTTGGACTGGAGTCTAAAAATTAATTAGCATTACCTACCAAATGCTTTTATAAAGTATTGTTCTGGTCCCTCTACAGCACCAAAATAAATGACTTAGTCATCTACCTTTCACTCATAGAAGAAACCTTGTTCCAGTTAGAGAATATCTTAATTTATGAGCTATTGGTAACATGCATTTTTACAAGAGAGAGATGGTGTTGATGTCACATGCAGTGATGATGTCGGATACTGTGTTTCCCTTCTGTTGTTAGTGAAATACACATCCAACTTCTCTTCAACGGGTGAACAAACTTTGCCATTTAAGTTTCTTCACAGTTTATAGCTGAGTGCATCCTGATTTTGTCCATCATCTTTTTATTAATTTTCTTCTGTTAGTTTAGGACTAAGAGTATGCCTAGTCTCTAACTAAGTTCAGACATTACAGAAAAGTACTCTTGCATCATATAATCCCATTGGCTACTTCAAGTGCCCATAATACAGTTGAATGACTTTTTTTTTTTTAATGCATAGTGTCAAACATTACTGAATTCTTAGCTACTCCCTATAGGATAGGGGAAAAAATTAATAATTACTGGAACTACACATATTACATCATCAGCAATAGTTAAGCAAAATGAACATTATCTTCCTTACAAAGGAACAGTGGCTTGGAAATCCAATCTGTATAAAGCATTATTTCACAGTATTACCAAGAAATCTCTACTAATTTTAGGACCCCACTGTATAATACAGTCCTTGCCCAAGATAATGGCTAGAAAGAGAGAGGAAGATGTGAGAGGATCTGCCCAACCCATTCATAAGGTTAGTGATTACTAACCAGCCACATCGGTTTCTGAGTTTCCAATCCAGTACTTAATAATTCAATAACTGTTTCTCTGTGAATAGGAGCTTTCAAAATGACATATACCAAACCAATATAAAAATTATCAAGCTACTTGGTCTGACCAGCTAGTGTAGCATGTCTTCTTCTTTCCCAGTGTTAAATCACATTTGCTTTATATAACCAAAGTATTTGCCCCAGGAATATCCTGTGATTATGATTGTGTATAAAAGTAGTCCATATAATCTTACAACAGGAGAGTGTGTCCTTAAAATTATACTTAATGACTTGTCTTCCACACTACAAAAAGGGTTTAAGAACTCTGCCCTAGGTGAATACATGTGATTAGAATAAAAAATGGAATCAGTTCAGTTCCTTAATTCAACCTGACTGTTCAGTGTTTAATCAACTGGATACAGAGGCTTATATCCAGAGCCCTGAGTGATCTTCACTGTAAGATAACAGTTTAGGAACTGATGTCCAAGTTATTCTGGGGAAGTTCAGTTTCAAGTAGCCTGTTTTAAGTGAGGATTTGAACTGATGTTTGTTTGTTTGCTTAAACAAAAACATGTGGGTCACTAGAAGACAAGACAGAACCTCTTTAGATGTAGCCTAGACAGTGTTCTACAGAATAAAATGTGCATACATATATATAAAGAAAAGTATATCAGAAGAAAAGTCAGCTTAGTCAGCCTCATTTGTTTCCTGATCTTACTGATGAGAGTTGAATCATGGACACACTAGCACAAAAAAAAAACCCCCAGCTTCTGTCATAGCTATAGCTCTGGTTTCAAAAATAATGTAAACCAGGAAAGAAAATTCTTCACAGTTCACACCAGACTTGGTCACTTCTCTACAGGCTTCAGATGATTGATTTCTACATTCTCTAAACGTACTGCGTACTAGTGAATATGCACCAGAAACAGTAAGGAAGATCTGCGCTGAATTTGCAAGTGAAATGAATGGGCACAAAGTATGCTACACTTTTTGTAATTCATCAGACTGAAACTAACCATGGCAGGTTTAATTATGTCAGCACCAAAAAATAAATAAGTAAACAAATAAATAAATATCTCTCAAGCTTTTCTGAGCATTCTGCTTTTCCTAAGCGTCATAAATCTGTGAGTTGGAGTGCAGGATACAATACTTACAGCAGGACTTTTTGAGAAGAAAGTGCTAGTTAGGAAAACTGCTAAGACTCAGTTATCAAAGAATGAAAGAAAGAGAGGAGCATACATGACATACAGAGTCAGCGGTTTGTCAGTATGTAATCATTTTTGACAGAATAAGCCATACCTCTGGAGTATATTCCAAAATCAATTTTGTTCTTGGCAATTTGAGTCAACTCTATTCCAGCTGCAAACAGTGTGACAATAGCAAGTTATTTTCCAAACTGAGGCTGACTACTTTATGCTACAGTAACCATCAGAGTAAAACCTTCCAAACACTTCACTTAAATTCATGTCTATTTAGTATTGACTTACGTATTGTGTTTACACTGCATACAAAATTAAACACTGCATCTTCATATAATCATTGAAGGATCTGGAACAGCAGCTGCTCTAAGGAAAGTTTGTTTTCCTTCAGAGGAAGGGAAACAGTATCTTCAAAGTGGAAATACAGACAAACTTCTTTGTTGTTGCAAAAACCAATTATTGTAACACCCACATCAGATGGGAAAGAAATGATACCGTTTAAATTAAATTTGATTTTCTTTCACTTTAACTATGAGTTACAATTTGAAAGAAAACACAAGGGATGTTTCATAAGAAAAACAGGCAACAAAGAGTCTGTTTTTCTTTTTAGTTGCCTGTCTCAAGGTACGAAGAACTTGCTTAGAGTGAATGCAGAACAATGTTCAAGGTTGTCTACCAGCAGGGAGTCTATAACCAGAGATATTTCTTTGCTTCTTTGCTCATTCATGGTATTGTACTGGATATAGAGAGAAAGCTCTTTTTTTTTTCTCTCTGCTGGCTTTGCTAGATAAGTGAACTTTGCTACTTCACTGAACTTTCACAGATACCATGAGTGAGAAGGCTGAAACATGAAGTTACATGCTGTAAATTGACAGTGGGGAGATGCATGGTAGATGTATTGATCACAGTCTTTCTAAAGTAAAAAGATACAGGAGTTTCAAGGAGCTATTCTGGGAGTGGTATCACTGAACTGGCTTATCAGATAAACCCAGCAATGTTGTGTCAGGTCTGCATCAAGACTTCTTCCACATAAATACATAAAGTCCTTTTAAACACTGCTCTCACCACAATAAAAGTCACAAGAAGAGAGGATATTTCCTCTGACTCCTCTTAGCTCAGGTGTGGGCTGTGATCCCTGAAATAGATAATATATTGTGATCCAAGTTTAGCTGAATGCAAAAGATCAGTATTTGATTGTTTTCTTATCCTTGTGAGAATCTTTGTCCCAGAGTAAAATGTTGCTGAAAAAAATGGTGTTATCTGAAGAATACCTTTCTGGAATATATGATGTCTCTGAAAATATGGTACTGCATTTTTGAGATAATATTTAAGGCATCAATATTTAGTTTCAACAAGAGGACAGTCATATTTAGAAGACTCAGAAGAGTCATATCTAAAAGATTCAGGGGCCTGTAACATGTAAATAGCATAGAAAGGGCTTTAGATTCTTTAAATCTTAATTGGTAGCCATATACCTGGATCCATAATTTTCCTGATATATACATTAATACACATAATTACATAAATTCTAGGATGGTGGACATCACAGGCCCTGGTGGCAGATCATAACCACAAAATATGTGTGCATCCCAAAATCACCATGACAAAACTCCGTATGTTAACAGAAAACCCTCAAGCAGATCTCTCCAAACTTCACAATTAATACTGAGACAACTATTTAAAATACTAAATATCTTCAAGCTGAGATCTTTGAAGTTCAAGAATCTACTAGGTTTTTAACTCATAGCAGTTATCACCTACCACTACAACCAGTAAGTAAAAAGCTTCAAAATACTATTTTCAATCAAATATGTGGATGGTACACCATCATTACATTTCCTGTACCACTGATGCTACCTACAAATCTGGTTTGGTTCTTTTGGAATATGCATTTCCACAGTTCTTCTGCAAGGAAGAGAAGAGAATCATACTTTAAAGTCTCAAAGAAACTCCAGAATATTGTTTCTGTCTCTGCCAGAACTAAAATTAATACTGAAAAACTTGAGGTTGGATAGTGGTTTTCAGAAGACTAATATGCACTGATTATCAATATATCTAGCTGAAGTTTCAGAGAAAGATATTAATAATTAGTGTGTTTTCAGTTCAGGCTTCCATATTCTTAAATGGCTTGATTTGAATGTTAAATTCATAAATCTAGTGCTGATTCTTTGCTTTTGGATTTAACATTTCATTTCATACTGCTGATCACGGTAGTGAGTATTGCACACTGGGGACCAGTTTAAATTTGTTCCTGAATCTCTGCAGCTCAAGGAATGTAGTAGAGAGATGCGTGGCAAATCACCCAAGTTAAGCAATAATCCACGGTATGCAAATTGCAGCATTAACTATCATCTATACTAATCATTATGTCTGAGGTTGTCTGAACTGAAATCAATCTGTGGTATGTTATGACATATTAGAAATGTTCATTGTCAGCTTATTTCAGAAGAGAAGTATCACGACATGCTTCTGTCTCACTTAAATAACCAGATAGTCCTGTCTATGTAGCTCTCATTTAAATTTGTTCATTCTCTACTGGTGATATTACATTACTAAATAAGTAATGGCTAATCTAAGACAAGCGAAGGCTAGATTTTTGTGAACTTTCTCATGCAGCTTATATATCCACTTGGGGCAGAATGATATTGTGTCTGTCTTTAGTGAATGCTCACATCACAACTTCTAATTTATTAACTGATTTGGTGACTGTATCTAACCGTCCTTATCATATTATCGATTTAGGTACTTTTTAGAGATGCCTATACTGCAGTTTAGTTTGCATATGTGAGCCTCATGTTTATGCAAATAGCACAAACTATTTGGTTTAAAGTTTATATAAAACCAAACTATTTACATTTGTTACTTACACATTTCTTTTTAAAGATCCTGGACTAAAATTTCAAAATATTGTCGAAGTGTTCATGATTAGCTTTCTATAGGAATTGCTGCATAGTAAAATAACCTCTGGCTATAGATGACTTTGCTAGGCAATCTCACGCTTACAAATTGCCCACAATGAACTTCTCTGAGCACTACAAACATTTACATAACAAAATAACCACATAAGATTGCGTTTCTGTGTTTGAGTATTTAAAAAAAAATTCTAACAAAACAGCTTACACATGCCACCATTTGTTTTAGCCATTTACTAATAACAAATATTAGGCAGCCTCCACTTTGCATCAGATATCTGATAGAAGACTGGGAGACTGGACACACTCCAGTGATTTAATGTAAGCAGACAGCAACACATTAGCAGACAGAGGAAGAAATTAATCTTTGAAAGGAAACAATGTCAAAAAAATCCCTGACATCTTAGATAATATACCTTGAAGCCATGATAATACCTTATATTTGACAGCTCTGCAATATCCTTTATGGTCCTGTGTCTCCTTCCTGTTTATTTTTTTTTTTTAATATACTAATACCCACTAGAAGAGTCCTCCATCTGTCTGCTCATAGTTCCCTCCTCACCTACTGAGACCAAGATGTATGGTGAGACTCAAAAAGGAGTAAATGTATGCCCCTGCCATGCTCAGTGCTGCTATCACGTGTCCCTGGGGATGGAGAAGGCTTTTGCTAGAACTGCTTGTGGTTCCCTGAGGAGTGAGGGAAACTGATGATTTTATCTGGCCCATAACTCCTGCAGTATGTGCACTTGCTCTTTCTCTCAGTTGCTGCTGCTTTACATTTCACCTCTTTGCCCAATGAGCAACACCAAAACTCTAGACTCCTATTTTTTTCTTGGTAGGAGCAGAGGCTTCCTGTCACCAAACAGGCATACAGGAGAAAATTGTCTCTAGAGACTGTCCTTTGTCCTTTCCTTGTCCTCTCAGTTTTATATTATTAATCACAGAATCATAGAACTATAGAATGGTTTGGGTTGGAAGGAACCCTAAAGATCATCTAATTACAATCCCCTGCCATGGTCAAGGATGCCTCCCACTAGACCAAATTACTCAAGCCCTATCCAACCTGGCCTTGAACACTTCCAGGGATGTGGCAGCCACAACCTCTCTAGGCAATCAATTCCAGTACCTCACCACTTTCACAGAGAAGAACTTCCTTACATCTAGTCTCAATCTATCCTCTTTCAGTTTCAAGTCATTATGCCTTGTCCTGTCACTGCATGCCCTTGTGGAAAGTCCCTCTCCATCTTTCCTGAAGGCCCCTATGTACTTGCAGCCATTACAAGGCCTCCCCAGAGCCTTCTCTTCTCCAGACTCAGCAGCCCCAACTTTCTCAGACTGTCTTCATAGGAGAGCTGTGCCAGCATTTGGCTTATTCTTGCAGCCCTCCTCTAGACTCATTCCAGCAGGTCCATGTCCTTCTTATGTTGGGGCCCTCAAAGCTGAATGCAGTACACCGGGTGGGGTCTCACCAGAATGGAGTAGAGGGTGAGAATCACACCCTTTGATCCACTTGTCACACTTCTTTTGATGCATCACATCATACAGTTGGCTTTCTGGACTGCAAATGCGCATTGCCAGGTCATGCTGAGCTTCTCATCAACTCACACCCCCAGTTTCTTCTATGCAGTGCTGGTCTCAATCCACTTACTTCCCAGGCTTTATTTGTGTTTGGGATTACCCCGACCCTTGTGTAGGACCTTGTGCTTGGCCTTGTTAACTTCATGAGTTTTTCAAGGGCCCACATCTGATGCCTGTCAAGGTCCCTCTGAATGGCACCCCTTCCCTCCCGCGTGTCAGCTGCACCACACAGTTTGATATTGCTGACAGACTTGCTGAGGGTGAACTCAACCCCACTTCTCATGTCACCAACAAAGATGTTAAACAGAAGTAGTCCCAATACTGACCCCTGAAGGATACTACTTGTCACTATTCTGAAACATGTAAAACATGAAACATTCCTACAGAGCAGTGTTGCATCAAAATCCCAAATGTGTCTGCTATGGCATCTACAGCCTGTTCAAAAAGAAATAATTGAGCATACAGAAACTTGTGCAACATCACCACGATATGAGCATTGTCATAGTTATGCTTACATTCCTCTCCTGTACAAAATCATTCTGATCAAATGAATTAATCAGGACATCACAGATTTTAAGATGCAAGTGTTTAGTCTCCTTTCCCACATTGCACAGATGGGCTAGCAGGATAAGTGTGAGCTGGCAGGCAGCAGGGCGATTGAGAAAGCTCAGAAAGAGGATTCCTGGAAAATTTGGGCCAAAGCTTCAGGCTCCCCAGAGCATGTCCCCTGGAAACTTTTCAGGCTGTGTCTTCTATGCATGACATCAGCGGGCTACTGCACTGGCATTTGGCCAATGTCTATGCATTATGGCTTGGATTGCAAAGCACATGAGCACAGTTAGTGCTACTTAAGGGAACAATAACTAATCAGATTTAGGGGAGATGTAATATTGCTTTCTGCAACAGAAAACATACTTCACTCTCCTACTTAATCATGTTCTCCCTTTTCTCAAGAACACATGAACACTTCACTGGAAACTGAATGGAGATGAAAATATAAAGTGGAATGAGAGCTGGATTCAAAGCTTATGTATAATCAGGCTGTGTGAATGAGATGAAGGCCCAGTTTAGTCTCCTTACTTCTCCCTGCACAGTGGTTCTGACACAGGAGCAGAATTTATCACCCAGTCACTATAGCACAGTTGCTATTTGTAGTTGTCCTTTTTAAATTATGACATCAAGAAATAATATTTCAGGATCAGATGTGTTATTTAATCACTCCTTTCCATTCAGTATTGTGAAAGTTGTTATAAAAATAGGTTGGTGCATACAGAATTAACATAAGGCCCTGACCTGGATTTTGAGGAAACAGTTGTTTTATTACCTGTTCTTCTTTGCTGTAATTTGCTCATTATTTGATGCTTCAGAAAGCATGAGTTCAGGGAACTTTGATTTAAGAGCATTCATGCTTCCAGCTAGCTTTCTGAACATGCTTTATGAAATCCATTTCAGAGGCTAATCTATAGCAGCCCTTTCAATACATATAGCAGGAGGAAGCTGTGGACTAGTTTTGACTTCGGTGGTGACCCATGGGACTGTCCACCTGGAGTGTGCATGCATGAAAATAGCTGTTTGAAGGTCTGAAAAGTGAATACCACTGCTTACTAGCATATTTTAAATCCAGTTTTCTTTGTTTCAAGGGTTGTAAGGATAGCATAGGTAGGTAAAGGATGTTTATCAGTCTGAAAATGCATTAAGCAATATCCAGAGCTGAGTCTGCTTTTCACACTTATTGTTGGGTTTATTTTTAAACATTTATGAAACCCTGCTTCTTTCTCACCCACAGTGAAGAAGGAATTCTTTCTCTGGTTCTCTGCAGAAGGAATTTTCTCTATATATGAAGGGAGCTTTTGTCAAGTGAATTCAAAGCATTAATTGCTGTTGCAGGAGCTCCTAAACTCCCTCTTTGTGAACAATGCTTATATGAAAAACATGCAGTTATAGAAGATTTTGTCATCAGTTGGATCTTTGTGATTTTAGTTCGGAGCAGAAGGAAATGAAAAGGTCTGAGGAAAGGGAAGGAAACATTCAGTATTAAGAAAAAGCAAAGAAAGGAACAACAAAGTACTTTTTCTTCAACATTACACACAGGAAAAACTATCATGTGAAGTGCCCTGTAAAATACTGCAAAGTTATAAAACATCCATCAGACATCAGTAGGAAAAGAATGGAGTGTTTCCTTCTTATCTTCTTGTCAGGTAGTCTTTTCAATCAACTGTGGATGATCTGACACAATATCACCTTCGCCGAGTTAACGGTTTGATAAACAAGCTGAAGCATGCAGTGGCATCAGAACTGCTCTTACTGCACAGTCACCACAGTCAGCAAGTACACTTCTGAAGGTTACTGTGACATTTATCTGAGCACAGTAGGCAAGTGGGAACCAAAGATGCTGCACCTAGAGAAGCATATGAAGAAATCCAGAGAAAACAATAAAATAAATATTTTCTCACTATTAATGCCACATCAAAGTAGCAAAATTAACAAGGTCCGTGGTTGGCAGAGTGCAGTGAACCAGTTCTGAAATTCCTACTCTGATCAAGTTCAGAAATTTATGATCCAAATTATATTGAATCCTGAAGAATGGTTGAGACATCTTCCCTCTCACATAGCATCAAGCCCCTCTCCATTCTTTAGATCTTATTCTTTATCCTCAGCCTCAGAGTCCCAGAACGAGGGGAAAGGAGTAAAGGATTTTCTTCTTTGCAACCATACTAATTTGTTCTCAGACTTCAATCTGTCCTGGAATCATTAACATCTTTACAAACCCTGATGTCTCTTTCCACAGAATTAAATTACACAAAGACATTAAAATAAAGGTGTGCCAACACTGAAGTGTTGCATTAAAGACAGAGCTCCCAGTTTTTTCTGTTGCTCTGATGTGTTACATCATCCTTAGGCACTTGATCACTCTGCTACATCATGAAATATGTCTGAGAAGAATGTGAAGATCAGAAACTCCAGTATATATTGAAAACATGTACTGTAGCAACATCAAAACTGTACTAACCCAGAGCACCTTGCTCTCAGGAATACGAATTCAGTCTAGGAAACATAACTCAGTCCTGCAGCTTCTCCTCAGCCTTTGCTTTCTTAAAGGGATAATAAGAAATCTAGATTTTGAGTTTCTGCCTGAATAAAATTAAGATCATAACACATGAATGAATTGTGCAGTGGAATAAAATATATTACTCCATGAAGCAATTGCATGTAAATCAATAAATCCCCTCATGGTTATAAAAGGAGCATAGATGGGTTCTACACATGTACAGGAAAAAGCCAGCAGAAGAAACTGAAGAAACTGATTTTATATGGCAAGAGGCATATAACACTGTGCAATAGACAGAGTGATATTCTGGGTGGAGAATCCAGGGATTATGTTGGGCTGCTTTCAAGGGCTTTCTCTTGTATGTTGCCCAAGTGACCAAATGGGAGTCATACTCCAGAAGGACCAGGAATGGAAGAGCATCTTCAACATGCAGTGTTACAGTTTCCACCTGAAGCAACATCTGCATCCCTACATGTGTTGAGTAGACATCATGCTAGAGCTAAAAATGAATACAAGTTTTCATTTCTTAAAACTGAACAGAAAAGTATCCAAGCATATGTATGAAGTTATTTACCATCTTCACATAAACTCTTTTGTTCTGTCAAACCTAAACATTCACCATCTTATGTATGCCATGTGAGAAATTATCTGTTTAAAAAAAAAAAAAAAAAACAAAACCCAAAAGTGAAGAATTAATGTTTCCATTTGGAGTTTGCAACCTCAAGCAGACTGAAGATAAAAGAAATGGATAGCAAAATAGAAACTAATGATGATTTTCTGTTTATGACCAGATACTTCTCAAGAAGGAAAGAAATTAGACTATGTCTGGACAAGTGTTCCCTGACACTGTCTTATGTAAAGACTGTCTTGCTTTATAGGAAAAAAAAACAGTGAGTTCCATCTTTGGTCTTAGAACTGAACATTAAAAGAAACTTACAGCCCTCCTTGCATGACCATGATACTGATTGATAGTTGCTCTAAAGAAGAAAGATTCAAGGAATAAATTTAATTTATTCATTATGAGTCCAGATGTTTGGAGCAGCAGAATTGAGATCGAAGACAGTGCTACATGAAATACAGTAAAAGAGGTATGTCAGAACATGGTTAGGATATGTTGTATGACTTGGTCCACAGAAGTCCAATGAATACAAAACTGAATCTAGGAATTGCAATGCTGGGACTTCAAGCAGTACTGGCTGTGTTCGTGCTACAGAAATCTGCCAGCTGGACCTAAAGCTGCATATGCTTATTGCCCAGAAATGGTTCTTAAAATCAAGCGATACACTACCAAAGCCAAAATATGGAAAGCCACAAAAGCCTCTGACCTTTGCTGTGTCAACTGTCATGCACTTGGAGACATTGAATATAAAAGGATAGCAATACAGCCATTAACAAAAAATCATGGTTTTTTTATCTCACTTCCCTGTAGAGGTCAGCTGCACACAATTACAGCACAATCAAATAGTCCAAAAGCTACACGTTCTGCCTAGACTAAGCAGTTGTCCTTTTCCCAGCCAAAGATGGCTGATACTACATGCTCCTCTGTGGTCACTGTCTTGAATGTAAACTCACAGAGCTTTTCACGTGCACTGTAGGAGTCCCTCTCTAAAACACCAACATAAGCCTCTCCGGTGCTAACAGTAGCTTTACTTGTCCATGCTTGGGACTGTGCTGGTTAAACAAAGGCTATAAACAGGGAAATGCCTGTTTAGGAGTACCAGAACAGGTCTCAGATTTATTACAAGCTATTGCAGGCAACATAGGAAATAACTAACTTTATAAACAAGTAATGTTTTGTCTTAAGGGACTTAGGTTTTCTACATAAATCCTTATGTTGCATTACTGAGTGCTTTACTGCTTCAAATCCCTTACTTCTCAAGGTCACCCATTTCCTCCTGAATGCTAGCCCAGTTTTCTTTTGAAGTGACAACGCTTCTTAAGTTTGTGGCATCAGTAACTGGTATGAGCTCATCTGGTATTCCATGTGAAAATCTGAGTTTACAATTATTCTGCTAACCTCCAGCTTTTCTTTCTTAAGAAAACCTGATCATTTTCCTTACAGCAATTGGATCGAGCATTTTACTGAGGCTGAAGCAAATTAAATTTAACTCATTTTCTTTTCCTAGAAAATTGAATTTTCTCTAATGTCTTAACTAGTGACCAAAAACAAGTCTAAAGGAGCATCACTTCCTGGGATCAGGGTGTCTTTTGGTCAATAGACCTGTCACCTGTCACATCAAGGTAAAAGCAAGTCCTATCTATATTTAAGCATCTGTTATCCAACGTGTACCTTGAAGGTTACAGTCTTTTGTAAAGGCACATTTACCAACAGTATTTCTCTCCCTCTAAAAATATTCCAACACTCTCATTCCAAAATAATAGCTATCTGATAGTTTACCTCAATTTTGTTAAGTTCTGATAATGATGTCTATTTTGTGTTCTTTGCACCCAAAATGTCTGTGTGTGTATATATGTACTTACACACAAACACACACAATTCTTCTCACCACTATTAAGTTCAGGGGTTCAAGAACAGAATTAAAACAATTCAAAATCAGTGCTTTATACAAATTCTAAATGCAAATTTTATGCAAATTCTAAGCAAGAACCATCTTCTCTTCAAAGAGACACAAAGTAGTAAAACTGAAAAAAAAAATTACTTTAAGAGGAAAATATACAGCCTGTCAGGAGAAAACTATTTTCAAAGTTAGGGGTCCAAAGCTGCAGCCCTCCACCACCCACCCCAAATAGATCTCTCTATTTCAGTATCTTGTATGACCAAATTGTGTAATCAGCCACGCAGGAGACAGGATTGAAGTTTACTGTTCGCATTGAGTTTTGAGATTTCGTGGCTTTTGAATTTTTACATTAAAAGCTTCAATTTGAATGTCTTGCTGATGGTATTTTCCCCACTATTATTCTATGTGAACATTAAAAAAGGGCTGGTGTTTTTTGTCACCTGTATGTATGTGATAGGTTGATCTTGTCTGGCCTCCAGGTGCCCACCAAGATGATCACTCCCCCACCTCAGCAGGACAGGGGCAGAAAAAACTGTCAAAAGCTTGTGAGTTGAGATAAGGACAGTGGGATTTCTCACCAATTGCCATTATGTGCAATCCAGACTCAGCTTGGAAAAATTAATTTATTGTCAATTAATAACAGAGTAGGATTACTGTAAGTAAAAAAAAAAAAAAAAAAATTAAAACCACCTTCTGACCATCCGCACTTCTTCTCAGGCTCAGTTTCACTCCTGACTCTTCTACCTTCTCCCTCCATGAGGTGCAACAGGATGGGGAATGGGGTTTGCAGTCAAGTTACAGCACTTCATCTCTGCTGCTCCTCCCTCCTCATGCTCTTCTGCTGCAGTATGACGCCCATCCCACAGGAGACAGTCCTTCACAAACTTCTCCAACATTGGTCCTTCCCATGGGAAGTTCTTCAAGAACTTCTCCAGTGTGGGTCCTTTTCATGGGGTACAGTCCTCCAGGAACAGAGTGCTCCCATGTGAGTACTCCATGGGGTCACAAGTCCTGCCAGCAAACCTGATCTATTGTGGGCTCCTCTCCAAGGGCCATGTTACTGTTGGGAGCCTCTCCATGAGCTGCAGCATCCTTCAGGACATATCCACCTGCTCTGGCATGTAGTCCTCCAGTGGCTGCAGGACAGGTATCTGCTCCACCATTTACCTCTATGGGATGCAAGAGGAAAGCCTTTCTTACCATGATCTTCTGCATGGGATTCAGGGGAATCTCTGCTCCAGCACCTGAAGCACTTCCTTCCTCTCCTTCTTCATTGACCTTGATATCTGCAGGGCTCTTTCTCTTATGTTTTCTTACTCTGTTCTCTTGCAGCTGCTGCACAATGTTTTAACCCTTTCTTAAATATGTTACCACAGATGTGCTATCAGCATCACTGGTGGACTTAGCTTTGACCAGTGTTGGGTCTGTCTCAGATCCAACTGGAACTGACTTTGTCTGACATGGGGGCAGCTCTTTGTGTCTTCTCACAGAAGCTACTCCTGCAGCCCCCCAAGCTACAAAAACATTGCCACATAAACCAAATACGTTCTACCACTTGCCTCTGCAAATCATGTATTCAAGAATTATCACTGAAATACACATTCATCACATAATGTCATATCAACAAAAAAAAATTCTCGACAACAAAGGTTAAATAACATCATTACAAGACCCTGGATTGACATACTCCACCCCTTATCCCTCCACCACAATTACAACAAAAATCCTCGACAATATCTCCTCTGTCTCACAATGTTTAGTCCATGTTTTACCTGTTACATCTCTCAATTGCTGTTCTTATCTTGAATTCCTATAGAGTCCCACTATTGGACTCCAAAGTTGACCTTGGCTGCTAGTCAGCTGCCTACAAATCTGTTCTCTCTCTTCCCCTCCTTAGCAGTTCATGAAAAAATAAGATTAAAAACTTGTGGGTCAAGATAAAGGCAGTTCAATGAAGAAAAGCAATGTCTCTACATGGAAGCAAAACAAAACAAAAAGATTTATTCACTACTTCCCATCAGCAGGTGATGTCCAGCTGCTTTCCATGAAGTCAAGTCCCAGTATGTGTAGCAGTTGCTTTGGAAGACTAACATCTTAATAATGAATGTCATCTCCTTCTCCTTTCTCTTAGATTTTATTGCTGAGGATGACATCATGTGATATGATATGATATGATATGATATGATATGATATGATATTGCTTTGGTCAGCTTGGATCAGCTGTCTTGGCTACATCCCCTCCAAACCTCTTGCCCACCCCTAGCCCACTGCCCTGTGTGGGGCAAGTTGAAGGGACAGCCTTGATGTTCTGTGAGAACTGTTCAGCAGCAGCAAAGACATTGGTGCATAAGAAATTAAAGTGTGTGATAGCTGATCAAACAATAGCCATAGTGATCCAATTTCTTACCTCTCACTGTGGCCAAGAGCAGAAGTTTGTATAAGAATTGAGAAGAAGAATCGTCTTCCTGAGGCAAACCAGTATATCTGGAGGGTAGCAAACCAACCTATCTCGGTTTGCGTGTTCCATCTTAAGTTCAGTTTTCGGGTCCTTAAACCTAGTGGCCCCAAACCTTAACAATCAGTTTTACAATGTAATTATGCATTGTTGACAAACTGCTTCCTTTGCTTTAGCAATGGGTACTCCCTAAATCCTGTATTACAAAAAACAGCAATCACCATTCCAGATACAGTATCTTCATATGGTTTATGATTTTATGAGCTGCCATCATATCGTCAGCCATCCTCTTCCAAGACAAGGACTCCAAGTGCACTGAGTCCTCCATGAAAGTGGTTTCAAGCCCAGCTTTGCTGCCTTCCCTGTGCCTTTCTTAGTTTTTCTGCATTATTTAAACTCCAGTATAATTTAAAGCATTTTTTTTCCACAACCTCTTAAATTATCATCAGGATAGTTCATAGAAAGCTTATTCTGTACATTTCACACTCATGACTTCCATACAGTTTACACAGATTAAAGTGCCATACCAAACTGTGGGAGAATAATGGACTTCCACAACTCTATGAGAGTTATAAAACAAAGCCATTTATTAATCTCACCCAAGCGGTTTATATACTCTTCATATCACACTCCTAAAGGTTACATTTCATTGGTTAAATGCAGGTATTCACATGCTCTAAACTAACATCAAACTGGCTATCTAAATGTCAACACGTTGTCATCCTCCTCTGGCTTCTGTGGTAGATGTTCCTCATTCTTCTCTTGCTTCACTGTCTTTCTTCCTCATTTAACAGTCTCTTTCAGTGGTTGTGCTTGTTCAAGGTTGTAAGCAGCCTACTCATGCCATCTCTCTCAAAACAGCATCCGTTAGCTTCCAAAACGTTTCCCACACCAAACTGCATAACTTTAAGATACTTAAGACGTGGAACAACCTGATTTGAGGCATGTAAATGTTTATCAGAAAATATGATTCTAAGAGGCAGCATTAAGATTCTTCTGATAATTTTAACTACCATATTGTCTCTTGAGTGTTTAATTATGTATTCATCACAGAATCACAAAATGTTAGGGGTTGGAAGGGACTTCTGAATATCACTGAGTCCAACCCCCTTGCCAGAGCAGGACAGAACTAGAGAAGATCATGCAGAAATGCATCCAGACAGGTCTTGAAAGTCTCCAGAGAAGGAGACTCCACAACCTCTTTGGGGGGTCTATTACAATGTTCTACAACTCTTACAGTAAAGTTCTTCCTCACATTGAGGTGGAACTTCCTGTACTCTAGCTTGAATCCATTGCCCCTTGTCCTATCACAATGCATAAGTGAAAAGAGGTTGTCTCTGACTTCTTGATTCCCAGCCCTTATGTATTTATAGACATTAATTAGATCCCCTCTCAGCCTTCTCTCCAGACGAAAAAGCCCCAGGTCTCTTAGCCTTTCCTCATAAGACAGTTGTACCAATCCCTTAATCATCTTCACAGACCTCCATTGGACTCTCTCAAGTAGATCTCTGTCACTCTTGAAGTGGGGAGCCCAGTTATTCACAACAATTTCTTTTTCAAATTATTATCTTTTAAAGGAATCCTATATAGTATACTAATTTCTGAATACCACCACAGGGATTTTGTGTCAGACTCAGATGCGTATCTTGTATTTATGACAATGCTTCCAGGGTATTCAGGGACATTCTTGAAAGAATTCTATGGTTTATGATCCCAAAGACAAGAAAGGTCCAAAAGAAGTGGTTGATTTACCAGGATCATCTCCTCCAAGGCCAAGAGTGGCCCATCCCAATGAGCAAGAAATCAAGCAGAGATAGCAGGAGGCCTGAAGAGATGAACAAGTAGCTCCTGGCAGTAGAAGTTGAAGCAGGAAGAAGTGACACTGGAGGAGTACAGGCACACTCTCTGCATGTACTAGTAGAAAAGCCAAAGCCCACCTAGAATCAAATCTGGAGAGAGAGCAGCTTCTCCAATTATATTAAAAGGAAAAGCAAAACTAGGGGAAATGTGGACCTGATCCTAAATGTGGTGGGGGAATTGGTGGCAAATGACATGGACAAGGTTGCTGTACTAAATGGCTTCCTTGCCACAGACTTTACAGACACATTAGAAGGTAATACCAGACTTCAGGGTCACACCAGAAAACTGTGTGAAAGTCTGCAACAAGGAAAATGGAGGAGGATCAGGCAGTGAACATTTAAACAAACTGCACACAAGTCCATGGTACCTGATGAGATAAACTCATGAATGCTGACAAAGCTGCCTAGTTGCAATGTCACTCTCAGTTATCTTCAAAAGGTCACAGTGATTTGGAGAGGTTGCTAAGGACTGGAAGAAAGTAATCACTCCAACCTTCAAGAAGGGCAGGAATGAGAATCCAGGGAACTAAAGGCTAGTAAACCTTACCTCTATCACTGGAAAGGTAATGAAGTAAATAATCCTAAAAATATTTCCAAATATTTGTATGACAAGAAAGTAATTGTGAGTAGTCAGCATGGATTTATGAAGGGGAAGTCATGTCTAGCCAACCTGATAGTCTTGTACGATGAGATTATGAGCTCAATGGATGAGGCAAGAGCAATGGATGTTGCTTACCCTGATTTTAGGGAGGCTTTTGATACTGTCCCCATACATCCCCATTGACAAAATTATGAAATACAGAACAGATACATGGATGAATGAATTGATAACTGTCTGAATTGCAGGGTTTATTAAAGAGCTGTGATCAGCACCACAAAGTCCAGCTGAAAGCAAGTCACTCATGGTACCCCAGGGGTCAATACTGTTAAATAGCCTCATGAATGATCTGAATGATAAAACACAGTGCACCCTCAGTGCACAAGCAGATGATGCAAAACTAGGAGAAGTGGCTGAAATGCTGCCATTCAGAGAAATCTCAAGGGTCTGCAAAAGCGATTAGACAGGAACCTCATGAAGTTCATCAAGGGAAGTGCAAAATTCTGTACTTGCAGAGGAATAAATCTGTGTCACAGTACACACTGAAGCCAACTGTCCAGAAAGCAGATTGACAGAGAATATCCTGAGTCCTGTAACAGTAAGTTGACCATGAGCTAGCAAAAAAATTTTTAGCAAAGAAGGCCTACAGCATCCTAGGCTGCATGAGGGAAAGCATTGACAGCAGGTCAAGGAGGTGATCCCTCCCCTCTGTCTATCACTGGCAAGATACATATGGAGAAATCTCTGGGGATACTTCATTGCAGCCTTCCAGTATCTGAAGGGGACCTCCAAGAAAGCTGGAGATGGACTGTTTACAAGGGCATGTAGTGATAGGATGAAGGGTAATGGCTTGAAACTGAAAGAGGGTAGGTTTAGATTCTTCACTGAGTGTGGAACAGGTTGCCTAGTGATTGCGGCTTCCCAATCCTTTGAAGTGTTCAAGGCCAGACTGGATGGGTCTTTGAGAAATATTGTCTAGTGGAAGGTATCACTGTATGTGTCAGGGCAAGTGTAACTAAATGATCTTTAGGGTCTATGATTCTACAATTCTGTAGACTGTAAATTATTTATAAATTTTTGTTAAAAGACAAGACAATGTGTTGCCATATTTAATGCTGACAAAGAAGTGTTCTTAAAGTTACCAACCTCTGTGCCTTACTTTTTCCAAACCTAATTCTTCAAAGCATAAGACACACACAAAAAACCAGAAAAAATATCCCTCATCCATTAGTTTAATGAAGAAGTCGACAGACAATCTAACTCAGATTTCATCTCTCCCTTTTGCTTGCCTCAAATTCATTCAAAGTACTGTAAAATATATTGGCCTTTTTGTTCCATTCATTATTGCCTTTCATACACAAGGAGATGTAGAATTATTATACAAATGTAAAGCATATGGGAAAAAACATATTTCGTGTATATATCAGCTGCTACTCTGTCTGTCTGACCACTATCAGCTGTCTGTTAGTGCAAAAACTTATTTTTTATTAGGTGAGATAAGGATGTTTATAGCGGTAGCAAGGCTCACAATAGTTATAGATAGATCAAAACCAAAAAGTGTCAAGAGCTGTTGCCATTTTGTCCTTGTTTGGACCACAGGCCACCAATCTGCCAATGACTGATCTGTTGTTACAGATGTGACAGTGTGTTTATAAGACAAGGCAGAAAGCTTAAAGATGTGAAGAAGTGCTATTGAAAATTGGGTGAGATACAGTTTGGAATTAAAACATATGAAATTAATTTTCTTTATGTGCACTGGCTGTCTAAGCACCTATTTACTCTGAATGGAGAGCTGCTCAGTACAGCCAATGAAGCCTAAAAACTCCTCCCCAGCGCACACTAAAGTAGGTGTTTATTGGATGTCCATTTGAATCTCACCCTCTTGAAAATGAGGACAGTCTAGGATAAAATGACAAGCTGGTATGGGTGTGCACTGAACACAGAGAACTCCAGACTGCATGGAGTATGCTAGCTCCCAAAAGTCCCTCAGGTGAAAGCAGATGAAAATACAGAGTCATAGAATCATGGAATCATTAAGGTTGGAAATGACCTTATAAATAGATCATCAAGTCCAACCATCTACTAAACATTATCATGAGCACTAAACCATGCCCTGACTTTGTGTAAAAGATGATTCTTTTTCCATGGTCTTCTACAGTTTCAAAGTGAGAAATACAGAATACGGTTAGTTCCTGTTAAGCAGCAGATGCAACCTACAACTGACAACCTGTAATTGCAGCCTCATGAGGAAAGGAGCAATGACCTGGGCCACTGCTAGCCCTTGAGAGCACACCCCACCACCATGGTAAAGAACACCAAGGGAAGTTAGACCCTTCCTGGACATGAAAAAGGCCATGCTTAATTGTGGTTTTCTAGGTCCTGTGCCCTGGGACAGCACCTGGCCTTCTGGAAGGTTAAAAACTCACAGAAGATGTGAACAAATGTATAGCTGTGTTGTTGCTGTTTATATCAGGAGTGGAGAGATGCAACAACACACAAATTCAGCAAGAGATGGCAAAGAAGCAACATTATTAATTTATAACCCCATTTTATATACCCTAGCCCTATAGGGTGATTGGTCAGTGATCACCCATCTCCTAGGGTGATTGCCTAAAGTCCTACAACACCCATTTCAAAATATTTTTCCAACGTACCATAAACAGAACTTGGCAAAACACCACGTGTTAGTCTAGCTTACAAAAAAAAAACCCTACTGTTTTTCCTAACATGCATGAGAAAGGCAGGATTCTCACTGAATATTGTGAGAACATGAGAAAATCCCTCTGGTATCAGCTTTTCAGCATCCATACTGTGTGGCCATTTCAAAGCCACTGCAAACGGAAAATGTATTTCACCAAAGGTGGCATTAATTGAGCTGTTATTCATGGTGCTAAACTGGACAATTTGTGATTGCAAAACTCCTGTCTGAGATTTCTCCACTGTTCCCCTCAGTCTTCCCTGCCTTACTCATCAATGATGGATTTAAGAGGCACAGCTTGAGACCCCACATATTTATCTCTGGAAATAGGTGAACAATATATGTGACCACAGTCCTGGAAGACCTCCTTGTCATTGTACAGTCCATTTCCACTGAAACATCTTTGCAATGGATTTTGGCTGCATTTGTGGCTATCTGATCTCCCAGCTCTGCATAGTCTCTGCCTGTTCTCCAGCATAGCTAGGTGAGATAGGAAACCTGGAGCTGAAAGCTTTGCATGATGGTACAGATATTTCCAGGGAATTATACTGTATAAAGTACATTTACAGCCATATGACACCAGAGGTTTCACATGTCTGCTTAGTTCCCAGAGATTTCACAATCCATCTGGCTGACAGTGCAGGCTAGAAAATAACACAGCAGAGATGCGTTGTTTGGTAGACACAGCAAAGACAGGATAGTTCTTTTCCTTGACCATGGCTGCAGGTTCTGTTTTCTAGGGATGTGTACTGTTGTCAGGAAATCACCAGACAGAAAAGTCAAACTGTCACACTCATCATGATAGTGCTTAGCATTAGCACTGAAGCATCAAAGCATTTAATATGGACATGAAGAGATGTCTTCTGTTGTAATTTCAGGTTGGATTTCTGACTGAGTTAGCAAGGCAACTTTTTCTTCTCAAGTATGAAGTAATTTCACATGTCTTTGGCAGCTTGTCTTGGTTATTTGCAAGTTAGATAATGAGTTAATTTTTCATGTCTTTTACTGATACATCTTGGGTTTTAGAATAATAGAATGGTTTGGGTTGGAAGGGACCTTTAAAGATCATCTAGTCCAAACCCCCTGCAGTCATGGTTTGAGTGAGAACAGAACCAATTTTATTCAGTAATTTTACTTTTCATCTCAGTTCTCCTAACTCACTGCACTGTCTGAAGTTATCAGCCTGTTCTCACAGGCAGTGTCTGCTGCTAGCAGTGATAACACCAAGTATTGGTGTGCAGACCAAGGCCACTGCTGGATCTTGTGTGACACATTGGGGGGTGCAGAAAGTGAAAGGCTGCACCTGCAGGGAGGAGCAGACAGGACGGGTGACCTTAAACTGACCAGCGAGGTATTCCATCCCATATACGCCATTTTCAGTTTAGAGCTGAGGGATCCGGAGGGTCTCTGGGCTCTTCTCCCCTCTCGGACTGCTTTGCCAGCTTTTGCTTGGCTCAGGTCCTCTTTCAGTTCCTTCCTCAGAGCACCCAAGGAGGACTCTGTCCGTTCTGCCTTTGATCCCAGTCTGTGTGTTACTGAACCCGGTACCAGAATCCAGCTCCTGAACACAGCTCCCGTCTGCTGCAGAGCCCAGTCTGGGACTCCCCTGGTGCCTGCTCCACATCAGTGGTGACGGTGATGGAATTACCATCAGGGGGGTTGGGTTCCATACTGGTTTTGTATATATATTTGTATATATTTCATTTTTTATTATTATTAATTTCATTTTCATTAAAGCTGTTGTAGTTTCCTTTTCTAATCACTGATCTCTCCCCCTTATTCCCTTTCTCTTTCCCCTTTGGGGAGGGAGGGGGGTTAACAGGGAGCGTCTGTTATAGGTCTAAGGGGCTGCCCTGACCCTAACCCGTGACACAGGGACATCTTCAACTACATCAGGCTGCTCAGACTCCCATCCAGCCTGACCTTGAATGTTTCCAGTGACGGGGCTTCTGCCACTTCTCTCAGCAACCTTTTCCAGTGTTTCACCACCCTTGTAAAAATTTTCTTCCTTATATCTAGACTAAATCTACTCTCTTTTAATTTAAAATTATTACCCCTTGTCTTATAGCAACAAGTCTTGCGAAAAAGACTGTCTCCATCTTTCTTATAGGCTCCCTATAAGTACTGAAAGGCCACAGTAAGGTCTCTCTGGAGCCTTCTCTTCTCCAGGCTGAACAACAACTCTTTCAGCCTCTCCTCATAGAGGAGATATTCTAATACTTTGATCATTCTCATGGCCCTCCTCTGTACCCTCTCCAAGAAGTCCATGCTCTTTTTGTGCTGAGAACTCCAGAGCTGAGCACAGTACTCCAGGTGAGGTCTCACCAGAGTACAATAGAGCAAGAAAATCACATCCCTCTACCTCCTGGCCACACTACTTTTGATGCAGCCCAGGATACAGTTGGCCTCCTGAACTGCAAGTGCACATTATTGGTTCATGTCCAGCTTTTCATCCACCAGTACACCCAAGTCCTTCTCTGCAAGGCTGCTCTCAATGACATCATCTCCCAGCCTGTATTGATAGCAAGGATTGCCTTGACCCACATGCAGGACCTTCCACTTGGTCTTGTTGAACCTCATAAGGTTCAGATGGTCTCATTTCTCAAGTTTGTTCTGGTGTCTCTGGATGGCATCTAATTCCTCAGGTGTGTCAACTGCAGCACTCAGTTTTGTATTATCTTCAAACTGGCTGAGGGTACACTTGATCCCATTGTCTATGTCACTTCTGAAAATATTAAAAAGCTCTAGTCCCAGTATGGACCCCTGAGGGATGCCACTTGTTACTGTTTTCTACCTGGAAACTGAGCCATTGACTACTATCCTCTGGATGTGACCATCCAACCAATTCCTTATCCACTGAACAGTCCACCCATCAAATCCATAAGTCTTCAACTTAGAGAGAATAAGGTTGTGAGGGACCATGTCAAAGGCCTTACAGAGTCCAGATAGATGACATCCATAGCTCTTCCCTTGTCCACTCATGTAGTCATTCCATCATGGAAGGTCACTACATTCGTCAGGCAGGACTTGCCCTTGTTGAAGTGATGCTGGCTGTCTTGAATAACCTCCTTGTCCTCCATGTTCCTTAACATAGCTTCTAGGAGGACCTGTTCCATGATGTTCCCAGACACAGAGGTGAGGCTGACAGGTAATTCCCAGGGTACCCTCCTTTCTGTCCTTTTTATGAATGGGTGCAATGTTTCCTTCTTTCCAGTCACCAGGGACTTCACCTGACTGCCAGAATTTTTCAAATATCATGGAGAGTGGTTTGACAACTACATCAGCCAATACCCTCAAGACTCTGGGATGCACCTCATCAGGTCCCATAGACTTATGTATCTTCAGGTTCCTCAGGTGGTCATAAACCTGATCTTCTCTTACAGTTGGAGTACAGTTGTACTTACTGTCTTTGCGGTCCATCAACCTAGGTGGTTGGGAAGAGGTCATCAGTGAAGACTGAGGCAAAACAGTCGTTGAGTACCGTAGCCTTCTGCTCATCTGTTACTAGCTTCTCAGTCTTGCTCATCTGAAGGGATACATTTTCTTTGACTATCCTTTTCTGGTTGACATACCTGGCGAAGCCTTTCTTGTTATTCTTTGTATCTCTTGCCAAGTTTAGCTCCAGCCACACCTTAGCCTCCCTAACTCCATCCCTACACAACCAGGCAGTGCCCCATAGTCTTCCCAGGATACCTGTCCCTGCTTCCATTGTCTCTGCAAAACTTTCAGATTTCTATTATGTTTGGGCTAGAATTAGCTGGAACAAAGTTTAGCTGGAATAATTTTCCACTGAGAACTGTAATTGTATCAAATAATGAAATCCTGTAGATTCTGCTGAAATTTCATTCTGGGGAGAAAAGAGGGAAATATTTAGACACTGACAAAATATTCTGTCATTTTCTTTATTAAATAATTTTCAAAATTTGTTTTATTTTGTATGAAATACTGTAACATATAATTTTAAATTGTCAAAAATCAGGGTATTTTTGTCAAAATATTTTGATCAACTCTAAATGATTGTTTTTGGACATTATCAAATTTGGAAATCTGTTTCAGGCTTTCTTTTAAATCTGAAATACCCCAAATAGAGCAATCACCCTCTGTTCAGCAGTGCCACACACCCCCTTCTTTTCACAGGACAAGAGGGTTAAGGAGGTAGCAAGCAAAGACAGGTGTAAGATGCATGTGACTCCAATTATTTGAACCTGACATCAGTTATAGTTGTGAGGATTTGCACCTGACTGAATATAAGCAATTTAAGAGAGAAAGAACAGCCTGTCAAAAATGTGCCAGAACAACAAAGGGTGCAAAGATTAACAGAGAAGCTGATGCAGGTGAAAAGCAGTACAAAAGTCGTATTATTATTCATATAGAGAGATTTAGTTTGACATTGTAATACATCTGCAAAAACCTTATGCCACTGTAATTCATGCCAGCAGTTATGTAGCTTCTAGGACACAATAATTAAAGCAAGACAGGACTCCAGAGAAATCAAAACAAGATAAAAAACTGAATAGTGGTACAGGGGAGATTATGACAAAACCCCCTGCTTATATCCATTTGGAAACTAATGCCAAAGAAACAGATATCTTTGTATTTATCCATACTGTTTTTTCCATATGTCTCTGTCTGAGACATGCTGTAATAAGCTTACATGCAGCAGCATGGCATGATACTTACCCTGAGAAGATACAATAGATATATATAAAAGATCATCAATGTTATACAGAATAGAAACAAGAATTCTGCATCTGCAGTCATCAACTACAATCCATACAGAATGAATGCAGAAATACTACTGGTGTCACAATTATTTGTAGACTTAAAGACATATACGCGTGCATATGTCTTAGATATTTCTAAAGGCTTTTTAAAATTATACTGTCTGTCTTATTGGAATAAGCAGTCTTGCCTGCTAGCATTTTCCTGCTGAACAGTAATAAGGACATCCTGAAGCCATCACCAAGGTCCACAGGCTGCTGTTAGAAGACAAATAGCAATATTCTAAACAATTCCTCAGGAATATGCTTCATTCGTTACACTGCACCTCATATCATTAAAAAAAACGTTCCTTTTATAGCAGTTTCTCACAAAATTCAATGAAACACAAAATATACATTTGTACAGTGGGCCAAATAAATTATTTGGGCCAGGATTCATCCCAAATAGCTTCACCTGGAAGTCACTCCGGTCTCCCTTTAAAGTAAGAATTATTTATTTCTATTTCTGTTCTAAATTAACAGAAAACACTGAATTAGAAAACAGCTCGGCCTTGGGAGGGCCCAACAAAGATCTATGTCAGGACCTAGAAGGGCACCTTTTTCCACTGTCTGCATTACAAACCTCGAGTGACTGAGTCTAAACCACAATGTCAATAGTCCCCAGTGGCAATTCTGCATTGCATTTGGAAGGGCAATTTCTCAGAAATCTTCTGGATGCCTTATCTGACTTACAACCAGCCATAAAATCCAGAAATTGACTTTGAATACTGAAAGTTAAGCACATTTTTAACTGGTTTGGTTAAGGTTCAGGCTCTTCTTGAAATGGCCAAACTGGACTATTGGGCTCCACACACCCTGGATGCTTGGTTCTGTCCATTGTTGCTTGCCCTGACTCATGACAGGACTTCAGTTTAATTCATGGATGTAGAATTGGATAACCCTGTCTGCTAATGACAATGTAACCATTTTGCTTTTGTTTCCCTTCTAGAACACTTACAAGAAAGTTAAGTAACAGAAACAGCACTCTTAACCTGCATTTCTGAGTGATCTGCTCTAGTTCTGTCTTGCTCTGTCAGGGGGGTTGGAATTGATCTTCAGAGATCCCTTCCAACCCCTAACATTCTGTGATTCTGTGTGTAACCTGTGTAAAAGACTGGATGCACAGGGCAGCTTAGATCCCTGACCCATGGATTCTTCCACTCCATCTCTTCTGCTGCTCTTCGGGTTTCCACTTAGATTGGGCTGCTTCACAGATAGATTCACGGTCTGAAAAGGGAGATTCATTAGTACTGACTTCTTTCACTTCTACTCTCCCAGGCACAAACTGTTCTGAATTTCTCTCTCTTTCAATACAAAACTAGAGACAAATAACTTCAAAAGATTCAGAGCACGGCATACAAATTTTGTATGTCTTAATATTAATGGGTAGTAAATTAAAAGGACTTTCAATAGGTAATGAATATTTAATCTAGTTTAATCAAAAGCAATGCATTTTCTTAATTACCATTGTTATGTGGATTTTTTAAAAGCAAAAAATCATTGTAAAAACAGGAAGAAATTGAAGTGTCAAGGCCAAAATTCCCCTAATTTTTTTATAAAGAAAGAGAAATGTGGAAGAGATTGAGAACATATATTGTACTCCTTAAACTGAAACCATGTCCACTGATTCTGTGGTCCACAGTATAAATCATTTTGCAAATATCTTACAGTGGAATCAATATAGTGATTGTTCACCAAAATCTTTCATGTCCAAAACCCCCCATCTTTTCCGGTCTTGTACAGATCTTTAAAACAAGGTATGCATACCTCCTGCAACATTTATTAGTGGGTTTTCACTAGACTGAGTAGATACCTACCACAGTATTGCTGCTTATTATTTGTTTAGAATTTTGGCAAGATGGAAAAATTCCTCTTTGTGTAATGCCTGAAAGTTTTTCTTCTTGCAACAGCTCCAGATCCATGGATTTTCTGCACAGCCTCAAGGCAGGACAAAAACATTAATGGCAAAAAAATGGGTAGCTTCACTTTTGAGATGTTGCCATTTATGACACATCTGTAGGTTTGTGGAAGTCAAACAACTCTACTAAAAAAAAAACCCAACAAAACAACTGAAAGATAACATGCAAGAGACAACCCTCAAAATAAGAAGTCTTATGAATAAGAAGCAGTGAGGTGTGTCAATTATTCATCTCATATAATTTTAAGTAATGACATGTCCTGAGTGGTTTAGATCTATGCACCTGATTATTGCAAGGAAGGAAATTTTCAAGTACCTGTTATGTAAGGCATTTCACATTTGAATATAAAGACAGCTTCCACGTGTAAAGGCAGCTGAACGTCCATGGAACTGAGGTTTTCATAGCCAAAATCCACTCCACGCAGGTTCTACACACATGAAAAAACAAGTATTGCATAATAGTAGTTAAGAGATTTGATGTATCTGACAAAATATCTACCATAATTACATCTGCACTAGTTGCCTGATGTTTTCTTTGCAAATAAGTTCTTCCAAGATTGATTTTTTCTTACTTAAAATATATTGGATGAAATGTGTTTTAAAGAACATTTCTCTCTGTTGAATATAAGCAGACCTCTTAACAGCTAGCTCAGATGAACATGTCTACAGCAGTAGGTGGGAGAAATGCCATAATAGGCTACTATAACAAGGAATTCTCTACCAGTAGCAGGGAATTATGACAGATTATTGATCTAGAAGCATTTGGGGATTATATGAACAAAGATGTAGTTGACTGCTTTATTGAATTTCTTCTATAAGACACATGATTTTTTGGCTTACCAGACTCAAATAAGAGCTCTGCACTACAGGTTAAAGGAGGGGTTTGTATGCTTCTGACATACAGTATCTTAACACTCAGAAATCAAAGAGTTGTACCACAATTTTCTACTGATGCCAGATAATAAAGTATTAATAAAGGTTTCGGGGTGGGTTTTTTTTTTTTTTTTTTTTTCCTTTTTAGCTGAACTGCACAGTGTAGATATGTAAAGATATATAGAAACACTTTGAAAATTCTGAATATACAAAGGATGCTGCGGGTTTTTTGGTAGTACAGTGAAGAAAAATAGGAACCTTACATCTTTCTCTGCATGGGCCTAGCCTTCATCCTGGATACAAAAACTCACTCTGTTCTGAATACTTTCTTGTTATGAAAGATGTAGCATTGACGTTGCAGGAAAAGAGTTTCTGATGCAAAACCAGTGATCTGACACAATTATTAATAGGAAGTCCATTTTAATGATTCAAGAGCAATGAATATCCTTCATAAGCAATTTAAAAGGAAGCCTATAACAGATTAAAACGCAAATGAGATTTTCATTCACAAAACCTGTGTTTTGAAGGCTCAGAAGAGATGAGAAAAACTTGCTGAATCTCTAGATTGGACAAAAATTTGTTGCCTTCCATATTATGACATAAGACAAAATACCCAACAGATTTCTGAATGTCATGAGTTTCTAGAATTAGTTTCCATCATACAAATGTTAGCATGAGCTACCTGTTCTGGCACAGAGACACCCCAAAGTGCTGGATGTTTGGGGGTTTTCTGCTCATTTTAGCTCAATTACAATTGCTGGTCACATCCCTTCTATCTTCCCCTAGTCTCTCTTCCAAAGAAATCATTGGAAAGAGTATTGAGTTCTCAACTCGGAGAGTGTTGTATCAAAGGTAACTGAAAGACTGAGGACAACTACAATAAAGAAGAAATGCAAACTCAGTGTAAAATTTAGAAAAAGATCATTTCAATTAAATGAACTGTGTGAAAAACAAGCTGAAGAGAATGCTGGTGGAGATTAATTTGCCAGCAGCAAAGTAAACTAGCTTTCAAGAGCCTGAGTAAGGAAGAAAAGGGTACAGGTGAGGTCTGAGGAAATTTTCAACAGTGGCATGATAAAGATATATTTATCACAGAATCATAAAATCATAAAATACCAGTTTGGAAGGAACCTCAAGGATCATCTAGTCCAACCTTTCAAGGTAAAAAAAAATATTAAAAAAAGAAAATATAGAAAAAATATATAGTCTCAATGAGATGGCCTAGCACTCTGTCAAACTATCTTAAAACTGCTCAATGTAGGGGAATCCACCGCTTCCTTTGGGAGATTATTCCAATGTCTCATTGTTCTCATGGTGAAAATCTTTCTTGTGGAGTCCAATCAGAATCTCCTGAGGAGTAACTTGTACCATTACCCCTTGTCTTTTCCATGTGACTCCTTGTAAAAAGGGTCTCCATCTTCTTGTACTGGTACATGGTACATTTAGAAGTGATTATGTCTAAACTGAAAGTTTAGCCTAGGCCTGTCCCTGGGTCTGTCCTTACCTCATCGCTATTAACAAAACTGTAGTTAACATATGTGTACTTGCAGCCAGTTTGCAGTGAATACCAAGTTTGGTGGAGTTGTCAGTAAGCTGGAGGCCAGGGCTGCTGTTCAGAGGGAACTCTAGGCTGACAGAAACTTCATGAAGCTCAAGAAAGACAAATGCGATGTCTTGCACCTGGAATGTCATAACTCTATGCAGCAGTATAGGCTGGGGACCAACTGACTAACCTGGTAGTGTTGTGGACAAGTTCAACATGAGCCAGCAATATGCCCTTGCAGCAAAGGTCAGCATCCTCCTGGGCTGCATTAACAAGAGCACAGCCAGAAGGCTGGAGGAGGTGATTCTTCCTTCTACTCTGCTCTGGTGAGACATATATAGTGTGCTAAGTCTGGCTCTGGACTCCCCAGTACAGGAGAGAAACTGAAACAGCATTCCTATGGAAGTGCCTGAGCGGAGGAGACTGGAACAGAGGAGATATGAGGAAAGGCTGACAGAGCTATGTTTCTTCAGCTGGGAGAAGAGAAAGTTCAGAAGGATCATCCTGGTGTCTTCAACTGCCTAAAGGGAGGGTGTAGAGGGGCCAGAACCAGACTTTTCTGAGACATTCACAGTGGGTGTACAAGAAGCAGCAGACACAAGCAGGAACACAGAAATTTCCAATGATATGCAGGTTGGAAAAAAATCTCTGTGATGGCAGTCAAACACTGGTGCAGGCTACTCAAATAGAGTGTGGAGGTGTTCAGAGCTTGACTCAACAAAGCCCCAAGCACCTGCTCTAACTGGACCTGCTTAGGGCAGGGTGTTGACTTGGGAGATCTCTGGAGGTTCCTTCCAACCTAAATGATTCTAAAGCCTTTAACTCTGGTTACAGCAACCCCTACTAGTGTCTCCAAATCCCTGTCATCCTTCGGATAAGGATAAGACTAGTGCAGGAGGTCTAGTTGGAGGTTAAATGAGGTTAGGCACAACATGAGACAGTGTCTGTCTCCTCCCTAGAGACAATGGGGCCTCTTCCTCTTCTATTACAGCTCAGAATCAATCAGTTCATTTAAAGGATTTCTACATTTGATTTTTTTTTTTTTTTTTTCCTGGAACAAAGAGGAATAGATATTTTAAACAGCTCTGGTTTTGATGCAGCAATTACAACCTAAGAAATAAGTCTAGATCCATAATAGAAAATTTGTTGTGCCAGAGCAGAAGTTTTACAACCTATCTCACACATAGTGAAAGAAGGGAAACAGCCCAAACCTGCTGGTAAAACATTAAAGACTGAAAAGGAATCAAGCTGAACTGGAAGGAAATAAATTGAGAGAGCAGATACGTGAGGAATAGAATAAACCTTGTCAAATGGTAGCACAAAGCATATGGTGGCAAGCAATAACCACTGAGAATGTTAGGTCCTGTTAACCTGTTGAATTCATTCCCGTGCGTAAATTTGAGGTCGAGATCTTAATGACATCAAATGTTTAAAAAAACCTGAATAACAGCCAGAGTTTTGGTAGATATACAACGAATTTTATATAGTATATGAATACTCCCACAGAGTTTTCCATATAATTCTCTTGCATTATCTAATTAATATTTAATGCCTACTGAAAAGTTTCTTCCTCTTTCAGACACAGCTGATGTTTAACTATACCCTGACCCTCTGTGACAGTTCCTATATACCAAATGAGACAGAACTGAGAGCAAAGCATGCTGGAAAGCAGATGGTTCCAATCACTAGGATTAGTATCTACATTCAAAATGAAGTAAGTAATTCTTGGGAAGATAAAAAGACTGTGCAGTAAGGTAGTTGTGGGAGAAATTTTTGGAAGCAAATAGAAAGCTCATGGACACATAGCAGAAGCTGAAGCTTTGGGCATTGATGGTGAAGTAAAAATTCAGTAATAACTATTGCCTTAAACCAGTGAAATGTATAGCAGTAATAAATCTTTCTCTAGCCTGTGAGCACTGTCACTCAACGTTACAGGGACAGGCAGATTCTTTTGGGGATCCTTGATAGAATGAGGAATGGTCACAGGGATGTAGTTATAATAGAGCTTTATTATTACATAAAATTTTTAGTTATCAGCATAGAATTTTTTAATCTACAATTTCTAGGAGCTAAAATAGCTTACTGTTACACAGAATTTTTAGCAGTTATAGCTTTCAATTAAGCAAAATTTCTATTAATCAGGATAGACTTTGTACTACCTGGAGTCTTCAGTTACATAGTCACTGGTCACCTGGACCCTCTGCAGATCAGGTCAAATTCTTAATAATAAGCATACAATACAAATTTAAAAGTACTTCTTATTTGTTTACAACAGTAGCTTGTTTAAAATGTGGACATGTGAAAGAACATCCTGCTGCAAAGGTATATTTGAAGACATGAAAAATGTTTAATGACTGACTTTTAGATTTTACAAGGATATTTGTAATAAGTAAGTGAAGTGACATACTTCTCTATATCCATTATAAGTGTTATATTTATCATTGAGAAAAATTGGCACCCCACAGATAATCATAGAATCATAGAACAGTTTGAGTTGGAAGAGATCTTTAAAGGTCATTTAGTCCAGTGCCCCTGAAGTGAGCCAGGACATCTTCAACTACATCAGATTGCTTGGAGCCTTGTACAACCTGACCGGGAATATTTCCAAGGATGGGGCACCTACCATGTCTCTGGGTAACTTGTTCCAGTGTTTCATCGCCCACATTGTAAAAAATTTCTTCCTCATATCTAGTGTAAATCTACATTCTTTTATATTAAATCCGTTATCCCTTGTCCTCTCGCAATAGGCCCTGCTAATCCTTAAAGCAATTTGATGCAAAGAAAATCACGCTTTCCTCTACACTCTAAATTAAGACTAATAATTTTGCTTCCATTTCTGACAACAGCTATCTACACATAGTGATTGTAGTAATCCAGTTGAACAGAATATTGGAAATCCTATTATAAGCAATATTCTAAAGACCTGTTAAACCTTGAAGTGTGATCATTGTACAGTCTTGGTAATTACCGTATTTGAAATTTCTAGATAATATTAATTCCATCTCTATGCATGTTCAGAGAATTGAAACACAACAGGGGGTTATAGAGGTGGGAAAAGGAGGAAAGAATTGAAGTAATTTTTATTTTTGTGTAATTGGTGAATTACTTAAAAGTGGAAGGTTGACAACTCTAGATATATTCTGAGTTAGTTCACAATGTACATAACGTCGCTAATCACTCCAACAAATGTGGCTTATGCTACATAAGTAACTCCTAAGAAAAGATATTTTTAATCTTATGAATATTCATCTATGTATCATATATAGGAAACCCCATAAAATCATAAAAATGTATGCATCCTTTGTTTGTTAAAAGTAAGCAATTATATTTGCAATATCAAAAGTCATGGCAAATATAGTTAGATATATTGCTAATAGTTCATGTCTGTGAACCATGATGTCCTGCAACTACAAAACACCAGTCTGTCAAGGAAAGAAATACTTTACCATCTGCTATCTTATTTCCTGAATTTAATTTGCATCGTGGTTTGTATTATTGCATTGTTAATCAAATGCCTATCCAACATGTGATTTTCAGAGGTGAAGGTTGCTGTAAATACTCACAAATTGAAAATTTCATGAGGTGAACATTTCCATTTCTTAATTATAACCAGGAGGCTTTAAAAGTATTGACAGGTATATTCTTGTCACATTTATTTGATCATTTCATAATAAAATGTGATTTAATCACAGGATATAATAATAAAATATTAATTTGGGATATCTTATTTAGAGAGAGAAAATATTTATGATGCCCAGAATATCAAAGAGGATTACACAAAACTGGTAGTATTTAAGCAAAATAATACTTAACTGTCCTCATATTGCTGTTGAATAATGATTAAATAGTTACTGAATTGTAGATATCTTCCTCAGAAGTCTGGTAAAAGTACTTTGCCTCGATGCCAATAGTATTACCGAGGTTGAGAATATTAAATTTTCCCTGCTTTTCATTTCAACAGCATAAAAAGTCAAAGAAAATAAAATTATATTGGTCTTTAATTAACCTAAGGAACCTAAATCCTAGGCCAAAAACTAACTCAAATAAATTCTTCATGAAGCAGAAGCAATTAGACTTACAATATGAAATTTAAATATCTCTTTATAAAAACATTCAAGGTAACATTTTGCTCTTTCTTTTAATATTTATTTGTTAGTACATATAAATATATTAATTTAAGTTAATTTTTCTGTATTTTCACTGTTTTTGCTGTTACTTTGATTCATCTCTTTCTGATGAAGTTGTATCACTCTGTCAAAATGAGTGGTGCAAAGGTCCAATGGCAGATGTCCAAAGGTGCAAGGCAGATGTCAGCATCGCCCACCAAGCAATCAGGGCACTCTAGAACACAACAGTCTTAGCTTCATGGCTTTGTTCAGATCCATTTTCTATGTTGCAAGGCTCATCTAAAGAGCTTTAAACTAGATTTGAAGGGAAAAGGGATAAAACCAGGCTTGAGAGAGGTAAGTCTGAGGGCAGTACATCAATCATTGTGGGACAACAGTGTGCCCAGGTGGCCAAGAAGGCCAACAGCATCCTGGCTTGTATCAGAAACAGTGTGGCCATCTGGTCTAGGGAAGTGATTGTCCCCCTGTACTTGGCACTGGTGAGGCCACACTACAAATACTGCATTCCGTTTTGAGCCTCTCACTCCAAGAAGGACATTGAGATGCTGGAGCATGTCCAAAGAAGAGCAACAAGATTGGTGAAGGGTCTAGAGAACAAGTCTTATGAGGAGTGGTGGAGGAAACTGGGGTTGTTTAACCTTACCACTATCTAGAACTACCATAAAGGAGGTTGTATTTAGGTGTCTGTCAGTCTGTTCTCCCAAGTAACAAGTGACAGGAGAAGTGGAAGAAGCCTCAGATTGTGTCAAAGGATGTTTAGGTTGGAAATTAAGAAAACGTACTTCACCAAAAGGATTGTAAAGCACTGGAACAGGCTGCTCAGGTAAGATGTGTAGGTGTGGTGCTTATGGATGTGGTTTATAATTGTATGATTCTGTATTCAATAAAGGTGGGGATAAAATGCACCTGAAATAGAAATTATGGTTCTAGGAAAGTGATGATGTCACAAAACTATCTTAAAAGAGAGACATAGGTGTAACCACATAATTTCCTCTGCAACTCTGCACTAAGACATAGTGATGCCCATATTTAACTGACTTACCCAGAAAAGCTACTTGTGGAAATGAGACATTCTTCTAAGGAGATCATTTTGTACCCCCTCAGACTGAAGAGGTGACTGCACCAGGAATTCTCACTTCCCAGAAAAGTACTTAGATAAATAAAAGTCAACACCATCCTTACCTCTTCTACTTTCAAAAAGCCTGCTGCAGGTTTTTCAGGCACTCTGGGAATAAATTCTAAAGGTATTGAGAGGGACTGAGTAAAGTGACTGGAAGTGGAAGCACTGTTTGGATTTTGGTCTGGGTTATGCATGAAAATACTCATCCCAAGCAAGCCAACCACTTATAATCATATACAAGCTCTAAATACTCAAGAAACATTACAATTAAAATGTAAGCACCCAGGATGAAACTTCTGGCTTAGGCAGTAACGTGCATTTTGTACCACAACTTCAGACATGAATACAAGCACATAAACCATATCTTGTGTTTAGCCCCCTAGGGTGGGAACACAGCCAGCTGTGATGGTGTATCCCCTATATTGAAGAAAAGATTAAGGGAGAACAGTTCCTCATTGCAGCAAAATTGTACTCCTAGAAGTACTGCACTTACACTGCCCCATCCCTCTGCTGTATGGAATCATACTTTGGCAGAATTAGATTCAACACTATTCATATGCTCAGTAGCTGAGAACCTACACAAGACATGAGTATTTATAATTTAACTTTTGTAAGGTCTCTTTATCTTTTGCCTTAAAAACACCCTTCCTACTAGCATAACAACAACAGAATGTGAGCACAAACACATAATTACAGTAATGGCTGCTGACAGTAAAAATGTTACTGTTAGTTGCTCAGAAACTAAGGCTCTTAACAATCCCTTGTTAGAGCTTATTCTATCACAGAAGAGATCATAGTCATAGCGGATGGAAGCAGATGGTCAGGATTACATACATGTGGGGAAGAAGGGGAAGTAATCCATCTGTGAGTTAAGTGAAGGACAGAGGGTGAAGAGGAAAAGATGTAGTTGCATGCACAAAGAATTCAATGGCAGGAGTGTAACTCAATTTCATCCTTGTACGGGATTTATGATGCAAACCAAGAGAGGAATCATGTTGATGGTGTCATTTTACAGTATTTACCACTTGGTTAATTTATATAACTACATACTATGTTTTGTTAGTAGTAATGCATGTGGTACATATGTTATAAGCGTTCATTGTTTCAGTGTTGCTGGTATAGGAAATACCGAGTGAAATAAGTGCAACTGCCTATTTATACTGGTATATATGGGAGTTAAATTCAGCATAAGGAAAATGTACCACTATCTGAATCAGAAAGACAAAGTCATTGGATGCATTTCAAGCACTGCAACATTGCAAAAGTCAGCAGCAGTAATCAAGTCATATTTTCCAATCAATTGCTCTAGTAAATATGGTGTAACAATTCACAACTGAAGATATGAGGCTTTAGTGAACTAGTTACTATAAAAAATTTAAAGTCATTAATATGAACTAGAATGGCCTTAGCTGAGAATGAGCCTTGAGGCTGCATTAGGGCTAAGGTAAGCAGTTCTTAAAGACTTCTTAAGGAGATAGTTTAAATTTAGCTGTAGTGCAAATGGGAATGTAAGAATCACTTAGATCAACCACCACTTGATAACTTATGTAGGACATGAAAAACCTGATTCAAACAAGACTATAAGATGCTGGCTAGGCCAATACTTTAATCACATATGGGGCCAAGTCATAGGCACTGCAATGTGAACCCTTCTACCATTCAAACTGATATTTTTTGTGCCAAACCAAATTATTTTCTATTGCAAATAATTCCTACAAATGCTTTAAAGGTTAGCACAGGCTGGGGACCCCTCTTAGTATGCAGTTTGGGTATGTCTATCTTTTCTGAGAGGCTCTCAAGGGTTGTTTACTTAGACATCAGCTATTCTGTACCAGCTGGACTCAGTGCTGGTGTACAGGTCTTGCCACAGCTCAGTTTGTGAATACAGACACAGCCATTATGCACTAACAATCATAGACTCGTAGAATCATAACATATTAGTGGTTGGAAGGGATCTCCAGAGATCATCGAGTCCAACTTTCCTGCCAAAGCAGGTTCTCCTAGGGCAGTGCCTCATGCAAAAACAGACATGATGATCCACTGGTTCAACAGTCTTTAAGTTGTTTTTTAGGAGCTGCATACTTCACTGGCTATAAGGATTAAAAACAAACAAACAAATAGACAAACAGAAACATACTCAGTAAAATTATTAGGTTCTTGAAAAACTAGAGCTACACACAGTACTGTATGAATTGCTCTATCAATGGCACTCTTCAGGTTTCACCTGCTTTGACACATAAGTTTACTCCTTTCAATGATCTTGCAGAAGATCTTTCAATATGCCCTAGTAGCTACTGTTAACCGTAAGAAATTCTGAAAAGAATTTCAGCAGAAAGAAACCATAACATTTAAAGTATATTCAATTTTCCCATTCTGTTCCACAGTCAAAAATTACTTGCTGGTTTTTATTGATACATTGTGGCTTTCCTTTCAGTCAAGTGAGAACAAATCAAACCTCACATTGAATATGAGCATATGTCAAATATACAAATAAAATATTGCATCGTTTTCTGATATTTGCTTACTGCAACAGCATTGAGCAAGTTCATGTATTAAGGCACAATAAGATTTTACTGTGTGTTTATATTGTACTAACTGGAATATTAAAGATTGGGTATATATATATGGTAGACACTTTAAGTTTCATCCCTTATTATGGTATGGATTATATATACGGTCTATATTGTATAATCACATATTTATATAAAAGACATACAATATTTTCTAGAATCTTTTCCAGCACTATTGTGAAACTTGTTATTTTTGCTTTTACTTAGCCACATTGTTCACATAACTTGAAATATTGATGTAAACTTTAGCCTAAACTTATGAATAGCTTATATCTGGTGTTTTGACAGTAGTATTGCCTTTCAGTTTAAATAATTATTTTCTCTTCTTCGTGTTTATGCTATATTGTATTCACAAAGAGAAATCATATCCACTATTGGACAACTTTTTGTAAAGTGAAACAAGAGAAGTTCTTTTAATCTCCTCATGCTAAATACGATCTTTGTTCCTTGATATCTTAGTAGCCATTTTCTTTATCCAGAATTTGTCTTGTTCATATCATTCTACATATCTTACAAGGCTGAGTAAAGTGATACTATTATTGCCCAGAAGTTACCTGTCTTAGCATCACTTTGTCCTTTCTACAATTTTATCATATTAGCCACTCATAGACATCCTAGATTGAATAACATTACTGGACTTTTCATCAATTCAAACTGATGAGCTCTCTAATTTTAATGCAAAATTCTTATTAAGCCCAATCATGATCACCATTTAACTATTTTTCCTTCTATTCATACAGCTATTATACCTATGGTGATTCATCTCCCTATTTTATAAACAGTGCTCTGAGTTTCTGTCATTATCAGTCATCAGCAAATTCCCAATTTTTGCATCAGGATGTTAAGGAAAAATTTTGATAAGGTTTGTAGAAACATGAATCCTTGACGAATGCCAAGCAATAAGCTCTGCCCTATTCAATAGTCTCTTTATTCAGTAAGACATATTGTTGTTGTTTCCATTTACAATATAGAAAAAATTCTTCAATGCCTTTACAAGTTGAGATAAAAAAATTCTATATAGGACTGTATAAAATTTGCCATTGAAATACCAAGATATTAGGCCTGTTGTAATTTCTTTGACTAGAAATTGATTTTTCAAATGAATTTTTAAAAAATGCATAGACAGGGCAAAATTTTATTGGTGGGTAAATAAGCAAAAGACATGAGGAACAACTTCCTACACAAAATTTCTCTAGCAGTTGTTTCTGACTGCAACAACAGCATGGTGGGGACATATTGATTGGCATGTTTTCATATGGTCCTGCAGCACCAAAAATGTCATTTATTTAGCATGAAGATATATGATGCCTTGCTTTCTGGGTATAGTAGAATTAAGTAGATTTAATTATAGCAGAAATAAGTAGAATTATAGTCAAATTAAGAGGAATGCTCCTTGCTAACAGCACAATTATACCAAACAAACCAGAATTTCTCTTTAAAATAAAGTAATTTTTTAATTAAAAAAATGAGGAAGGAAGGAAGGAAGGAAGGAAGGAAGGAAGGAAGGAAGGAAGG
>JANVCC010000018.1:33467344-33484169 GCA_025345505.1 Todiramphus chloris collaris | reverse complement strand
TTCCTTTCCTTTCCTTTCCTTTCCTTTCCTTTCCTTTCCTTTCCTTTTCCTCTTTTCCTTTTCCCTTTCCCTTTAACCATATTAAGGGTTTTTAAATAATTATTGCACATTAGGAAGTAGACATCAAGAACATCACTGCACACTAGTTAATTAATATTTTCCACCCAGTGTGCATCAGTAATCAGGAGCAAAGGAAATATTTAACAATATTACTGCACAATGGTGTGGTTTAGGCCCAGACAGCAACTAAGTACCATGTGGCTGCTCACTTACTCTTCCCTCTGCCCCAGTGGGATGGGAAGGAAAATTGGGAGGAACAGGTAAAACCCCATGGGCTGAGATAAGAAGAGTTTAATAGAACAACACAAAGAGAGAAGAAACAACAATAACAATAATACCAATGAAATAATATATAAAACAAGTGATGTACAACACGATGACTCACCACCTGGAACCTGCCACCTGCCAAACTGCGCACTTTCACAGGCTACCTCCCCCCTTAAATATGGAGCATGACATCAGTATGGAATTGAATATACCATTGGCTGTTTCAGTTGTGCCTCTCACAGCTACTTGTGAAGATTAACCCTATCCTAGCTGAACCCAGGACGAATGGGAAAAAAAAAAATTCCAAAATTGTTGTAATGCAAGAATAGCAAGCAGTGGCTCACCCTCAGCTGGATTGTCATCACCTAGTCTCAAAATTAATGAAACAGAAGAGTTTTCCAGGAACACACAATGCAGACTTAGAGGGATGAATATTTAAATGAAGATTTTAACTTCTTTCGTTAATGAGAGCAGAAGTGATCATGACAAAGTATACAAAACTATGATTTCTACACATAAGACCTCTCAGAAATTTCTGTTTTCCCTCTTTAGAGTGCAAGAACAACAGCTAGACATAGTAATGAAAAGATCGTTAGGAAATATAAAATCAATTCAAAAATCGTTTTCCGTACAATGTACAATCACACTGTGAAATTCATTGTCAGTTGATATTACTGAAAACATAAATTTAGCAAGGTTAAAAATGTGTTGAAAAGTTGTATGAGTAGCACCAATATCAGATGATTAACAGTAAATCTACCTTTAAAAGAAGTTTCTTAGAGGAAACATGAACTCTGTACCTCCATGATCTAAGGCATAAAAATTGTTTTCAACTAGTATTTAATAAGAGACAGTAACTGATAATGGGTTCTTTCAGAATCTCTTTTTCTCTTTAAAAAGCTCTTGAAAGCAGCACACTGGGCTAGAAAGACTTCTACTTTAAGTAATTTGTTAGCTAATATAACAGTAATATAGGGAAGGCCTCTGGATGCTGCTATGGTGTAATTATTAAATAATAAAGTATGTCCATATCATACAAGATCAAGGATTTCAAAGGACTTGCCATCTATCTGATGCATGATTTACCTAGGAGATTTGTTATGTTATGCCTTGGGGCAGGTTGATACCCAGTGTACTTCTCAGGTATTCCAGAAGCAAACTGTTCATTTGTGGTCATATCGCTTGATTCCTTCCTATTCCTCATACCTCTATAAAATGAATTTTATTTCACTTAGCCCTTGCCAGTGTTTTCTTCTGGTAGTTCTTGTGTTTCTTGAAGTAGAGATGTTAGCCCTTGCACTTTCTCATCTTTCCTGCTGTCATCTTCTGTCAACCCACCGTTCCATGATACAATCACTTCTATCTCTGCTTCTCCCTCAGCTCCACATACTGTACCTCTTAGAAAAAAAGAAGGGCCATCGACTTCAGAGTAAGCATGGTTCTTCTGTAAACTCTATTTGAGACTTTCACTAGCCTAGCAAGTTAAAGAACAACTTGAAAATTGCCCAGCTGTCCACCTAGGCAATTTTGGTTTATGCTTTGCATACAGAGTATAAATCAGTACCTATATTTACTATATATTCAGTAAATCATTGAGTTTTAAGAACCCAGGTCTCCTGGGATGTCCTGGAGGTGAGACAATGCAGCTGGAAAGACACTGGTGTGATCATCAGGTCTGCTTCTGTTTCTGCTGAAGTACCACCACAGCAGGCATATTCCCTTGTCTGCATTTTCAGGAAGAAGATTCACTCCCTCAGAGAACAGTTGAGTGAAGCCAGAATTTATGGACAAAATTAGGTGCATGCACAAGTCAACATTGTAGCTTCTGAGTTTTAAAGGTGTTACAAAAAGTGGTATTCTGCCAGAATTAAAATTTCTACTAAGGGGAATGCTCAAGAAAACCGTTGAAAAAAAAAACTTGGAAAACATATAATTTCACTGCCTAAGCATATGTCATTCCTAAGTTGTGTGCCTCTGTGTATGTACATGTTATTTACACTGTAAGATACAATGTAATTCTTAAAAAAAAAAAAATCCAATAAGATTAATTTTCTCTGTTCTATTTCCTATTTGTATATGCATATTTATATCCATTCTTACCCAATAGAATGTCTTTGACATCCTATACTGTTGCTACTACCATGAATTGTCTTTTTTCTCCATCTAAAGTTGAACTTTTTCTTGTTCCGTTGTAAATAATACACAGCCCAAAGTTTCAACTCAAGAGTAGTAGGATATTATCTTGTTACTTGTCATATACAATTCATATATCTAGAAAATAAATAATCTCCACTGTCAGTCTGCTATTCCTAGATGGCTTTATGTGTAAAAAAGTGAAACACCTTTTCATTAGTTTTAAATAAAAACTAAATTCTAAACATAAATTCCTAACATTACTCAGAAAACCAGATGCTACAAAACAACCCAGAAATACGAACAAAGGTAAAAAGAAAGAATTGTCAACTTCTCTGATTTTAGTTCCATAGTGTTTACTGACTGTACTCAGCTGATTAATAAGTAATTTCAAGAGAAACACAGCTTTCAATTCTATTAGACATTTAAAGTACCTTTCTCACACTTTTGACTGTGATGAAAAGCTGAACAATTAAATCAAAATGTAAATAAACAAACATACTCCTCAGATGTACTACTATTATTTAAAAAGAAAGTATTTAAGGTAATTTTCCAGTTTTTAACCAGTTACTTTGGTTTTGTATTCTCAAAGGATATACACTTTGAAAAAGTCTGCAGTCCTTCCTTACCTTCAAAGGAGAAGTACATAGTCCAGAGGGACAAAACAGATTCATTTTTCCATACATTTCATAGAACAAAAAATGTAGTAACTATATTACTCCTATTCTTGGAGGGCAAATAAAGCTAAATATCAGCTGTCCCTTGACTTTCTCTCTAATGTATTACAAAGCCTTGGACTATATCTAAGAGATGCATACTTAGCCTTCAAATATCCATGGCTAGACTATAAAAATTAAAAGCAAAATGAGACCTTGCAAGAATGACCAGGTTATTTCAAGGAATGGTATCACAGCAAGAAGTGCCATCTGCTGTCCTGATGATATAAACTCCCCACACCTCTGTCCCCTACAGTAGTCAGTGGAGCACACTCAGAAGCCTCTGATGGCAGCACTCAGACCATGGACACCCTTAGCATCAACAAGGCAGCTGCTTTCCAATGTAACACTGGCAGTGCAAGGAGAGTCAAAAAACACTGCTAATTATGAATCTATTAATTTTTATTTAAACTTGGAAATTTGCAAGCAACTCTTCTGAGTGAACTGATTTCTGTAAACAGGTTGAAAATTAATCTTTTCTCAAGCTAATCAAGTTAGAGGTTTATGCTTTGAACAATAATAAATGTAATCATACAGATAAAATTGAGCATGACTTACATGTAGGAGCAAAATATTTAAATCCATTATGTATTTACAGTAGCACAATGGAGTTCCTTTGGCAGTGAAATAATGAGAGCATGAAACCTCCTAAGGAAAAATTGGTTTTGTACTTGCAAACCACCCAGGCAGACAGCAAGAACTTCAACTTTTCTGTATCTTTGTTTGCCCTGCCCACCAGACAAACTCAGGAATGCTAAAGTTTTCTAAATAATAATTTGCCAGCAGGTTTATGGTGCACTCTAATTTTCTGAATATGCAATGTATCTCTTTTGATCAAAAACAACTCCATCAAGCTCATCTGTAAAAGACTAATAACTATCCTCACTAATTACCTCTTGTGCTACATCAAGTAAAAAGGAAGAGAAAATAATACTGGGGCATTTTATTCAAAGCTACATTACATTCAAAATACAGTCCAAATATATGTGATTTATCTTTTTTTTTTTTCAAGGTACATTAGATGTGTATGTTGTAGATGTATCCTTTCCTACTCCAATATAATTTCCAAGCCTAGCCTTAAACATATTCCCTCTCTGCCTCATCAGTTATTTAAATAATTAGGATACCATTTAACAGCATGTTGAGATGTAATTTATCTGGCCAAAACAAAGAAGGAACATTTGCTTTAAATATTACTGCTTCTTAAGCATTATGAAAACATATGTTTTCAAGGCTCCAGCCCATATGATCAATGCAGACAACTGGACATGACAGCACAGCCTGAAAACTGCAGATCAGACAAATTTAATTAATTGTGACTATTACATGCCTTAAGACAATTCATAGAGAAAGGAAGCATTTCTAATATGAAGATACATTTATTTGGAAGTGTTACATGGATGGAAGTAACTAATCTTCACTGTATGAATACGTGGACATTTATAATAATTTAATTATGAATAGTCTCTTAGAAATAGAGCTTTAAACTAGTTTTGAAGGGGGAAGGGGATATAACTGGGCCTGCTATGAGTAAGCCCAAAGGAAGCATGCCAGGGCTTACGGGATGGTGTACTAGTGAGGACTCTGTCCTCTCAGTGGAGACAAGGGATAGGCATGTAATGAGAAATGAAGAGGTAGGGACAGTTGTTGATGTTTTAGAAGTCAGGGAAGTATCTGAGAAGCATCTAGTAGGAAATAGGACCCACACTCACAAAAAGGTGCTGGGATCATTAGATCATCTGAAGTGCATCTGTACCAATGCATGGAGTATGAGCAACAAACAGGATAAGCTTGAAGCCATGAAGAAACAGGAAAACTATGACATAATGGACATCACAGAAATGTGGTGGGATTCGTCACACGACTGGAATGCCACAACTGATGGCTACAAACTCTTTAGAAGTGATAGGCAAGGAAGGAGAGGTGGTGGGGTGGCCCTGTATATTAGGGTTTGTTATGAACGTTTGGAACTTAAGTATAGTGACAACAAGGTTGAGTATGTTTGGATCACGTTAAGGTGCAAGGCCAATATAGCTGATATTGATGTGGGTGTCTGTTATAAACGTCCCAAGCAGAGCAATGAGATAAATGAAATATTCTATAAGTATTTAGGAGAAATCTCAAGGTCACTTGTGGGATATTAGTACACATGGGCAATCCAAACTATAACCTGTTGTCTGAGGATAACAAGATGGAGATTGACTGAAGGAGAGTAGGTGGCGTGCATGTCAGGAAAGAGAAGCAGGGCAACACAGTTCTGGGTATGGAAAGCTATCGTGATAGACTGGTTTCAGACTGGTTGCTACCTGACCGTCTGCAGGGAACCAATCGAGAAAGGACACGTGGACACTCATAACCAATCGTGATCTGTTTACGGGCACATGGCTAGATGCCTGAGCTATATAAACAGGGCGTGTATCGCAATAAAGCGTCGTCATTGTTTACTTTGATCACATTGATCTTGTGTGGTGTCCATTATGCGTCCACAGTCACTTGCTGTTGTTCGTATGAGGGACTTCAACTTCCCAGGTATCTGCTGGAAATACAACACAGCAGAGAGGCAACAATCCAGGAGGTTCCTAGCATGTGTAGGGGACAACTTCCTCACACAGTTGGTAAGTGAACTGAACAGAGAAGGTTCCCTGCTGGACCTCTTGTTTGCAAACAGAGAAGGACTACAGTGGATGTGTTCTATCTTGATTTCAGTAAAGCATTTGACACCATCTCCCGCAACATCCTTGCATCTAAACTGAGAAAGTGTGGTCTGGATGATCAGGTAGTGAGGTGGATCGTTAACTAGCTGAAGGAAAGAAGTCAAAGAGTTGGGGTCAATGGCTCAAAGAGTCTAGTTGGAGGCCTGTATCTAGTGGATTCCCTCAGGGGTCAGCACTGGGGCCAGTAATATTCAATATGTTCATCAGTGACCTGGGTGAGGGAACAGAGTGCACAGTCAGCAAGTTTGCTGATGATACAAAACTGGGAGGAGTGGCTGACACACCAGCAGGCTGTGCTGCCATTCAGCGAGACCTAGACAGGCTGAAGAGTTGGGCAGGGAGAAACTGAATGAAATACAAGGGCAAGTGTAGAGTCTTGAAGCTGGGAAAGAACAACCCCATGTAACACTATAGGTTGGGGACTGACCTGTTCAAAAGCAGCGTAGGGGAAAGGGACATGGCAGTACTGATGGACAGCAGGATAACCATGAGCCAGCAATGTGCCCTTGTGGCCAAGAAGGCCAATGGCATCCTGGGGTGGATTAGAAGGGATGTGGTTAGGAGGTCGAGAGAAGTTCTCCTCCCCCTCTACTCTGCCCTGGTGGACCTCATCTGGAATATTGTGTCCAGTTCTGGGCCCCTCAGTTCAAGAAGGACAGGGAACTGCTTGAAAGAGTCCAGTGCAGAGCCACAAAGATGGTTAAGTGAGTGGAGCATCTCCTTTATGATGAAAGGCTGAGGGAGCTGGGTCTCTTTAGCTTGGAAGAGAAGAGGAGACTGAGGGGTGACCTCATTAATATTTATAAATACATAAAGTGGAGCCAGGCTCTTCTCCGTTACGTCCAATGATAGGACAAGGGGCAGTGGGTGTCAGTTGGAGCATTAGAGGTCCCACCGAAACATAAGGAAAAAATTTTCACTGTGAGGGTCGCAGAGCTCTGAAACAGGCTGCCCAGAAGGGCTCTTGCTAAAAGCCACTTGAAAGAATCTCAGAGGTCACTTGATAGAATCCCTTGGGAGTCAGTTTTGAAAGATGTAGGAATCCAGGAAGGCTGGACATTTTTAAGAAGGAAATCCTAAAGGCGCAGGCCATCCCCATGTGCTGTAACACGTCAGCAGCATAGAAGACCAACGTGGTTGAATAGGGAGATTTGGCTTAAAATCAGGGATAAAAGGAGGTTTTATGGACTCTAGAAGGATGGACAGATGACTCATAATAAGAATGTTGTCAGGTCATTCAGTGAAATAATTAGAAGGTCAAAAGCTGAACTAGAAGTTAATCTGGCTTTAGAGGTGAAGAACAATAAGAAAAATTTCTATAAATATGTTAATAATAAAAGAAAGGCCAGGGAGGGCCTCCATCCCCTACTAGATTCAGGATGAAATATGGTAATAAAAGTGAGGAGAAGGCTGAGATGCTTAATGACTTCTTTGCCTCGGTCTTTAGTAATGGAAACACTTGAACCAGGGAAAGTCACTCCCCGAAGCCAAGAGACAGGGGCCAGGAACACAATGTCCCCCCTCCCCCAGGAGGAGATGGTTCATGATCTGCTGCTCAATATCAATGTGCATAAATCTATGGGGCCGGATGGGTTACATCCTAGAATGCTGAGAGAACTGGCAGGGGTGCTCACCAGGCCACTGTCCATCATTTATCAGCAGTCCTGGCTGGCTGGGGAAGGTACCAGCAGATTGGAAGTCAGCCAGCATAACACCCATATATAAGAAGGGATGTAAGGATGACCCAGGGAACTACGGGCCTCTCAGTTTGACTTCGGTACCAGGGAAGCTGATGGAGCAGATCATCCTGGGTTCTATTATGCAGCACATGCAGGACAACCAGGTGATCCAGCCTAGTCAGCATGGGGTTATGAAGGGCAGGTCCTGTTTAACAAACCTGATCTCCTTCTATGACAGGGTGACTTGCTTGTTGGATGAAGACAAGGCTGTGGATGTTGTCTATCTTGACTTTAGTAAGGCATTTGACACTGTTTCCTACAACATTCTATTAGAGAAATTGACTGCTCTTGACTTGGATGGGCATACACTTTCCTGGGTGAAAAAATGGTTAGATGGATGAGTCCAAAGAGTTGTGGTCAATGGAGTTAAATCCAGTTGGCTGCCAGTCACAACACAGGGCTCAGTACTGGGGCCACTCCTGTTTAACAAATTCATCAATCATTTGGATGAGGGGACAGAATGAACCCTTGGTAAATTTGCAGATGACAACAGGCCAGGTGGAAATGTCGATCCGCTTGAGTGTAGGGAAGCTCTGCAAAGGGACCTAGATAGGTTGGATTGCTGTGCTAAGGGCAGTATCATGAGTTTCAGTAAGGCCAAATGCCAGGTCCTGCACTTGGGCCACACCAACCCCCAGCAGCACCACAGGGTTGGGGAGGAGTGGCTGGAGAGCTGCCAGGCAGAGAAGGACCTGGGGGTGTTGACTGACAGCTGCCTGAACATGAGCCAGCAGTGTGCCCAGGTGGCCAAGAAGGCCAATGGCATCCTGGCCTGGATCAGGAACAGTGTGGTCAGCAGGAGCAGGGAGGTGATCATTCCTCTGTATTCAGCTTTGGCGAGGCCACACCTCAAATACTGTGTCCATTTTTGGGCCCCTCTCTACAAGAAGGAAATTGAGGTGCTGGAGAGGGTCCAAAAGTGGGCTACAAAGCTAGTAAAGGGTTTGGAGCATGTCTCTTATGAGGAAAGGCTGAGGGATCTGGGGCTGTTTAGCACTGAGAAGAGAAGGCTGAGGGGAGACCTTATTGCCCTCTACAACTGCCTGAGGGGAAGTCATAGTGAGGCGGGAGTTGGTCTGTTCTCCCTGGTGACAAGTGACAGAACAAGAGGAAAGGGCCTGAAGTTGAACCAGGTTCAGGCTGCATATTAGGAAGCATTTCTTTACAGCAAGGGTTGTCAGGCATTGGAACGGCCTGCCCAGGGAGGTGGTGGAGTCACCATCCCTGGAGGTGTTTAAGAGGCAGTTGGAGGTTGTGTTTAGGGACATGGTTTAATGGTTTTTTATATGTCTAGGAATAAGGCTGGACTTGATGGTCTTGAAGGTCTCCTCCAGATGAAACTATTCTATGATTCTATAATTCCATTTTTTCTAAATATAGGAATTGTTAGATCTAGTTTTAGAAATCAACATATTGGGTATTTTTTGACACTAAGCTCCTCATCTTCACTTGATGGGCTACACTTAACCATGTACCACAGATCTCCATGTTGCATTTTATTTGTAACTTTTCACAAGACCAATAAAACTTCAAATGCATATAGATGTCAGAATTTAAATTGGTGTAAAAATGAAATTTAAACATTCCTACATTAAGGTTTACATCTAGATAATTTCTTTTGTCATGTGCATTAAATCCTGATGAATTCATATCAGATTCAATGAAAGACTGGTGCTATCAAAGGAAACAGAAACATTGCCATTTCTCTACAGTTTGAATAACTCAAACAGTGTCCAAACTGCCTAAACTGTAGGAAGATTTTGCCTCGACCTTTCCACATTGATAGCAATATTTTTAAGGTAACATAGGTTAATGTCTGTGTATTTTTTCATATTAACCTTTTTTCTTTACCAGTTATTATATATTTAGTAGGAGAGAACAGAGTTTAAAATACCTACACCAAAAAATAACAACAATAAAATCCACTGTGTTAACCTAATTAAGTCAATTATAGGAAATTACTATTATTAAAATTATATTGATTCTGTTCCTGACTTCTCACTCAACTGTTTCCTAAAGGAATTTTTCAGAAGCACGTAAGTGAACAGTAACAGTACTAAGTCAAAAACTATTGATAAAATTCATCAAGACTTTCCAACAAACATGGTTGAGGGATGTCCATCTAGTTTATTTCTCATTCTGTGTTATTTGACATTTTCCAATAAAGCTCTTTGAAAAGAAAAACATATCACAAAGATATAATTGATTGTTACAGAAATAACACCTCAATAAACAAAATTCACACATAATATGCATAATGTTCTCAATATTCCTTATACAAAAAATATTCCATAATATATAGAACTCACAGTGACAGGCTATGATTTTTTTTTTTAACAGGTTGTCCTAAAGAAATATCAACTTTTGACATACAACTGTGGCATTCTTTTTATTCTATTCTTTCTCCCACAGAAATAAATCAGTTTGGTCTGACTCAGTCACAAATGGCATGAGGGCTGCCATCCTTCACGACACCAAGACAAATAGACCCCACATGCAACTGATGAGGGAAATTGACTCGTTCCCTCTTGTCCTGTTGCTGGTCCTCACAGAGAAGAGTCTGTCTGTCTTCTTTGCCCTCTACCAGTAGGTATTTATTCACTATGAAAAGAAACCCGCCTCCAAGCCTTCTTTGCAGCACTTTGCTGTCTCATCATCAAGTTACTGTCCACCAGATCCTTTTCCATCAATCTACTTTCCATCTGGGTGGCCCCCAGCATGTACTCATGTTCTTGAATTTCCTTGTACTGAACTTCATGAGGCTCCTTCTGGCCAACTTTCCCAGCCTGTTGAGGTCCCTCTGAACTCTGTTATTCTTCCCAGTTTTGTACCATCTGAAAACTTCCTGAGAATTCCATCATCCAGTTTCTTAATAGAGATGTTAAAAAGTACTGTTGCAAATTTCAACCCTTCTGGTACCCCACTAGTGCCTGGCCTCCAGGTGGACTTTATGCTGCTGATCACAACACACTGAGACTGACAGTTCAGTCCACTTTTCAGATCACTGATATTATCGATATTTCATCTGTGCATGTCCTCCACTGGAGTGCCCAGAACAGATGTACCATCTGTATAATTTTGACTACCACAGTAGCTTGATTCTCTAACAGCACCTACTACATCACTTCAGTTCATTTCACTTGCCTGGCTATATCTATTGAGAACTTTTCCTCTGAATTATAACAGTGTCTTGTCCATATAAATTTCTTTAAAATTAGCAAGTTAAATACACTTTTTTTTTTTTTCCAGAAAACACATACTCACAGCTTTATGTTGTCATTTAAGTCAGTGTTGGACTGGAAAGGGGGTTTTGGCAGAACAAAAATGTTTTGATAAAAGCTATGCATCTATGACTGGCACTCTCTGATGTGTGAATGCTAGAAGACAATGTACTTACTCAGTATTTTCATGATTTTCTGTGCTGATAACCAACTTTTCACTGCTACATCGTCTTATTTTCAGTTATCACTATGGAATTTCTGCTATCTATTCAAAACAGTTGTAACATTGAGGATCCTCTTCAAAACCAAGTACTAATTTTCCTCTCACTTACTTTAATTACACATAAATATAACTTCATTCATTCAAATGAACAAATCCATGGGTTGCTCTATTGTAAGAGAGAAACTGATTCCTTTTATATAGATTCATCCCTAATGGTCAATACGTAGTTTATTGTTATTACAGATTAGAGGCATCATACTATAGTGATCACCTTTCAGGCTGTAGCTCTTAAATATTCTCTAGGATATTTCTAATCCTGCGGTATTTTCTTTATTTTAGAACAATATCCTTCCTTATGAAGACCTAGGTTTTAATTCAGGGAAGTTTATGAATTATTGACTGCATAATGGAACCTGAATTTCCCTGGACTATCTGTATTTAAGGCAATACAGTACATGGGCATCACCTTTTAATAAAATTTAACAACAAATTCTACTATATTCACAGATCATTAACTGATTTTTTACAGAAAAAAAAATATTTGCAAAACCTAGTACTATTGGTTTCCACAAAAAAAAAAAATCACTGTATATGGGCACAAGTACAATTTTGTCTTCTGATTTACCAAAATTAACTATATAATTGTTCTCACTTTGAGTTATGAAGAATGCAAATTTTCCACCCTGTTGCCAAGATGTGGTGATTTTCTGGATAACAGCCAGGATTTAGAATCTGTTATATTACAGTGGAAACATATTTTGCAATGCTGCATTCCCAGTTACTCAATGTTTTGATGAGATTTGCCATATTACTTTCACTGTTAGAGGTATATTAGTTTCACAGCATAAGGTATATAAAGGAAAAATGTGACTAAAAATACAAACCAGGTGTCCACAGTCTATAAGACTTCTTACAAACAACTATCAAAGGGTTTTTTTCCTCTTCGTAAAAGGATTGCTGCAGTTCTTGAAGCTCTCCTTTTCATGTTTTATACTTCAGTATCAAACTACAATTGTGTCCCTGTTACAAGTCAAAAAATTTAGTCTCTAAACAACATTTATAAGAATTGTAAGTCATCAGAAATTATCTCTGTATCTGTAAATGACTCTGTGAGAATGTCACAGGGATGGAGAAATGTGTGTGTGAGAGAGAGAGAAGATGGGACAGGGTGTGGGCATATGTGACAGGAAGTTGCATAGGGTTTTTAAATCATTTTAACAGTGGCCTTCAATCATATTTCATGGTTCCTGTGTCAGACAATAGTCTATTCCAGCAGTAGGGAAAGGTGACAACGCTTGCGTCTTCCACTTTGTGGGTCTTGAGCTTCAGAGGGGGTAGGCAGGGGAGAATAAGGTTGCAGGTCTAGCTGTCAAGTTGCATTTTTACCATTATTTATCAACATCTTTACATATTTTAGCCACTTTGCTGTAAAGTCAAACTTGTAAATTGGTCATATGGTAAAGTTTTTCTCCATAAGCTGGTTGGGATAGCCAACTTCTGATTCATCTTTGTGGTAAGACAGATCCTCTTTTTTCCTAACCTTCTGTGTTAGCTTCTTTAAAAATCTCCTCTGCACAGATCCAGAAAATCCTACACACTGACTTGGAATTCCATGTTTTCTTTTCAGATGTCTCTGAAATATCAATGTTTCTGGTGGGCCCAAACAAAGAAAAAAGACCAGAAACAAATCCCAGCAAACTAAAGGGATTTTATTAAAATTATGCTCCCCCACACTGTACCTTTAATAAAATATTTTTATTTTCTGAAAATTAGAAGTGACAGGAAAAAATCCAAACACTTCCTTTGTCATGACGAGTTGTTTCCTTGCTAAATATTAATTTCATCTCTAATAAAACCAAGTTCATAAATAAGAAAGCATGAAATATTGTAAATGGTGTTCTGTCATGTATGGCAAATGTGGGATGAAACACATTTTAAGAACATATAACATCTTGAAGGACAGGCTACATGTCCTGAAACCTGAGTATGCAGAGGGTGCTGCAATAAGGAGAAAGAAAACAAGTCACAGACAATACTGTTGTCAGTACAATACAACAGACAGCACCAATTAAGCCCTACTGAAAACTAATGAAACACCTACTCACACTGATACCGAACCCTCAAAATGCTAGACTCAGCATTAGTATGAACACACCAGATGCTAACAAAGCATCATTTATGAACAGTCCCTGAACTGATGTTCTTTGTGCAGATTAAAGTAAAGACTGGAGATGTACAAAACCAAGAAGAACTTTTCAGGCAGCTGATGCTTGCACAACTAAATCTCCCTGAGCATTTTGCAAATAATTCAGTTTTAGTTGGTATTGTTATTTTTCCATATTGTACCTTATCTGATAGTGTAAAATTCCATTTACTTTTTGTTAGCAGTCAGTACTACTAATGGCAGGGCTCTGAATTGTTTTTTGCATTATTTGTAAGCATAAGAAGCCCTGCAGTTTTGTTTAAGTACTCACGGTTTTCCATTCAATTGCAAGAGATGGGAAGCTGTAACTATGCCAGAGTGTTTTATTAAGTAGCCAAGCAATCTATACAGAACAATTAGAAAGCTCACCTCAGGTCCTCAAGCTAGCAGACACAGGGTGTTACATTTAAATTTATGTTTTATTTGGCAAAGAAATCAGCTCTTATATAATGGAGTCCATAAAATTAGTCAGACTCAATATGTACTGCTTAGCTGTCTCCTCCCAACTCAGTACGAAGATGCATTGAGCCTTAATACAGAACTGTAACATGATCCCTGTGATTATTTCATCTATGCACCATTATAGGGACCTACACTATTCAACTTGCTTCTCAAAACCCACTTTCTGTATTTGGGATGAAAACGCAGTTGTCACAACCACTTTTTACTACAGAAACTGTAGTGAAAGAGCTGGGAATCAGAAGATGTCAACCCAAGAACAACAAGGATCATGCTACTGAGGGAACAGCAGAGGCCCACTCTTCCCTTCCTGGTTTGATTTCTGGTCAGCAAAGACTCATTGTTAGCTTAGCAGAGATGGAGAGAACAATAATGCTTACCCTAGGAACCCAACAAAGCCTAGGCATATATATTCTGCTGAATGTTGTCTACATAACCACTGATTACAAAAGGAGCTTAGACACATAGCACCTATGAAGGTGCTTAATTTCAAGTGTCTTAATCTCACCTGGCTATGGGGTCCCAGGAAGATTTACAGTGGCAGGAAGTCATAGGGCCTTTCTTTGACCCTCCTTGTTTAACCCTAACCTCCAGTCTCTGATGGTGCAAGTGCTACAAAGCAAAGGGAAAGGAGATGAATATTGCATGGGCTAAATTTACAGGCTATGCCTACAGCAAGATGCGACAACTCCATTGTCTTCAGATCTGTTGGCCCATGTTGGGAGGCAGTCCATCCCAGTGACAAGGCTTCCAGCTGTGGTAGACAGGACCTTCACCATGTCTGGGATCAACCCCATCCTGATCTCTGTCCAGAAGAGTTCCTGTCTTCTCATGTGTATCTGCTTCCACAGAAGAAAAAATATGATAAAAACATTAAATGCTGATGATTTAAGGCATCTTAACAGAAATCAGAGAAAAATAATATTTTCTTAACTTTGAGGATGACTAATATATTTAAGCTTTTTCTCTATGCAGTAGGATTTATGCAAGTTCTTTGTTATCTAGCCATTATTGAAAACTTATGACAGAAAATCTGATAATTTTCTTAAAAGATGTTTTTATTCCCTGTGGACAATAAAAATAGTGCCATTTTAAAAAGTGTTTTTCTATATACTATTGTAATTTTCTTACCAAATCATTTTCTCTTATCTGATATCATATCTGAATATACTGGCAATTATCTTGCTGTATTACTGTTATCTTGCTGTAATACTGCTTTCTATAATTTAATTTTCAACTTGATTTTTGGACCAAATCCACACTTTATATTTCAGAAATCCATTTTTAATGACCAGTATTACTGATCTTTTTAACATCTCTATCTGCAAATCATTTTTTAAAACAACTAAAGCACATACTGAGAGAAACTAACATACAATAATGATCTATTCTTTTTCTTTTTACATTAACTTGTCTCAAAACTTCTTCCTCTTTCTCTGTCAGAAACACTCCACTTTATTCAGAGGTCTAATATTGTAACTCTGTTTTTCATTACACTCTTCCCTCCTTCCCACTCATAACTAGTAATTTGATCTGTGATAGTTTTAGAAAAAAAGCCAACACTCTGATTTTAGAAACTTTCTGTCATCCAGTGTTTCACTAAGTAGTTATGCACCACTGAGATCCAAATAGACCCAAACTTGGAAGAAATCAGATTCATATTCAGATTGTTCTGCACTATGTTATGGAGAAATCCTCCCAAAATCCACCATAACATAGAGCACACATCAACACACTTTTAGGTGGAACTTCATTCTAAGACAAAAAAAGATATTTTGCTACTAATAGCAGCTAAGGGAGTATGTACAAGAAGAATGAACAATCCCGGGCATAGAAATACCTACCAGAAATAAATCCAGATTTTGCAATTGTTGTTAAATCTACAGCTGAGACCAATGTTACTATCTGCTTTGTAGATATTATTAGCTCTAGCATCCTGGTGAGAACCAAGTCACCCTCTCACCCTCTTTTCCCTGAATATCACTCCCTACAAGTTATCTACCCGATTGCTGGCTTGTTATTCTGGAACACTTTTGTTATCTGTGTTGGCACAGCACACCCAGTGACAGGGATCAGACTCACCAAGACTGCATTGGTGACCCATGAATGCTCAGAGTAAGAAGCAACTCAGCATTTGCACAAAACAAATCTAAGATGCTTGTTTCAAGACTTAGACCCTAAGGACAACAGGTGACCCATAATATACTGGGTGCACCCCTCCTAAACACACTGCCACTGAGATGATCAGTTAAAAGAATAAGTCCATTGCAAGGCACTGAGAATTTAAAATTAGAAGGTATTAGGTTTGCCTAGAACTCTGCTGATCACACAGAAATTAAAATAAAACTGTATAATTCTTTTAAGGGTCAAGAACTGTAAGGTTCAATTCTTGTAAATTCTTCATAGCATTGGTCTAAAGAAGTAATGATAGGAAGGCTGATCTCTCAAGAGAAATATAAGAAATATCAATGTCTCTCCAGTGCCATTCTTCCATGACAGTCATTAAGATGGAAAGGATGTCAGGACAAAACTCTCCTGTGTTCAATGAGAGAAGCTTGAGGGCATGAACTGTGCAAAATGCATTGCCATTGAAAGGGCCATGAATCTACCGTGGTCCACCCGACAGCTCATACTTGAATATCTACTACATATCTCTTAGCTACACGAATTCCAAACCATCTGAAAACAGAACACAAAGAAATCATATGGCTTTTTAATGGCAATGTCACTCACAGCCCACTTGTCAAAAAGTGAATTTGATGGGAATCTGTTTTTTGCTATGATCAACTGTTACTCCTTCTTGAGACAACTTGAGACTGACTTTTTAAAGTGCAATTATTACATATACAAGAAATTTCTATTGCATGTTCAGGTGTACTGCACATACACTGTGATTCAGTCATCACATATATAGAAACTATCATTTATAGATATAAAACAACCCTTCATGAGAAAGCTTTCACTTGTATACTATCCGTGATTGGGCTTAGAAAGTCAAAGTAAATTAAATAAAATTTGAAGGCATCTTCAACTGAGTTTCAAAAAAGAGAAAGAAAGAAAGAAAGAAAGAAAGAAAGAAAGAAAGAAAGA
>JANVCC010000018.1:33370220-33467334 GCA_025345505.1 Todiramphus chloris collaris | reverse complement strand
AAAGAAAGAAAGAAAGAAAGAAAGAAAGAAAGAAAGAAAGAAAGAAATTAATTTTGCTAGTTTTGCTCCAAGTTACCTTCTTTCTCCCCTTCAAATTTTAAATTATTTGTTTGCCTCACCAGAGCCAAATTGCTTTGATCCTCTAATTGTCTGAATTATTTTTCTGTGCCCCTTGTTTCTCTGCCAATCACTAATCCATCTAGTTGTGAACAGGTTATTAAAGAATACAGGTTTTGCTCAGCATGTCAGTGACATATTGTATGCTTAGCTTTTACATCCAAGAAGCTGAAGACTTCCCAATTCATGGTATGTGCCAATGAACAAGTTTTTCTAAAGCATTGCAAAAGGAGTAATCTTGCTGTGTCTGTTGTCATTATTTCCCTTTTGGCTGTTATATTCTCTTGAGTACCATTATCAAACTGACTTCCGTCAGAGCTAATTAATTCCTCTGTGATTGTATCTTTAACGGAAAAACTGACTCTTAAAAACCTCTGTCATTATGATAACAATAAACTTGAGAGCTGATCCTCTTAGTGTAAACTGACAAACCTAAGGAGCTGCTCCTTAAACTTGAGTTGTTGGGAACACCATATGTTTCAGATATGCCCTGGGTCTCCAGAACCCTTTCCAAGACAAACATCAGGACCTTTTCTTAATAATTTTCCTCTTTACCTCCTCTTTTATTTTAGGTATGAACCAATATTTTAGTATTTACTTAAATTTTATTCTGATGCACATTTGAAAGTACCCACTTTTGTGCCTACGTACTGCCACAACTACTTCAGCAGTCCTCAAGAAGGTGTGGTAATTTCCCTGAGAAGATTCCCAGTGTTCCTAAACTGATCATTTACAAACACCTCTTAAAGATCCACTTTATGATCAGTCATCCTAATCAGGCCTTCAACGACCATGAAGTGTTCCTTTTTAGAGATGCAAATAGCATACAGTAGGACGTTTTTCAAATTAATACTTCATCATGAATTTGTTATGAATTATCAGTTTCCACAAGATAATTTCCACAGTGCAGAAATATTTCCCACATAAGAAGCATTTTTTAAAATTTTTCTTCCTAGATGAGGATTAAGAAAGAAAAATGAAATTATCTTGACTGACTGGAAAGTCCTTGTTTTCTGTTCAGAGTGCAAAAGCAATAAGAAAGGTGTACCATTATGAAAATCAAGTTACAATACAAAAATAAATGAAGTATAGCCTAAAAGAAGAAATACAATGTCTTTGACAGAGCTCAGACTTTCAGGAAACTTAATGTTTGTGTTAGGAATAAAACTGCAACAAGACTATAGTTAATTCCTGAAATAGACATGAGTTGAACACAAATTCTAACATCAAAGAGAGAACAAAAACATCAGGCAAACATTTGTCATCTTGAGGATGCAAAAGTTCTGTCTTACTAAAAGTGCAAATGGAAATAAGCATTGATCAGTATGAGAATCCAGAAGTGGGGATTTTCATGTTAATGGTACAATAAAAATGATCAGGTAGAGAGGATCTGGAAATATAGCAAGGAACTTGTTGCATTTTTTCTATATTAAAGAAATTATTTTTTCATATTAAGGGAAATTTTATGCATTAAAGAAGTCATTTCAGACACGATGCTGCAGACATATTTCCAGTTTGGTAAAAACTATTCATACAAAAAACTATTCATACAAAAAACTATTCATAGAGAAGGTACATCTCTAGCCTCTCTGTATGTTAATCTTTTTACATCTGCTGCTCCAAGTTTTATGTATAGGTAATAGAAAATATCTTAATGGGGAAAGGAGGACAGAAGGTTCTAGTTCAACAGAAGGCATTATTTTAAATTACTGTTTCAGTATTTATGATGTAGCCTGAAAGAAAATCAAATACAGACTGAGTCTGCCCTGGGTCTCTCTCTAACTCAAAGTAAAGAATATCTGGTAAAAATTTACAGTTGTTCAAAGTACTTATCCAAATATGGACAGTCTGACATTTTCATTATTAATCTTACTAACAGTTCTAATTGCAAAAATGTACTTACAGAAAAAAATTCCTTGGTCAGATGCTGATCTCAGGTAGCCAAGCATAAATCTGAAGTAATCTGATTGCTCTTGAGAGCATAACTCCAGATTTATGCTCGTACGCCTAACAGTTCAATCTGGCCCCAAGCTCTAGTAACTAGTAAACCCTTTCTGTTCAGGTCTTTTCTCATTGCCCTTATAATCTGGTGTATGAAGTCCAAAAATATGGTAGTCATTTTATTGCTTTAGATGATGATGATCTGATTTATTATTGAATGCATTGAAACAGGGAAAGAGAGGTTAAGAAAACAAAAACTCTAAGTCAAAGATTTTATTGTTACTCTTTTCTGCAAAATGAAATCTTCAAGAAGAACAGAGGAAGGGCTAATAAAAACTGGGAATATCTTCTCTTAATTCCACATTTGTGGAATATGTTTATTATCTTCTGCTTCAAAAAGCATTTTGTTAGCTTAATATTTTAACAGAAAACATTGGCTTTAAAATGTCTGTCCAAATACTGGAAATTCTCTGTGCCAGGGAGGTAGGAGTCTGACTGTGAACTCTCTTCCTTCACAAACAGACTCATCCTGAATGTGTAGCCAACATCCAGCTTGTTGTGCCTGCCACCCGAATACAAATAACAAAATAACAAATAATCATGGCAGTAAGTGTATAGGAAGAGATTCTTTAACCCTGAGTGATTCCTCCAGATCTCATTATTTTAATAATGAACACAGCCCATCCGTGACAGGCACAAGACTGAATTTTTATGCAAATATATTCATCAGTTCTGGAACCACTCTAGCCCTAAAAATCCAATTAACAATATCCATAAGAGACATAATGCATTTGCACAAACCAAAAAAGGAAGGAGGTGTTTTCTCCTTAGTATCTGAGAAGGTTAAAAATTTAGTTTATGGTTGACAAGGCCCTCCTATAAGCAAGAAAAACACCATAGCAACAGTTGCTATTGTTCAGGTATAATGTTAAAGTTTGAGCACAAAAAGTACTGGATGAATGTGAAAAATAATACATTGAATAATTTAAGAAATACCAATATTATACATGTAACATTTAAGCTCTAGAAATGTGTGGACAAAGACACTGAAACTTTACGGTTGTACTTCTAAGGATACATCAGTTGCAAAAACCATGAATCCTAATAGAAGCATTGTAGTGAATTGCATTAATTATGCAAGCTTATAAAGTAAGTTTGACTCTTTTATAGTAACCCTGCAGGACTTACCTGTTATGATGAGAAAGTCTGAATGACTCCATTATGGTGAACAGGGATCTGCAAAGCAAATTTGCTATTTGTCACTTTAGCCCAGGGGTTTGGAGAATGTATTTCCACATTTTTTTATTAAGAGATACTCAGGAAAACTACATCACTTAAGCAAATACCATGACCTGTAGCTAGGAAAGCATAATAATGTCTATTTTCAGTCTGACTTGAGGTTTATACAAACCCAACAAGTCACATAGTTAGAATACAATTAAGGAGATGTGCTACCTTCTTTGGAGACCTTCACAGATGAATGCACAAATGAAACAGGTAACTGAGCCTCTGACTCATTGTGCAATCTACCAGCATCAACTGTCTGTTCTTGGCATCCATTAATTTCCCAAAGAGGACTTTGTCTTTTATCCCTCTCCTTCTAGTCTTATGTCTGGCTGAAGCCAGTCTAAGCTAGAAATTCTGCCAAAAGGGTCTAGGAATTATGTAGCTATAGAGTAGACAAGACTGGCAAAACAACATGGAACTAGACCAGAGAATAAAAGAAAGAAAAACACCTATTTTTCTCTCAGACCAGTGCATCAGTTGTACTTAAACTACTTTTGTGAGGTGACTAATGTCAGAGTAAGAGACAGGGTAGGAACACCATGCCAGGACTAGAGAGGGATGACACTGTTTGTTCAGCCTCAGTGAAGTCTTACACTGGTTTCAACTGCCCAGGAAGCTCAAGCTCCCTCATCCTTGCAGACTCTTTAGGAAAAATGAGCTCAACTGCCACGTCCAAGTGTTACAAAAATCATCTCACTATGTGTAATCTAATACCTCGTGAACTGACATGTCCCTTTAGGAAGCCACATAAGCTAGCCCACTGTTTCATTCTTGTCCTTCAGGTGCATGAAGATAAAACTTCTGTATCAGTTACAAGAGAACGCACATTGCATTATTCTGTGAGACTTGAGCAGTTCTTTTGGTTGGAGAGCATCTTATTTTTTTCAAGAAGATTATTTATATGAAAAAAAAAACAAAACCAGCAAACCAACATATTTAGAATAGCTAAACTAGTTGCAAATTTGGTTTGAATTTCACATTAGATGTTTTTAAATATCCAAATAATTAACTTTAAAATATCCAAAATTATTTGCTTCCCTATATTTCAAATATTTACTTTAGTAGCACTTGGGGGGGGTGGGGGGGGTGGGGGCGGGGGGTGGGTTGGCGCACAGTGGGGAAAGAGGCAGAAAAAAGCTAAGGAAACAAAAGTATATTCAGACAAATTATTGGACGTAGATGCAATTTTTCTTTTTCCTGAGAGCATATGAAACCATGTCTCCTCAAAAACAATATTGTAAGGTATTCTAGAGAGGTTTGTTCACAGACTCTCCCACTGATTCTGTTCCATTTTGCATGGACTACTGAAATATTCATTAAGCCAGTGAGAAGAAAACTGACTCAGTATTAAAGCACTTTCCTGGAAGGTGTCAAATCTTGGCTTAAATCCATTTTTTGATTCAGAGTGGATGTTGGAAACAAAGTCTCTCCTAACCAAGAGAACATTTAGGTTCTACAAGGTGAAAGAGAGTCAGCAAAAGGTGTTGCACACACAATACAGTATAATATGGTGGTTAAGTCATCCTGGAAGGTGCAAATTTAAATCTCTGCAGGGAAAACCTGGAATGGACAAATTCATCAGCTATAACATGTGAAACCACAGTGCAACTAGCTTTCCATCTGTCACACATTCAATTTTACAGTTATACCTGCATACACTTTTGAGACTTAAGTCAGAGTTCAGCGCTACAGCAGAAAACAAAAGGTATTGTTCTGATGGCGGGTAGGAGAAAAGAGGACAAGTTATTATGTTGTCTCCAGTGCCACAAGAAATCTTAGACTTAGATTTTGTCTCATAGTGTTTCGATTTCTGGGGAAATGAATGGTAGAAGCAGTGAGCAGAAAAGCCCCCCTTTTGCTTCAAGCCCTATCAAGTGGTAAAACTGTTAATAATCTACACTTATGTTAATTTATGGTAAATGTTAACATAGCAGTGCTGTCAGAAATTGTCTCTGTCTGCCATCAGCAACTGTGAAGGCAAAACTGAGACACCACTCTGGGACACATATGTTAGTCAGAGGCTATTGAAGGATAAAAGAGAAGATTACTTACCATGGCTACCATATCCCTGAAAGCTAAAAGAATACTTTAGAAAAAAAGATACCAGTATTTCAGCTCACACAGGAAATGAGGTCTGGTTTTCCTTCAGTATTTTCCTTCAGGAGAAAGATAAAACTAGAAAGATATCTTGAACAGGATTGCATTATTTTAGATGTTTATATTCTGAACATTAATTATTTCATTTGTTTAAGTTGCAATTAGTACAGTTTAGTTAGTATTTTAGATGTCCCAGATAATCCTGCCTGAATATTATTTTAAGATCCCTTAGAAATTAAAAAAAAAACAAAACAAAAAACAACCACAAAAAAAAGCTTCCACAACAACAACAAAACCAAACCAAACCAAAAACCCACAAAAACAAAACCACAACAAAACAAATCAAAACCAAAACCAACCCCAGGGAATTACTCTTTGAAACACTATCTATTTATGTGGAGGAACAGCAACTCACATTTTATGGCATTCAGCCTGAAACACCAGGTTACAGCACAATATCTGAGTGTAAGAAGCTTTATGTTCTCCTGGCTTCAGTGCATAAACTTGAAAGGAAAGAAGTGACCCAGTGCCACCAGATGCACACTGCAGGCCTGGTATGTCCCCAGAGAAGAAGGGAAATCAAAGTCAGTCACTCAGAAATCAGCAAACATGACCAGATCTGTGCTGCTCTGCAGGGACTCTGCCCCTGCACAAACTCAGAGGCACCCATCCCAGACAGATAGCACAGCCTCTCCAGTGGCCTGTTGTACCCAATGACCTCCCAAACATTATCCTCCAGCACCAGGACATTTTCTGAGCCCTTCAAAGCCTCACAGGAGATCATTGACTTGAGAGTACTGCATAAGACTACATGCTAACTGCTCCAGGGTCTTTACAGTCACAGAATCATAGAATCATCATAGAATGGTATGGGTTGGAAGTGACCTCTGGAGACATTTGAGTCCAACCCCCCTGCCAGCGCAGGAACACCTAGGGCATGCCACGTAGGAATACATCTAGGTGAGTCTTGAAAGTCTCCAGAGAAGGAGACTTACAATAAGAACTAATGGGAGGAAGGACAGAAATTAGACTGGTTTCTGCATCTGTGTATATGTAAAAGAAAACCTTTGCCTTTTATTACTGTAGAAAGCCTTCCTGTCCTTGCAGGTGTTTGTTACACTTGATGTTTGCAACCTGGTGGTAATTTTTAGGGTTTTCTTATTGCCTTTGCAAGAAAATGGGAAGGATTTTTGCAGTTTAACATCTTTCATATGTTCAAGAAAAACTTCTCTAAATGTAAGGCTTGAATTCTCCCTCTCACCTATTTCTTTGAAGAAAAAGTATGTTCAGACTTCTCTGTAAATTGACATTGTATTTACCATATTAATGACAGACAAAGATTCATTATGAAAAGTAACTGCTGACTTTCATCAGCTTTGAGTTCTGAAACAGCAGATCTGATGAAACCTTCTTTCTATCTACTGCATGTGAACAACAGTGTACACCCATGGATAGATCAATTCTATATTGCAATATTCTATAGTGCAGTGAGTCCAAAGACCCTGGAATGGAGACTTCCTCTACTTTCACAATAGTGCTCCTCTCCCTACATGAAGTGTAAAATGTATGCCTTAAATGACTGCGCTCACCTTTATGGGTTACTTAGATTTTTCTTTTTTTTTTTTTTTTAAGGTTAAAAAATATAATTTTTTCATCGGCAGACAGAGCCTACAGAAAATGAGCATTACAGCAATTTTAGACTTTCTAATGCTGACATGAACTCTCAGATGAAACCCTCTGAACTCTGTTAATGACTTGGAAATGGGTGCATTGCACTTACACTACTCTAATGTGACACCACTGAGATTCCACTAAGGTTATGTCTTGCTGAGGGTTCAAAAGTGTCTAGCTGACAGATGGAACTCTGCTAAATGCACATCACCACCAGTACAAAGTCGTACAAAAGTTGCCTTAGAACATGAATGTGTTGCAGTGAGCTCCAAACATAAATTAAATTCAAGGCAATTTTAAATAATTTATCTAAATAGGAAAATAGCATCTCATTTTAGAACTCCTCATCTTCTTTAGGAAAATAAGTTCAGAAGAAAAGAACATACCAAATTATAATTACTGCAACACTAATTGTTTTAAATTAAATACAATCCCAGCATCCTTCTGGCACTATGTAAAGCAAACTTTAACTTTAGGCATTGTGTTCATAAAGTAAGCTGAATGTTAATGAATTAATCTAGGCAGAGTATTACTTTAAAAGACAAAAGCCCTGTCAACCACATATACAATGACAGGTCATGAAGGTCAAGTACTGATCATATTCCAGGGCAGACTGTGATTTCTGAATTATATCAAAGTCACCTTAGAAGCTAGTCACCAGGCAGAGAACTCACCAAAAAAAATATTTTATTTTGGCAAATGACAGTGAAATTTTATTCTCTGTCTCATGTAGTTAACAGTTCTTAAGGTCTATGTTATCTACAGGTTTTTGAAGATCTAGTCTATTACCTACACAAATAGACTTCTGTAAACATTTAAACATTTTTCTTACCATATATTAGTCAAAATATAAAACATAATATCATACATTAATCTGTACATATCCACATAATTAAAAATAGAGATTTGGTCTTAGTTTTGTCAAAGCCAGTAATTCACCGATAACTAAATGACCTGTGGATATGCAAAGGTGAATGGGATAAAAATGATTGGTTTTTATATATATATATTTATTATTTATTTATAATAGGAGGATTTTTAGTAACAAAAGCATATAACTATGCTTTTAAAAAACTCTCTCATATGGACTTATGAACTTTATTTTCTGCTGGAGAGCACAGAGAAAAGGGAGAGGATGTCTTGGTTAGCTCCATTCATCAGTGAGAACATCACATGTTATTAAGTCTACTCTCATGAGCTCAGGAAGAGGCAGTAGCCATAATAGCACCAGCTTCAAACTCAAGTAGCCAAAGTACGCTTAAGCACAACAACAGCTCCAGCAGCTCCAGCCTGGATGTCTGTGGGGAGAGGTGGAGCTGGTCTGGGTAGCATCTGAAGCTGTGGTGTGAGATGGTAAAGAGGAGCCTCTGCAATTAATTCTTCCTTTATCCTCCAAAGATAAAAGTACTGTCAACAAAACAGAGAAAGCTTCAGGGTCCAGATGAAGGGCCTCTTTCTTGATAATTATTTCATATTAACCATTTATATACTTTGTAAGTAAACACTGCTTCACATTTGGACTCTGATTTTTTTTTACTGTCACTATAACTGAGATACTACTTGTCTGTCAGCTAACATCAACAGTAGCCATGGTAGCAGCGCACTTCCATTTAGAAAGCGAGCCCAGGTCACAGTTCAAGGTACCAAGAAGAACAATGTAGTGATGCTTGAATTACCAATGCTTAGGACACATCTGCTCTATGAGGGGAAAAAAACCCACAACATATATTGGGCTTCGTTGTTAAGTAATCACAACCAAAGAACAGATATTCAGCTGTGTTTAAACTGTTAACTTGTTTCTGAAATGGTAATTCCTTGGTTGCATTTGGTTTTGGTTTTGTTTTTTTTCACTCTCTAGCTACTAATGTCTGCATTAGATACTAGATAGCTCCTGATACCACAAAAATGAGGGGTCTCAGAAAAATGAGACCACTTTTTGCATGGCTTCAGCTTCATAAGCATTATAGCCTTCAAATTTTCCATCTCCATATATAAGCTTAGGACACGAGTTGACATTATACTGTTATAAAATAAATAGTGTGCAAAAGACTTGAAGTAATCTTTTCTCACTGATTAACACTGATAAGGATTCAGCTGTCTCAGGTTTCAGGCATGGTCCTTCAAGAAAAATGTGGACCATCTGAGCAGAATCCCTAGGAGAGCAATGAAGAAGTCAGGAAATCATGATCTACAAAGAAAGGTTGAGGGACATTTAAATTAAAACATACTTGCAGAAGAACTCAATGTTGTTCGAATACATAAAAGACTGCTGAAACAAAACAAAATGAAACAAAATAAGCAACAGTGCCAGTGGTGGATAGTGCAAGGAATAACTTTTGAATTAACATGAAGATTTAGATTTCATACTAGCAAAGTTTTCTGATGTTAAGTGTAGTGTAGCACTGGAATGGAGCAATCTGGGGAAGCTGAATCTCTGGAACCAGAGGTCCTTAGGAACTGCTTAGAGAAACATCTGACAATAATGATCAAGACCCAATTGCCCTTGCCATGGAGCAGAGGAACCCACTGAGGGTCTCTTGAAGTCCTTGCTGGCACTGTGCTGTGATGCTCATACAGATTAGAGTGTTGCTCTGCAAAGCAAGTTTGTGAGGAAATGCAACCTTAGCTGTCATGTTCAGATTCAGTTGTGATTATTATATGTAATTTATGGATTACTGGCTGTGCTCAAAGACATAGCTTGAAAACAAATGTGCATTTTTTACGTATTGATCAAATACTGTGACCATGATCAATAGGAAAGAAGCATAATATTTCATCTGCCAATCTATTTTATATTTTAGAGTTTATGATTCATATCAGCTCACTTTTGACATCTAAAAGTTAGATGTCTGGTGCAAGATCCTTTAAGATGCAAGACATCTTTTCAGGCAAATTCACCCTATTCTTACTGCCTAAATTAAACAAGGTGGGTTGTTTACTATGAGTGACAGTCTTGGCAACACAGACTCATCAACAGGACAGCTACTTCTGTGGATTACCAAGGTAAGCCTTGATATAACCAAAGAGATTTTGGAAAGGACAAATAGGAATCCTAATGTGGAAATGGCAATCTTCATTTCAATTCATATTGTACTAGTGATTAAATAGCACCAGTGTAAATGCTCAGATCTATTTTAGGGGATCATGCTGAGATCATGTTTTTTCTATATATCTAGGTATATCTACAAGTTTTTACAATTTGACAGGGATTGTTTGAAGTGTGTTATGATGTTATGAGCCAGTAAATTCAAATCAGCTAAAATGGGGAAAGACAGGCTTCCGGGAGGTGGATGTGCAAACGCACTTGTCCCTAAGATCAATATATGATTGCTTCTTCAGCTCTGAGGCTGGATTTGAAATCCTAACCCTCCTGCCATGTCACTCCTTTGCCCTCCACAGTATGTGATACTTCAGTGTGCCTTCTACTAGAGGAAACCACAACATCTGATTTCAGTAAGGTTTACAAATTTCTTTTAAATTCCTGCCAATATATCATAACAAAATTAAGCCAATGTATATTTGAATCTAGATATTTGTTTAAACAAAGGAAAAACTCTATGTGATAGCCTTTATGAATTATCTGGGATATATTGGAGCTGGTACCAGTAAGGAGGTTTCTAATTAGTCTTTATCAATAAGGAAGACATATCCTAATATTTGTTAGGTTTTTGGGTTTTTAGGTTTTTATTATAGTGCTGTAGTATTAGTAGCCTTCATTTACTAGTAACCTTACTTTGAAGGAACATACATAATTTTAAAAAATAGATTGGTACAAATTTTGTGTGTGGTACAAATATCAGTGTGGATATTATGTCAATCAAATTTCATTGTCTGAAAATCTGGCATCTATTATGGCCTGGCCATTCAAGATCCCTCTGTGAAACAGGTGGGATTAAGGCAGCTTTAGAGAGCAATATCTTTACTGACTTAAAAAGGACCTCATGGCATTGATGATCTCCTTAAACTGGGCACTTGGCTCTTAGGTGGCAAAGGTAATGGAAAAGGAATCTCATAATAAAAGAATGAGAGAGAGACATTCAGTGAATATGAAATGAATGCTAGGAACATGGTATTACCTATAATAAAACACTTATCTTACAATATATTTTTATGTGTTCAAACCTCCACGCAGATTTATTATCTGTCTTCATAATTATTTGGATTTGAGTAATCCTACTTCAAGAGGCATTGCTTTAAATTCAGACCAAGTCCCTGCACTGAGAAATGCACAGTAATCGTTCCCCAGGACAAAATTTCCGCAGTGTTAGATATGCATTTTCACCGTCTTGTTATTTGCACATTTCTGTTTACGCTCACATTTGTTAAGAGCAACAGCACAGCCTGAATGCTCTCAGGCAGATGATAGCAGACATAGATGAGCAGGTACCAGTCTCCAGGAAGGCTTCAGAGACATCAGGTAGAATTTGCTGTGAGAACATCACTCCAGCATGCACCACTCTACAACATTTCTCAAGACACAGCACAGTCTATTCTTCCTTGTGTGTTCACTCATTTCTCCTGAACAGATCCAGATAGCCTTGTGAAATCCATCACACTCCCTAATCCTTTGTTCCCTTGTCTAACATTTCTTTTAAATTAATATACCTTTTGTCACTCTTCTTGTAATTTTTTCCAATTGGCAGGTGCTTCCGCTATTGTCAGCCTGCAGAATGTTGTCCTTGAGAGAAAGAAACAAAACAACATGAAACCCAAAACCTTCTCTGAGGAAAAGCAGCAACACTATCAGGTCTGAATCATTGTTCTGAACTGTGGGGAATGGGGAAGAATTTACGTGCATTTGGGTATGATGTTTCATTTCCAAATTCCATTTCAGTACCATTTCAGTAAGCAGGGAATATGTAACAAAATAAAAAATGTACTTCCTGTCTCCATCATTTCCTAGTGCTGTTCACATTAACAATGCTTCTAGCCCCAAGGGCTGCAATGCCATGGAGTTTGAGAAGAGTTCTGATAAAAAGGGATGTAACATTTGTGACCATGGTACACAAGGGACCTCAAGGAGAGCACACTAAAAGCTCTGAACCGTTTTCCAACACTAAAGAAGACACAGAGACATCAGAGTTTCCATAGCTTTCCCCTAGATAATGCTTGAGAGGTTTTAAGCATAGGGGATAGGGGCAATTATTTGGAATTTCAGTGCCTACCTCTACTTCCCTTGAGTGTTACACGGATTTTAAGGAGTATCCTCAAGGATTACATTCTACGTGTCCAGAGCACAACCTGACCTTGCTGCACGCAACAACTAGCAATTACAGAACACAACACAATCAATGGACAAACTCCTGAAACGTAACTCTCTAGGGAATTCTGTGGGTCATAGTCTAATAAAATAAGAAAAGCCAGCTTCACCTTTTTTTTTTTCCTAAAGCAGTAGCCTTACAGCAGGAATGGAGAGCAAAGACTCCAGTTCTTATTAGAAACTAATCCTACAAGCAGTCCTTTAGCAGTTATTAAGCTACAGAATGTCAGCTGCAGCAGCTGGGCAGGAACTGGAGCATAAGACAATAAAGGATTGATGGCGATGGAGGGCAGTTTGCTATCATCTACCTCTCTGAGAGACACAACATTTTTTTTGATGGAAGTCATCAAAACTGAAGAAAATCACCATGAGACCCCAGGCTTTTTTCCATAGGATGTGCAGGCAAAGAATCTATCTGCATGCCCAGTTGGGCACCTAATATGCTATAAGTGAATTTCATGCACAATGAGTTTTGATTAGGATTTCAGCAGTCATACACAGTGTACCACCATTCAGAATGCATACAGTAAAAGAGAAAAAAGAAAAGGGATTGTTTAGAAAGGGCAAAGCCAGTGCTGATTTTTCTTCTGGCTCCAGTATACAATCTGTGCACAGCTTGTCTTAAATAGGAAGCTCTCCAGGGAGGCTGTGAATTCACAATATCTCCTCAGCGATGGATGCTTTCAGTGGTGGGAGACAGAGTAGGGAAGCAGTGATAGAGTCCAACTAGAATTGTACTGCAGATTCCTTCATTCACAGTGGCTCAGTGAAAATTGTTCCAGGGAGAAAATTATGAGGACATAAAATGGAAAGTCATTCTGCGCAGGATTTCTGAGCTTGTGAATCTCTTAACCTCAGCTCTAATTTATTCCCAAAGTGAAATGAATCACCATGGCAAAACCAGAATTAAATCTTATCAGAGTACAGTCCTGCCACGAACAGTGAATCAATATCCATTACACGTGGCACTCCTTCTCTCTGATGGGGAATGGATGCAGTAGTACTGACTGCCTCACAGAATGGAAGAGTTTCCCACCGCCCAGCAAATTCACGTCTGTATCACTGCAGCTCAAATGGGCTCACCAGAGGTTTGAACTACTTCTCATTGCTTCAGGGAAACATACTTAAATGCTTATGCTATTGAAAAATCCCACCCATTATTCCAGCTCAGAATTTCCATTTCCTCATAAATGGCCATGTTCTCCTTTGGTGTAAAATTTAGATTTTTGTTTCTTACCAAATGCAAGTACAAAAAACAGGACAATTGGGAAAACATTTTCTAGTAGAAGGTGCCATTAAAATGGATGTGCTTGTGAAAAAACTTTTATTGTAAAATAAAGCTGTTCTAGACAAAGCATCCCAGCTAAATCTCCTTCTAACCTGACTACTGCTCCAGGGATCTGTAAATATGCTTGTCCTGGGCTGTTCTATTACAATGCTACTGGATGGCACAATACTGACACCTACAATTTCTAATAGGTCAGTGAGGTTTTTTTCAGTTCATTTACATAATGTTTTTGTCACCACTTGTATTTCTGCATGTAAATAAGCAGAGCAAATGCACTAATGAGCTCCTGTTCTGGATTATATGCTCAAAGTATAACAAGCCCAACCAAAAAATACATCCTGTATTTTCTTTACGTAAGCATTTAAATTATGCACACAGAGTTCACAATTCATTGCTCATAACAAAATTTAAGCATATATTTTGCAGTTCATCCTACATAGTAAGAATATAAATAAAGGCATAGGTGATAGTAATTTGAAACTTTGAGTGAGGGAAAAATTGATGGTGTGGTGTTTGTATTGCAGTTAAATTTAAATTTATAAGGAAACACTTGGAAGTGTTATTTCTAAACAATAGAAGATATATTTAAAATATTGTTGGGCATAAGTTGTGTGGACTTACTATTGGTCCCTGTTCTTTGTAAAAATTTTGTTAAGGATTTTTTTCTTAAGTAACAAAATTGGTAGTGCCACATACTATATTGAGCTAAATATTTTATCACCCTTTACTTATTAAACGTATAAAGTCTTGTTTTATAATATCACTTTCCATTGGCATAACCTTCCTCTCTGCTTCATATTTGCCTACCAGCTCTTCATTAGAATTGCCAAAATATCTAGGTATTTTTAAGTGGTTTGGAATGCTTAGTGACTTTGGAGGACACTGCAATTTTCTGCATCTACCTAGAGGCACTGGCAATAAACTTGACTTTTAGCAGTTCTGAAACTCAGTCATCTGAAGCATGCTCATGGTTAGGAATACAAAGTGAGAAGTCGCTTAGCAAATTTAGAAAAAATTACTGTATCTGGCCACTCTATCTTTGTGTTCATAAAAAGTATAATTTGGTCAAGAACATAGGTTAAAAATAGGAGTTTGTAATGCAAAGGGTTGTACTTCTAGGTTACAATGTAAATCTAAGGTATATCACTAGCATTTTAGTTCTTCATGAAACACTAAATTCTACACAACATGTTTTAGACTGAAATGTAATATGAGACCAAGCCTATTCCATACGGTGTTGACCCTAATGGCAGATATACCCCAAATGCTATGTGGAATCATAGAAAATTGTTATCAAAATTGTATCAAAATTACTCTGAAACCAGGTTGGAGGGGAGGAAGGTGGAAAGAGAAAAGAACAAGTCTCTTGTGAAATCTGTATCATGTAGCTATAAAAAACAGGGTGTGCTACCATGCTGGGTAATGCACAATGGGATTACTTTAATTTTAATTTTAATTTCATAAACTTCATAACCTTTGATTAATTTTTAGGTGGATGAGCTATACTATTATGAATATTTCTCATAAAATAACATATTAATATTTTGGTTACTGTTCTATGGGTAGATATACTAGACTGTTACTTATGAAAGGTGAAACAGTAATTCCACCTTTTTGTAAAATACACATTTCAAAGAAGGCTTAACCACAGAAAAGCAACACCAGGTTTCAAGTGACAAATAGAAAGTCAATAGGTACTTTTGAGCAATGAATACTTTTCAATTGTTGTAATCCATTCTAAATCTATTTGCAAACATGAATAAGCAAAACTCAAATATGTTCTTCAATGGAAATAATTTCTGAGTTCTCACAGTAAACAGTTCAACATATAATAGGCAATCACACTTTTAATGTCAGTTCTTCTCATAAAGAGAGGTGTTGGTAATCATGTTTCTGTCCTGCCGAGCATGATGAGCATAAGGTTATAACACTCTTCTTACATCCTCTGAATGGGATGTTACCTGATTTTCATAACTGAGGTGAAGCCATTTCGATAAAAGCAAAAGGATTTTGCCTCTCTTTTTCTTTCTCAAACAATGTCTTCCTTCAAAAGCAATATTCTTTAGGACTGTACACAAAGTAAGGTAATATTCAGCACAGTTAAAGATATTACAGCTCACTTTCAAGTCACGATTTTATAAAAACATAAGGAAAGTTACATTTTAACAACTTCTGCCGAGTTAGTTGAATTACAGTGACTAAAGAGGTTTGGATATGAATTTACATTCAATTTTTATCCAGTAATAATATGGTTGTGACAATGGATAATGTGCTAGACAATTCACTAATAAGTTTGGAAATGTGGCTTGAATAAATATTGAAAAACTGTTGTTTCAGTCAAACCTATTTCAGCCTTCTTGGTCAAAACATGACTTTGTATTTCTTACAAGATTATGATTTTCTTATTTGTGTAATTTCTGCTTTGTATTTTGACTCGCCCACCACAGCCAAGATATTCCAAAAGAGGTAAAAGCTTTCAAACTTAAAATCTGGGATTTACTTAATCTTATCAAGCATGAAAATCAAGTTGTATATATTTATTTTTTTTTAAATAGCTCTTGGATTATATCTCACTAGAACAAGCTTTCTTCTCTATAGAGGAATTTCTAAACTACCTACCAATAACATGCAGACCCTCAGGGTTCATCTTGCCTTAGTCCATGTTTATAAGTATGGTGATCATATCAGGAAAATATCAGAAAGATTTTGAGATTAGAAGTGTTTTTCTTCTGTGTTTAGATTAAGGTTTCTCAGCATAAGAAAATAATAAAATTATTTTACTGAATTGTTTTGATGGTTGTTGGATTTTATACATGTCAGTAAATGTTCATTAAACACCTTTAAAATATGGTGAAACACATTTGTGTAGAGGGTTGGAGAGATAATTACACATTTTAAACACAAGCTACAAACACAGTGGTAATTACTTGCCTTTGCAGGTTTACTGTCAGTGTTGGTGAGAATATATATTTACTGGATAACGGTATCTTATCTGGAATTTTCACTGCCAATGCAAGGCATAGGGACATTTCTGGGAGCTTTCTTGTCTTCAGTTCATATACTAAGGTTTTTAGTAATAATCTATCACATTCCTTTGAAAATACGTATATCCTTTTGCCAATTGGAGAAGGACATTCGATGCCAAAAGACAAGGGGGTCGCCCTGGCATTTGTACTAAAAATTAGATTTGCACTTTCTTCTAATTACACATTTTACCAAAAGTTCTAGTTCCGGTTGTTAAAACCTGGCTTCATTTTTGCATTGCTGACCCTCATCTCTGTTGCTGAATACAGCTTTCTTCTTTCACAAATGTAAATTCCAAATTAGGGTGTATGTTCTTATCTGCATTCAGCATAGTTTTCCTGGTTTTTGGAAGCTAGCAAAATCCCTACTGAGTTGTGTGGGTTAAAGTAACATATTCAGCCAAAGGGAAATATAAAAGGCTGAACACAACAACACACTCTGGTTTTCTGACACAAAAAATTAATATTGTATGCAATGCTTATTTGTGAATGCCCAAAGCCTATTTAGAGGATTTTTTTTTTAATTTTTTTTTTTTTAAATATGAGTTGAATTCTATGTCATTAAAAGTACACCAAGACTGAATTTGTATAGTGAGTTTCTGAGAGCACAGAGATTCACAAGTGAGCAGAAGAGGTCAAGGACATGGTTCAGTTGTGCAAAATGTTATCTAGGTGAATCAGGGGCCCTATGATACATGGAAAACATGTTATTTAGGATACTATTAGGCTTCCAAGACACACAGGAAACAGGTACAACCCAAGGCCTTTGGGATATTTGCATATGTCAGGAGTTGTAGCTATAGAAATCTGAACAGTTACATTCAGGCAATGGATTTCAGCCCAAGGGCCCCAGAATATTAAACTGTAGTGTATGGAAAGATTGGTTTTGAAGACAAAAGTTAATAGACCCTTATATAACAAAAGTCACATCAAATATCCTAGGTCATATATTTATTGTTAAGTTAGCCTGGATCCAGGTTCACAATGTTGTTTGTAATTCAGGATTGCCTCTCTCACAAACCAACAGGTTCCTCAGAAATCTGTGAACACTTCCCATTTGCTCCTCCTTTATGTTTGTCCCAGAATGATCCTCTTGGCCATACAGGCTAAAACCAGCAAATTCGACATCTCCCTCAAACAATTCTTCACCAGTGAAGCTAGGGAACGATCAGGTTCCTAAAGCCAGATCGCCCAGAGTGGCCCATATCCATACAATTAAATGTTACCACATTTAATGTGAATTGTCTAGGGAATAAAGAGGAAAAATTAGATACCTGTGTTTGGTTGCAGGGCCATGATCTCATTACAATTATGGACACATGGTGGGATAGCTCACATGACTGGAATGCTGGCATAGATAGCTACATACATTTTAGGAAAGACAGGTCATCGAGGCAAAGTGGTGGAGTTCTCTTTATTTGAGAGACCAACTGGAATGTATCAAACTCTGCCTAGGGGTAGATAAAGAATGAGTTGAAAGCTTACGGGTAAGAATTAAGGGACAGGTTAATATGGGTGTCAGTGTTGTGGTTTTTTAGTACAGGCCATCTGATCAGGAAGACAAAGTCAATGAGGCCTGCTACAGACAGCTGAACGTAGACTCACAGTCACAGACCCTGATTCTCATGGGGGACTTCAAACACCATGATATTTGATGGAAAGGCTACACAGCTAGGCACATGCAGACCATGTCTTCTGTTCAAAAGGCTTTGGAGAATCATGCTGGGAATCATGCTCTAGTGTGAACGCAGGGAAGAGGGGCACTCTGAAAGTTTTATGCCCACAACCAGCTGCTGTGATCCTGGAGGACACACTAATGATGCCTTTTTGCCAGAACCTTATGGGACTAAAAGGACATAGTAAGTATGGCTGGGCTACGGCCATGACCCATCTGCCATGGCTGATGTGGAAATGAAGCCAAATAATTTCAGGCTTGAAATGAGCAAGTGCCAGGATAACACTGAGGAACTGCTTTCCTTCCTTCCCCATGATGGATGGGTTTATGCAAAAGAGAAATGTGACCTCAAACCTTCCCTCCTGTTTCTGGCCACACTCCCCCTGCATCCTGCAGCAAGAGGCAGTGAGTTCAGCACGGCAGCTGAACAAGCCATGGGTACAGGGCACTGGAAAGGCAGTGACACCAGTAGCACAGACAGGAGCTTGTAACAATGTGGATGGCTGGACAGTTGACGAGACTGATTTTGCTCCAGTTAAAGTGTAACATTCCTGGAGTTTACTGAAGCCATAGGCTGATATAAAAGCAAAGGTGACAATTTCTATCTCTGGTAACATGATGATTCACAACTGAAGCTAGGACAGCAGTAGGACCAGGGAAAAGTAATTTTTGATATAGCAAGAGGCTATGATTTCTGAAGCAGATAGATGTAAAATGAAAACTGATTAGTAGCTTGAAAGAGGTAGCTAAACAAACTACCAGAAAAAAATAATTGAACTGAGACTCCAGAAGTGCATAAATGCTGGCATGACTGAGAAGCTGTAAAATAGCTCAGAAGAGCAAAATGTGTTTCAGATAAGTAAGGCAGACCAAAAGCATCTGGAAATCATGCCAGCAGCAGCTTAATAACTGATGTATTAAGACAGGAAGAGCTGTTAGGAGAAGCGTTGCCTTCACCAAGCACTCATGAAAAGTAGATGTGACCAGTCCTTACAGAGGTATGTGCTAACAGGACATGTGACTAGTCTAGAACAGCTATTGTGGAGACATCAGTGTGCCCTGTCCTGCTGACTCCCAACACTCATTATTCTGTAGTTTGGCAAATAAGGTGACTGAGCAAAGACTACATTTAACAGCAGTTGAATGGTAAAAAAAAAAAAAAAAAAAAAAGCAATAAAAAATCAGGCAGCCCAGAAAGACTCTTTCAAAATGTTAGCCTATACATTACAGAAACATCATCCTTAAACAGTAAAATGTTGCATAAGTGTCACTGTTGATAGAATAAAATATTTATGAAATTTTCCTATAAACATGAGATACAAGCCTCTGGGGTACAGGAGTACTGAAGGAGTTAAAAACAGATAAATTACTTTGTTCTCAAAATAAAACCTAAATTATATTCTAAATTCTTCAATCCCTTACTAACTCAGGGAGCATGGGGGTGTTTACATAGGAGATATGTTCTGATTTCTTTATGAGACATTTTTAGACAGTTTTAGATACACAACTCACTGTATGCATAAAAAAAAAAGTAACATCAGCATACACCTAAGTCTACAGAAAAGTGGAAGTCCTTAGGAACAGAGAGTGTTAAAAGAAAAACAAATTCTCAGAGAATTCACCATGTCAAATTCACTGACATGATTAGGTTTGGTATTTAATAACTACTAGATGAGATGAAAGAAATCCTGATGTTTTCATAAGCCATCACCAACTATTTTAAAATAACTATCCAACATCAATGGCTCCATTTTAAACAAGTACAGAAAAATGTAGGAAAAGAGGCATAATATGCTGCAACTGCAAATATCCCCTAGGAGATGAATGTTCCAGACAGAAGAGGCAATATTTTGTGGCAGCCTTTCAGAAGTGGCACTACACCGGCTCAACCTGCCTGAAGGTAACCACAAGCAGTGATGTTTCTATCTGTATGCTTTGTTTCCCTGATTTAATACAGTTAAACATAGGAGGTTCCTACAGCAACTGGCAATGCAGCCTTGATACAAAGACCTATAAAAATAGGTACACCAAAGTACTGCAGGAACTTCTAGAGCTTCTAGAATGCTTTGGGGATAGGAAATTATTTATTTTTCCCTGAAGATAGTTCAGTAGTATTGAAAGATACACAATCTGGAACCAAGATTAAAGTAAATTGAATAGATCAGCAAAGATCCTTACTGTATTTCCAGGTAATTTTTAAGGCAGGGAAATTTTATTCAATTGCCAGTTTTTATTTTTCATTGCAGCCCTCAAACTGGGAAAAATACATGTTTTCCTCAAACTGCAACAGTACTCCCACTGATGTAACAGGAAGAAAAAAAAACAATTTAAAGGTTAAAAAAACTAAGGAGTTTTTTTTCTGTTGTTTGTTTGCTTTGTTTTCTCTTTAATTATTGTGTGCTACTTATTCAACCACTTCTAGCTCTATTTGGTGGGGAAAATGTGGTGATGTTTTAGAATCATTGTCTGTGCAGCATCCTCTGCTCCTTTTTGTACATTTTTTCCCCCTGTCTTTTTTTCAATTCTATATTTTTTCCTTCTTACTTCTGTCTTCTACCTAACATAATTACAATCTTCATTCCATATTCTATAAAAATAATTTGGCATTAACATAGTTAATATTTGCAGTAGTGGCAGGTCTAGTGTTTTTAACCTGCAAAATCCTCAAAAGAAAGTTTCTTAGTTAGTTTGTGTGTGTGTTCCTATGCACCTACACCCATTATACAACAGAGTTAAGAGAACTATATTACAGAAAAGAAGATCAGCATAACTTACTCATAACCAATGTCAAGACCAGAACATCGGAGAAAATGGAAAAATTGTCCTTTTCCATACAAAGGACCATGTACTTATCCCCTATGTGTACTTTTCTGTATTCAGCCTAGGCTGATACATGCCCACCTCTGTGAGCTTGGGATGACAAGCAAAGTCCCAGGTGATGGTTACCATGTAAACACAAATGTTCAAGAATTACCACATTTAAGTGCTATTAAAAATGTACATGCCTATGCTTTCATGATGACCCAGTGAGATGATGCAGGATAGTAAATTTTTACCCCTAAATAATTTCTTCATGTGATTACAGGATTAAGGAGGCTACATTGTATCAGTTACACTTAAGTCACACTGGGATTTTTTTCTTTCTAATCATAAAGAGAAATGATTACTGCACAACCTGAAGGTGATACATGTATCACAAGAAAGCCTCAAGTAGGAGATGCGTGCTATCTAATAGAAGGTTTTAAAGCAAATGTCGGCTTTTCTCGTTTGAAGGTGATGCCTTCATGGGACTGCAAAGAGGACAGCTGGTCACCTCATAACAATAGAGACTAGGGCATCTAATCTTCACTGTTTTCTAAAAGTCCTCTGGACTGTTGAAGTGATTTGGCAGCTTCTATGCAGTACATCATGACCAAGTTATGAATATTCACAATGTGTTCACTGGATCACTAACCCTTTTACTGAAGGATAGTTTTTCAGATGCATATTACCTCTGTCTCATTGAGCTAATCTGTAAATAATGGTGGATTGTGCACTGGAAGTCTGAATTGGCATTAGTTATATAATTTCTCTTTTGTGGCCAGTCATTCCCTCAGTGATAAGACATTCATCCAACCATTCACTGAACTGGCAAAAATAAGTGCTTAAGGAGGTCCTCTTTATGTTCCTTGGGCTAGCCTAACAGACAGATAATGGTCAGACAGGAAAAAGAAAAGTGGAATATGAGATACTTATGTATCCATGGTTTCTGTCATTTTTAATCTGGTGTTCTTCTCTATCAGAAATACAAACACGTGACAACCAGCCACTAGAGTCTTCTCCCTTCCTATTGTTCTGAGTAATGGTAAATATTGAACAATGAGCGTTTGATCCTAGCTGAAGTTTTATTAATAAATTCCAGCACATGGTAGAAGAATGAGGTTGACAGCTGTGGTCTTGTTTAAAAATATCAGAACAGGCTTTCCTCCCTATGATATTTTTGTGTTCTGAAGCACTACTTACTTAGACCAGGTCAAAGTGCTCTAAGAGATTAAAATCTTTTGACTGAGCCATTTCCAAACACTCAGTAGGAGAAGCATATGAAAGGTGTGCGGCATAAAGTACACAAATTTGCAGCTGCACATTAGTCACAGAATTCAGCCCAAGATAAAAGAGAGTAGCTCATAATTAGCAGGCACAATGCTTGTACGTATTCACAGGAGTAATGAAATTATTTATAAAATGTTAGGAACATGCAATCAAGGCCAACAACATGTATTGTATTTCTTCCAGAAATTAGAACACAAGGAGGGAGAAAAAGGGTAAACATGAGGCTGGACAGCTACTGGAAACAGCCACATCTAAAAAAATAGGGATGCTAAAGGTCATTCTGAGTATGACATTTGGCTAAACTCAAAGAGCTAGTTGTGTAGCAGTAGTCATCACAGAACTTTTAGTCTATAAAAGGCTTTTTAGAATTTATTTCTATTCTTTAAACAGGTTCTTCTGTCAGCTTTGATCTTTCTAATACATCAATAATGCTTTGAAGCCAGTTATTTTACAGACAGCATCACGGTCCTACAAAGACCTTTTGTATAATTGAGTTCACATATAAACAAATGTGGTAAAGGTGTCAAATTTGGGAGCTTTAGATGAAGGCTAGTATTTTACTGTGAATATTTTCCTAGAGGGAACTTTGGATTTGAAGGACAAATAGTTATTGATGCAAGATTTATTTGGAAGCACATTAAGCAAATCAATCCAATAAGTAAATTCCAGATGCCATCTACTACGCAAGAAAGGTAATGGATCTCCTGTAGGGTTAATATCATCTGTCAGTTTCACGTAGGCCTCTCAGATATCTTGCAGCTTCTTAAATGGCACTGGCTGCCTGTTTTTAGGCACTCACAATTCTTGATCACACTCAGGTCTTTTCACATTGGTTCTCCATTCTTTAAAATCCATTTCAAATCAAAATTCTTGGTTTACTCCCAGGATTTCCTCTACATTAGCATGGTTTTCCATTACACTGTAGAACAGAAGACACAAAGTAAAACAAAAATGAAAGTTACCACTATCCCAGAAACTGGCCTGTCATTGATAATGCTCAAAAAATGCTCAGCTTAGCCTGCATGACTCTAACCAGAGATATCAGTTGGACAAATACAGTGCTGCACATAGTATTAAAAAATAAACAAAAAGTAACCAGTAAATATTGGAAGTAAATAAAAAATCAAAGATGGGATTGAGAAACAGAATTTACTTACTTTATTTGTAGTGGTGACATAAAAAACCTATGACTCTCAAGTAATCCCGTCTGTGATAAGGTCAAGACACAATGTAGACAGGTAACAACAATATATCTATTTGAGATGCAACAACTCCAAGTCTCTTTTCAATGAAGCCCTTAAACATCTATTTAATTAAAGTTCCATTGATTTCAAGATCCTTTATGTTAAGCAGGTGGGTTAGTGCTTTGCTGATTCATTAGGTGATAAAGTAGTTTCAGTCAATACAAATGTTTTATGGGAACAATTACATCTGTTTAGGCAGACAGGAGGAAAAGAACTGTAACTAGAGCTAATGATATGAAATAAAGCTAAACACATTGAAGTAAAAAATAGATGTAATTTTTTTTAATTGAGAGTGATTTTGCACTGACACCAGAATATCTGGCTTCTGTCTTTTTCAACTCATCATGTCAAGGACAAATGAAGATTAAAATTTATTTTTACTTCATTTGTAGTGCTGCTCACAGTATCATAGATCCTTCTGGTATTAAAACCTATATATTGTATACTTTGACATTGATATATTATAATTCTATACTTTAAAACTTATGCATTATGTCCCTTATTTCAAAATACATGGTTTAATTCTGACATCTTTGAAATAAAGCCTCTCTTTTAAACCTCACATTTCATTAAAATGTTATTGATAAGTACAGAGTATTTATCTTTTTAAAATTACATTGTTTTATTAAGTGTTCAATTTATTAATCTGCATTCACAAAGGCAGAGGCATATGAACTGCTAAGTGAATGTATGTAATCAACAGAACTCTTAAGTGTTTGCAAAGACAAATCATGCAGTTCTGCCTGAAAGTGGTAACATGGTGAATTTACAGGTGAGATACTTTGCCAGCTCCTTAGTCTGGAACAAACTGCAGGATTTTGCTAAAAACATTGTAGTTCAAGATTTGGTTTTCAGTATGTATTATGCACTGGTAATGTTGCAGCTATGGCTGCAATTAATGCTAATACTGAACTTGCATATCTTCAGCTGGAATTATCTTACTATCAGTAGAAGTAACATCTTGGAAAATTTGTATAGAATTCTGTATTTCAAAAGTGTTTGTGTGAATGGAAGTCCTTTCTGCTTTATATTGGGACTGAAGAAAAGAAAAAAAGAAAGGAAAGAGAAAGGAAAGAGAAAGGAAAGAGAAAGGAAAGAGAAAGGAAAAAGGAAAAAGGAAAGGAAAGGAAAGGAAAGGAAAGGAAAGGAAAGGAAAGGAAAGGAAAGGAAAGGAAAGGAAAGGAAAATGTTATGGTGTAATTCAAAATTTTAACATTAAACACATAACTAAAACTAATGTTCATTACAACAATAGTCAAGATTTATTTCTGAAGATATATTAGAGGGTATTATAATAATAACTACACTGTAGTGTTTTAATGATCCTTGTCATAACTTTCATGTGAGTATCTTAAGTCAAATGGATTTGATAAAGATTGATGAGGTCAGTAATTCAGGTGAGTCTAAAATGCTTGAAAGATTTCTTTACTCAATGATGTACTTTCAACAGTCCTATTAGTAGAGGACATATTCTGTATCACCCTTTATCAGGGTTCCCAAGTCTGGGGAACTGAGCATCTTCAGAGGTGAAACATGTGAAACCTTCTAGTGCTATTTTCATCTACAAATGGGTTTGTATTCTTTAACTGTTGATGCTTCCTTAAGCAGAAGAAAAAGAAATAGTTCATATTTTCCATCTATAGCTCAAATATTAATAATAAAAAGAAGATTTTTTTACTATTGTATTAAGTTGGGGTTTTTTTTCCTCTTCATTGTTAATATTGAACCTTTCAGATATATTTATTTAAACAAGAAATTGTTCATGCAGATCAGGTTGGCAGCAGAGACTGGGAAAAATAAATCAATAAGGGAAAAGAGCAATACTTTGGCAAAGGGAAGAAAGAGATTGCTAAATATTTTTCCTGTCACTCAGATTGCTTGTCACTTTCCTACTTGAAGGATAAAACCTGAGAATGAAATTTCAGGTGTCAGCTCCCATCATCTTTTCTTAAAAAAATTGACATATTTATCAGATATGAAATAGTGGAAAACAAAAGTAATAAAAAAAAAATATTTCTCCTTCCTTCCTGTAGAAATGCTGAACAACTTTATATATTGTCCTTTAGAGAAATACGTGTCCAAGCACCTATGCCGGAAAAGTGCAGTTATCATAAATGGTGACTTTAAGTACAGCTCTTGAAATTGTCAGCAATTTTCTTTCCCCCTTTCAGAACACAGTGTAAAGAAAATATGTAACAAATTCCACACAACCTGATTTTTTTTTGACATCTATATACACCTTCGTTGCACTGGTCTGAATGAATCTGTTCCAAATAAACATTTAAAGCTGCCATATGGAGAAAGCCTGTCCTAGACAGACACAAAGTAGGTGTTTGCCTCTAGTGGCGTTTTGCTTGGAGAAAGCTTTTTCCTCACTACCTCAGCACTGGCTCTCCTCTGTCTCAACACTATCCCCTTCCACTTTCCCTAAACCATGCTATCAACACAAAATTTAATTTTGCTACCATTGGTGATGAGGGCAAAAAAAAAATCTCCAGATATTAAGATCCAGATCAACATCGCTGAGTACTTTTCATAAACATCAAGTGTTATTATTTAAGATCTGATTTTTCACTAGTTTGTGATTCAAATATGAATACAAATATCCTTAGTTTTATGTTACTAAATTACATTTTCCTTAAATCATAGAAGTAGAGCTCCTTCAAATTACTACTGCTATATTAATGCTTTTCAAGGTATTTTATTTTATGACCTCATTATTTCTTCCTAGCTTTGATCACGTTCAGATTATTCAGGGTTAATATAATTGTAGCACTTATAAAAAGATTCATTAATTCTGATTCTTGAACATCTGGTAACAAAATGACTAAATGCAAACAAAATTTGTTAGTTAGACTCGTCAGACATTAGCATTCAAACAGAAATTAAATCCAATAAAAGCAAATTTAAAAAACTGCTGTCACTTTGAAAACAATGATCTTTTAACAAGAAAGTTACTTTTAGTGCCTGAAAATACCTTTTTTCCTGGGCTTCTCCATGAACTTTAGGGATTTTTACAGTAACCATTACATGTTGTTGCAACATGAAAGGTCTAGAGGAGTTGTAAATGAAAAACTGATCACTATCCATCTATGCAAGGGCTCAGAAGACATTGGTTATAATCATAGTGATTTGAAGTATAATTTAAAGAATCAAGAAAAAAAGCTTTCACTTAATTATTTTAAATCTTATTTTTCCTTCTGACTGCAAATATGCTAATATAATTATGTGATTATGAGGCATAGATTTATTCAAATTCTTTGCTTTTGTACAGTTTAATGATAGAAAATGATGAACAACTTAATTATAGAAAAATGAACAATTTGTGATTTATATTGAGTTCTATTTGAATGTAAAAAAGGAGTTGCATTCTTACCCTGGAAAGTGTTTTTTCATTGATCAGAACAGATTTAGGATTAAAAGATGGGTTGCTAACTAGGAACGTATTCCCCATAGTTAAGAAATGCAACTGGGTTTTTTTATGGTTTATTTGCAATTCAGTATTTTATATTCCTCCTCTCTTATCTCATTTCATTCAAATATTTGGAAGTTTCTACCTTTCCAAGTCAGCTTGACAACTTTTGAAGACCAATTAATTAAACTGAAATGAGGAAGAGTAATGGTTGGAAAAAAAAAGCAAACAAACCACTGTTGTCAACACCAAATGTAGTAATTCCACAAGCGTTTCTTTTAACTCCTTGTTAGTTGTCACAATGACTAGTCCAGGCTTCAAAACACTTTTTTACATTTACAGACAATTCTGAAATGTTTATGTCTGCATTGTCTTGGTTCCTACACTCAACACTAATGACATAGTTGTCTGAAACTATCTGTGATTGTGATGTTTGCGGCATCCACAGCTTAATGCAATATGGGACCTCTGCATGCTTCTCTACCTGAAAATGAAGTCAGATAGAACTAGACTTGAAACAGAGGATCAATCAGGATGGAGATAGCATGGATGAACAGGGAACCTGTCTTTCAGCCTGGGTTCCCTTTGCCACAAACACAGAATAAATAACTGAGGGCTTTTATCATGGATACCTAATCATCGGGGCAGTTCACCCGCAACACAGATTCATGTCATGAACAGCATGACACGTGGCCTGGTTTTCTGCAGACTCCAGAGTTGAACACAGCTATCTGGCTTCCACTGCCAGCTGTGGCTGATGAGCAGTATTGCCATGTTTGCCCAGAGCAGAGCTTGTACCAATAAACCTCAAAGTCCAGTGCTGGCTCTGTGCCATAGCACAGGATGGGATGCGATTTATCTTCATGCTGCCCCCAGATCTGCTGGAGAAAACTGTATGCAGGCAGGCCCATCAGCAACCCTGCAGGAAGAAAGCTCCCATCCTGCAAGGCTGGCATGGAGTTGAAGCTGGAGCACTGAGTACATCCAGGCTGCTCTGGGCAGAACTGTGTGGCTCAGTCTGTGCCACACACCCACAACTCTCCAGTTTCCAGTGGGTGTATTTCCTCAAATGCAACGTCAAGATTATGATGGCTTCTTGTGTTTGTCTGAAACATGATGCAGAGATGATCTTTCAGGGGTAGCTTGCAGGGCAGTGCAGTAACACAGCCCACATGTCAGCTCTGCGCTGCAGCCCACTACCTACGTCTTCCTGTTACGCAGGGAATCCTAGCGCCCACAGAAGTGCAGAGCTGACTACTGCAGGAACAACACATTTTTAATAAGTGCTTCGTGATTGAACTATCTAACTTCTGGTTGTTATTTATATCATAGAATAATGTGGGCTGGGAGGGATTTCTGGATGGAGATCACCCAGTCCAGCTCTCTGCTCAAAGCAAGCCCTACTCCCCAGCTGAACCCTGGGCCGGCTGATCTAACTGTGTAGTTGTATCTACTTTCAAGTCACTCAACACACTTCCATTTCAGTAATCTTCTGGTAAATATGTAGAAATAGATAATTATTTCAGGATCCAGTCTTTTTTGTGATTTAAAGCCACTGTATTCTATATAAATCTAAGCATAAACTTCTTACCCTAAGCTCACTGACTCATCCCTGTACCACCAGTGAGCTCTGTTGGAATCCTTCATTTGAAATTTACTTATGGAGCAATACGCACTCTTCATGTGAACATGACTTCAAGCTATTGCAGAGCCACACAGGATGGTGTAGTCCCCTTTTGCAGGCAGATGTCTTACGCAGTTTCGCATGAAGTGCTAAACACAAGAGCTGACGTACAAGGTACAGGTGACAATATCCATGAGATAATAAAAATATATTTTAGAGAAGAGTGAGGTAAGAAAACTGGTAGTACTTAAATACAGCACATAAAGCAGTTAATCTGCAGAAAAATAAAAACCCAGGACAAACGCTAACCTGACAAAAGTTTAAGTTTCAATAAGCAGTAATTTAGCATTTGGGTTTTTAAAAAGTATTGCTTCCTACTAATATCAGGACAGTTAATGCAAGGGCTTCTAAAATCGATATGCTCCTGAACTTCTGGATGCCACAAGCACATATATAAAGAGAACGTCTAATGGACTCTGTCTTGCATGAAACCATATTCTTTTAGTTAGTCATGCTAGACTGAACATGTTTTAGAAATCTCAATGATTTTTATAATCATTCTAGCCACGTCTTTAGTAGATGGAACACTGTTTGGATGAGCTTGAGAAGGCTACTGCACTCTGTACAAATATATCAATTAACCAAATGAATACACTGTTCAACATACAAAAACACATCTTCCTTCTGTCCTGGTTTAAACAAGAACAGAACCAATTCTCTGTTCAATGATATTACTTCTGAGCTAAGTCTCTTCTAAGTGACTGCAGTTTCTGAAGTTAAAGGCATATTTTTGCAGACATTGTCTTCTTCTAGCAGTGCTAATGTTCTATGTTTATAGTTACTACCAAAGATTGGTATGCAGAAAGGTTCTTGCTTATACCTGCTCCTATAGAAACCAAGGTCACCGTTAAATCTCATACACCAATTTGCTGTAAGTAAAAGGGTGCTATGTAAGTAAAGTTTCACCTGCAGGGAGGAGTGGACAGAACAGGTAACCCAATCCTGACCAACAAGGTATTCCATTCCATTCCATTCCATTCCATTCCATTCCATATACATTATATTTAGTATAAAACTGAGGGATGATGAGGGTCAATCTCTCTTTTTCCATGGCTGGTGTCTGAGAAGGACTCTGTCCATTCTTCTGCCTTCAGTCCCAGTCTGTGAGCTCCTGAATCCAGTTCCTGAATCCCATTCCTGTCTCTTGCTGGGTCCGGTCTGAGACTGCCTCAGAGCCTGCCCTGCAGTATCAGTGGTGGTGTAATCATCACTGGTGGAGTTCAATATTGGCTCTGTATATATTTGTATATATTTCATTACTTTCTTATTTATCTTAATTTTTTTTTTTTTTTTTTTTTTTTTTTTTTTATTTTTACTGTTTCATTAAAGTTGGTTTAGTCTTTTTCCAACTTTTCTTTCCCTTATTCCCTTTCCTTTCCATCTCTGGGGGGAAAAGATGGAAAGGAAATAGAGAGCATCTGCCATTCATTTAATGGCCAGCCCAGACTCAACCCATGACAGATTTATTGGCGGCTGAATTGTTTGAGATAATGACAGACTATTATTGGAATGTGCTAGATGGAATTTATACCTGTTACTGGTGTTTAGTTATTAATTGACAGCCTTCTGTGCTTGTCATGGGGCTTGTTTGTGTTTTACTGTATATTACAGTCTAGCACTCACTAGTGGCTACTTTTTGCTTTTGCTGCCTGCTGTGCTGCTGTACTGTTCATCATCTTACTCCGTTGTTCCTGGGAAGATTTTGGTAACATCAGTGGTGATATAGGGGCAAGGAGAGGAGTTCATCACATTGTTAAACCCCTAGGAGTTAAACTTTATGGTCTGGTCCAAGGGTACCAGATAGAGACTGTACAATTGTAAAAAGTACAAGTGGCGGAGATTGTAATGGAAATTGCTTTAAATTGTTGCAACCCAGGATTTGAGTTACATGTAATGGTAATTACTATAGCAGGAACCCCTCATTGCTAGCCAGGCTTGGAGCAAGGGGAGGACTTCCTTGCAATGTTAAACCCTGTAACTTGGAAATACCTTTAAATTGTTGTGACCCATGATCTAAGTTTCATGCTGTAGGAATTACTATAGCAGGAACCACCCAAACCATTGGAGGACAAGCCTTACAAGAAGCAGTGCAAGTGCAGCAGTGCCCCTACCTGAATCGATTTTGTTGTCAAATAACTCCATGCAACACACCATCTCTGTGTGCTGAGTGACCATCTTAACAGATGGAGCCTGAAGTCATGGACAAAATGAACTCAGTGGAGATTTTGCGGACATTTTGTGGACATTTCATGGGCATTTTATAGACCTTATACAGGGGTGGTCTGTAAACTAAGGGAATGATATCTGCATATCAAAGAAGTGGGGTGGGGATTAATGAAGTTGTGTCAGATAGTGTGGTACCGAAGCATGATGTAAATGGTATGGAATAAGGGGCAGAGAATGTGTTGGTTTTATCTGGACTAGAGTTAATTTTCTTCATAGTAGCTAGTATGGAGCTATGTTTGGGATTTGTGCTGGAAATGGTGCTGATAATTCACAGATATATTTATTACTGCTGAGCAGAGCTTACGCAGAGTCAAGGCTTTTTCTGCTTCCCATACCACCTCACCAGTAAGTAGGTTGGGAATGCACAAAAAGTTGGGAGTGGACATAGCCAGGACATCTGACCCCAACTGGCCAAATGGATATTCCATACCATGTGACATCACTCTCAGCATATATAGCTAGGGGAAGAAGAAGGAAGGGGGAGATATTCAGAGTCATGGCATTTCTCTTCCCAAGTAATGGAGCTTGGATCTCCTAGGAACGGTTGAACCGCTGCCTACCAATGGGAAGTAGTGAATAAATTCCTTGTTTAGTTTTGCCTGCATGCATGGCTTTTTATTTACCTATTAAACTGTCTTTATCTCAACCCATGAGTTTTCTCATTTTTATTCTTATTCTCTCCCTCGTCTCACTGGGGGCAGTGAGCGAGCAGCTGCATGGTGCTTAGTTGCTGGCTGGGGTTAAACCACAACACTCCAGAAATTAAATGTCTGTGATCTAGTAAAGAATAGCCCTACTTTTGCTCAGATTTTTTTTGTAACAGAGTTGTCATTTCAGTTCACTTATTCACTTCCTCCATTAAAGCAGCTGCCAGTGTTTCTGAAAATCATACAGTGTCAGCCAATACCTAGAGTGCTGAAAACCCTGCAATGATCTCCTTATCCTGTCAGTTGAATAAGGAGAAATTTTATTTCAAGGCCAAATTGATCCAAATAAATCAAGAATCTTTTTCTCAGATGTCCTGTATCTTCAAAGCATTTTTTCCTTCTCACAACAGATGTACTTCCATGGACTGGGAGTATTGCTGGGGCCTCACTTTATGTACTTCCATAAATAAACATTTTGCATGGAATGAGAGGGAGTATTGCCTGTGCTAGTCTGTCCCCAGTGACGTCCAAGAATAGGTTGATGAACCATGTGATAGTAACCCATGGTAGCACTGCTCCTGCCATGGCCCGAGGCTGCCCCTGGGCTTACCAGGAATGTTATATGCCTCAGCAGACAGGTGGCTGCATGAGGCAGCCTTGCAAGCTGTCTGCAGGCACTTCAGCATTTCTCTTGGGATCACCTTTTAAGAATAATGTAGGCATACACAGCGAGTCACTTGAAAATTTTATGTGTTAATCTCCCACCTTCATAACTTGCTTGTAAGATAGGAATTTTAACCCTCTTTCTCATTCCTGTATTCTGAGTAGTCCACACACACAGAACAGCAGCTTATTCTAACTACCATCTGGCATGGTTGCTTGTTTAGCTTAAGTAACAGAGCTTCATGTGTGGGCTTGAAGGTTCCTGGGTTCAGGTGCTGAAATGCTTTTAGCAGAGAATTATTCTAGTTCTGTTTTGGCTTGGGTCTGCCCAAGGACTAAGCAGAGACATGACTTTTAATAGGCTGTGAATCAGACCTGTGCACAAAATAGAGGAAATTTAGTGACAAACCTGAAATTATGTTACTTGAGCACCACAATCAGAAGACACTGAGACTAAGGCACTACCCTCCTGTCCTACATGGACCAGCTACAAAGGGGCAGTACAACACTTACTCAAGTGCTGCACATTCCAGCCCTCATTGAATGGAAAAGGGAGATGTGAAGTGCAACTGCAAAGTGAATGCTGTAATATTTCATAGCATCAGAATCTAAGTGAGGCGGGGCAATGGGGAGAAACAAAAACTCACTTAGCACTCCATTTCTCAGTAAGTCAGCTGATGATTTTGCCAGTAAATTACTCAAGTATATGCGTACTACAGCAATGTTCAAAAAGAGTATGCTAAAGACAATGTGTAGCTACAGTGTATGGTTGGAAATATCATACAAAGAAATAAGACAATGGGAAAATATGGACATTGTTGGTACTAATTTAGCTAAAAGCTAAGTCAGGTGTGGTTAATCAGCAAGTGTTCCAACCTGATCCCTTTCCAGTACGTCATTAATATTAAATATCAGAGACTTTTAATCCTGCAGTTCTCTACAGTATCTGAAACATGACAGATTTGATTCTTGTCTGCTTTAGGAGGTATTACACTCATGTCATGGTGAACGATTCAGAACTTGAGGAAAAAAACTTATTATAACTAATGCACAGAGCAATTAAGGCCATTGTTCAACAAAACCCTTAAGCACATGTATGAGTAATCCCACTCCTGTTCAGGATGGCATTACTGCCTGTAGGAAGGGCTACAGCCTTTTCTGATAATTCAGGATCCTGTTGACCTGTCCAAGGTCACTTGGTAAATCTGAGATAACACTGGGATTTGGATTCAAGCCTCCTGCTTTCTACTGGTATGACTTAAAAGAGAATCTAGTCTCCACTTTTTAGTTTGGGTTTATCATAATTTTGTTGTGTTTCTTTTTTCATAGTTTTTTAGATCCGTACTCAGAATCTCAAACAGATAATTACAAACTTCAGTCTCCATTCCAGTGCACCTGAAATCTAGCTGATGTGGCAGAGGGGACAAAAGTATCAGTAAAATAACATAATCATGGACATGAGAACAGAATTTTACTGAAACATAGGTATGTACGCCATATTTGGATCACCATATAAGTAGGTCTTCACTAGAAAGTAAAATAAATGAATAAATAAATCATCAGGAGCTATAGGCCTGTTTAACAGAAAATGAAGATATCATAAAAACAGACCCTGCTATTATAAAATGGACTTTGTTGTTAAGACACGACTGCCTAAGTTTGATGTTGAGTAGTAAAAACATAATAAAATGGATTTAATTAATGTATTTTCCGTAAATTCATTGCTGTCCAGTGAAGATACATTGCAACACCTTCATCTTGGTTACATCAGGTCATTTTCCACTAACAAGTGCTCACAAATTTAGAAGAAGATGTTACTATGTACTCAACATTTCTGTACAGTTTTTAAGCCAGGAGCATCAAAAGTAAACATTGCACCAAGTGATGGGATCCCAAGTACTGTCCCAAGATCATTTAATCAAAATGGCTACAGGACAAATAATTTTATTCAAGTCATGTAGGAGGTTTCATTTTTCTTTGCTCATCTCACCTCTTTTTCTTTCAGATAAAAGAAGCTGTTCAGGAAGCTAAACTACCCCTCATTCTTTGTCACAACTCTTGAAGCAAAGTTTAGATTCAAATGAACTGATAAAATAGATGATAGCTAAAGATTTGGTTATGAAGTGGAACTTGTTCAACCGCACTACTAGGGTGACAACAAAGGAGAAAATGCTGTGAGATAACTGAGGAACTGATTACATAAACTGTGTTACCAAAGGAAATCAAGAACCATGTAAAGAGCAGGTTTCTGTAACTTGCCGTAGCTTTATTTAATATACTGTTATGTCTCCAGGGGAAGAAACACAAACAGAGAAATCGTCCTTTAGAAAATGAAGCCTGTCATCTTCTCAGCAACAGTGAATGAGCCATTTAGAGAGGTTTGTATGCACAGTGCGCTCAGCAGCCTGCAGAAAAGCCCTTCACCAGCACTGCAAGTAGTGGTAAAAGCTCTCACTTTGACTAATTCATAGAGCAATGCTTCCCATTAGGTTTGCTCAAGAGTGCCTACAAATCATATGATTAGTCCGTTTGGGACTCTGCCACTGAGCTTCATTTGTGTATGCATACATTATAGAATTATTATTGACCCTTATGCATATTGGTTGGCACCATCCATTAGTAATGTTGTCAGGCGCTTCCTACTGTAATACCTTGTTTACTATTTTTTTTTTAAGCTTGCAAAGCTAAATGGGCAGAAATTTTCCAGGCCAGATGTCTGCCTGAGATCACAGTTTAATGGAGGAATTCCAGGAGAATAGTTCAGCTAGGAATGCATCCAGAAGAAAATATATTTTTGTTTAAATATTAAAAGCATTTCTCCCTTCTTACAGAAGTTCTACTGGCCCCTAACTCTACAAAAGGACCATGACATTTAACAGGGCTGAGCTTTTTCATCTGGAATGTGCCTTTTACCACCCTGTTGAAAATCTTCCCATGTGGGTTCAGTCAAAGTCTTTGTAAAGTCAGGATTTGTGTAGGTAAGTCCTACAAAAAATTGCTAACATTTCTAAGGTTTAAAAGCTGAAGGTTCTGAACACCTGTCATTACTAAGTGTGCCTGAGCTTTACACTGCTCCTGATGCACTTGCTGCTGATCAAAGTGCACAGGTAGTCCTCTCCCTTTCTGGTTTGTTTGCAAGAGAAATGGCAGAAGCTAGAAAAAAGTGCTTCCAGATAGCAACAAAGCAGAGAGGAAAGGGAATAAGGGTGTAAAAAAGCCAGAAGCATAGATCTTGGCCAGAAAGCTAACTGAAAGATCCCTGGAGTTGTAGAAACTAGACACTCTCTATTCAGGCAAAGGAGACCTTTTATTTTCTTTGCAAATAAACAGATCCATATCAAGGAGACCTGAGACTTTTCATCCAAACAAAAAAACAATACCTGAATTTTAGCTAAATGGGACTGAAAGCAGGTAACAATTTTTGCTTCAGCACTAGTTGCCTGCTTCACAGGAGTTCCATTTTCTGCATGAAATCTACTTAAAATTTTTTATTTAGTTGGGAGGACATGGGTTGCTCTTGATCAACAGCTTAATCAATTCATGCAATCTGAACATCAGAGTCTGCAGTACTGTCAGAATTTCATGTCTTTTTATTTTATTTTTATTAAATAATACAATTATTTAGAAAATATGGATATTACAGAGGCAGTCATCAGCCCCTGTAGTTTTTCATCTTGACATCCTGGTTTTGCTCTTCTACGTGAAACTACTTTTGTTTAGAAGTAGATTTCTAGCATATCATAAATAACCACGTTTCAATCCTATCATAATCCGAGCAGCAGCTTCTCCTAAAAAGGCATGGGCTGCGGGATTTAAGTGTAAATCCAATTTAGTTCAGTCTCCCGTGGCCACTGCTCATAAAACTGAACACAATTTGCTGCAATTGGCAACTGCTACTGAAAAGAAACTTGCAAGTTCCCCAGTACAATAAATTATACAACTGCTGCCAAACTCTGCTTTCTACAGGGGTGGGAGTTGGAGACAATAAGAGTTGAATAATGTTTTCCAATTCCTTTTCCAGGATCTATGCATACATATGTTTTCCTTATTAAAGTTTACTGGGAAACAGGGGCAATAGGAAAACCCCACTAGTTTCAATGAAGTCTGACACCACAGTATTTAAAGTTTAATTGAAAGTCTTGGAAGATTTAAAATAAGCATTTGATTGTTGCATTACTGAATAAATTAGGATGGTTGAAAATATCTAAAAAAGTACTTAATGAACACTTGGAAACATCTATCCAATGTTAAGAAATAAAAATAGGAAAGGAGAAATTTTTTTTTCCACAAATTAACATAATTTACATAACTATCTTGCTGCAAAGATTACTGTAACCTAACTCAGCTATAGGTCATACTAGAACAGTTTCACCAAATCAGCATACATGCTAGTAAATGGGCTGGTGACCATCTTCTGGTGCTGAGCCCAATTGATGCAGCACAGCTGATACTCTGCAGCTAAACCTTTCCCCAACAAAACACATGGTGGTTTCATCTACATAAACAATCTGAAGCACTGCACTACTCCCCAAGAGATGCCCAGATATTCATTGTGAAGATATTAGAAGGCAAAAGCCAAACACATATCAAGGAGCATAGTAAAAACTCATCTGTACGGAGACTAATGGAACAACACTTAACACATCTACCTTGTCATCTTAGTATAAAGACAAGCAAAGGTCCTTGACCATGTTTTCATTTGCTGAATAGTCTATATTTTTTAATAACTTGACCTCTTCTCTAATGCAAGAGCCAGTCTTCCACCGGCAGAGGTGAAGTTCTCATCAGTTACTCCCCAAAGAGGCATGTACTTTAAATGACAAGAGTGGCTTGAGTTGTCAACACTGGCCTTGGTTCTTCAAGACATGGCATATAGTCCACCACTGCTTTTAGGAGCACAGCATTGGTGCCAGGAAGCCTTTCCAAATATATTACTCCCAGAGTTCTTGGGAATAATTTCCAGAGGAATAAATCAGCAAGAATATTTTCCATTCATGGCACCTCCCAAAAAAGCATAATAAAACTGTAAAACTGCACATAGGTTAGTATTTGTTAGCTTAGACAGACATGAGTGCACAAAATATTTGCACAGAAAAGGGTTCTGTTAGGTTAGGGTCTTTGTACCACCCTCCATTTCATGGTGTAGATTTTCCCTGGAGGTGGCAGCATTGATAAGTACTACTTCCTTGAGGGAGCTGGTGGAGATACAGGGAAAAAAATTCTCTTCAGTCCTTGAGGTTTACAGCATTTTTCCACCTATACAGAAGGCATTTTCAGCAATTGCTGATTGATTTTCAGGCAATTTCAGCAAGCTGCTTTGACCACTGAAATCAGGAGGGCAAAGACAGTGGAGTAAGCACAAACATTGCTGAGAAAGTGAAGAAAGACTTTGTATGAATGCAATGAGTTTCCTGCTGGGTAAGTTTCTTTATTACCTCATCTAAGCTCAACTGCAATGTAACTGAAAGCAGGTCTGTTCTCTGCAGGCAAGGTTTTAGCTCCAGCTTGCTGCTTTCACGATCTGCCCTACACCTGTGAGACTCCTTGATTCTTTAGCATTATCCATACCTACCCATTTGACATAGATCCCAGTTGTGATAATCTTGCCTGAAGTCCTGCTTTCCATTAAAAAGGTTTAAGAGGTATTTTTGTCATTTATGAGTTCTAATGAAAGAGTTAAGGGCAATGTATCTGATACCTGATGAAAGATTTCACACATGAGCAAACAGCTTCCACTCTTTCATCTTAATATTCACATTATGCAAAGAAGAATGTTAATTCTCATATGCTAACATACATTGCACTATGAAACACAGCTATACCATCTTTTTCACAAAGTCTGTCCTGTCAACTTTAAAAAAGAAAACACAAAACCAGATTAGTTAATTTATTATTTACAGTTCTCTTATCTGTCTCCAGCATTTCTCCAATCATTGACAGGGCTGTTGGTGAGAAATTGTATCTTTGAAACTGACACAGATATCAGCTTAAAAGGTTTTTGTTTGTTTTTCCATCACTGCTCTTCAACAAGCTATTCATGAAATAAAAACAAATTTTACTTCCACTTAAATTAACTGTCAGAATTTGAACAGGATACTCCCCAGTGTCTTATTCCTAAATACTCTGGACTTGTCATGTTATTCCAATATCTTTATTCACCTCTTTCTTTACATGTTTAGCAGTCTTCTGGCATGAATTTAACTTACTATTTTTTTTTCCTTTTTTCCTTTTTACTTTCACTAGAATTAAAGCCTACCATGGCACAGTCTTACCTTGCCTCCACTCTAAAACCTTTAGATAGACAGATTCAAATCGTCTTCTGTTTCCCTTCAGCTGGACTTACCTTTTATTTCTTGAACTGGCAGAAAATCATATGACAATATTTTCTTCTGTTCAGAAACATGGTATGTTCTCATTAAATACATTTGTTATTACATATGTTGACAACATATTAAAAATGTACAGTGCGCATTGACCCAGTGTTAATTACCTCTTAAAAATAATTTTGGAAGTGCTTTTCTTTATCTTCTGATGTCTATAGTGATGACCTTGCCATTTCTCTTTAGTCAGTTAAGAAAAAGAATGCTATGGAGTGCAGACAAAAATTATGTCCTTTAAATATATACTGATGTGCAGCAGACAAAAATCACTATTATTTATTTCAGATCTTTACTTTTCATATATTTCCTTATTTACCACTTTGCTAACTTATCCTCTGTACTTCAGAGAACCATATACAGAACAGTGCTTTGAGAGTCCCTTGAGGAATTCATACATATTTCATCTCCGAAGAAGTTGTCTAGCAAACATACCTCCCATATGTGAAAAACCGTTAGGCACTGTTAAGAAATCAAATATGTGAAATTCGTTCAAAAAAGTGAGCAAATAAATGTGCTGAGACTTGAAAAGTGCGACTACGAACCACTGAAGCATTGTACTATTAGACAGTCCCAGGAAGAAAAAAAAACCAGCTCTAGCACTCTTCTCTAACCTGCTATCTTTTTCCACTCACAGACAGGAGGTTTCCTTCTCAGGACTTCATGGTAAACTAAAAGAACAAATCTGTTCTCCCAGGGAGCAATGTATTTGTGGTTTATCTAATAGTGCTTCACAATGGCATATTTAGACTTCATTAGTATATGGATTTGGGTAAGTTTAGTGCCTTCAGTAGATCATAATATTACAGCCTTTCAAATTTATATGTAGTCTAAGGTATCTTAACAGCTAAATTGAAGTTGATAGTACAAATAAAGCTACATATCTCCACATGTGTTTATGAAGCTGCAGCCCAAACATCAATCCATGGTGCTTATTATTACTTTTTTATTCAACTTATGAACAGCTGGAGTCCAGAGACAGACTTTAGGAAAGTAAAAACAGTACCAGCCTTCAAGGAGAAATGAAGAAAAAGCATCATAGAAATGAAGAAAAACCAAAAACAGTGGAGAAGGCAATGAGATGATTATCAGTAAGTAAGCAAAAAATTAGTAAATCATGTTTCTGAAACTGTTCAAAGTGATGACGCATAAATCATGACAGGCAAATACGGTTAGTTCTTAAGATAAAATTAAACAGCCACTTACTACTATATCACAGAATGTTAAGTGTTGGAAGGAACCTCAAAAGATCCAATCCCCCTGCCAGAGCAGGACCACCTAGAGCAGGTCATATAGGAACACGTCCAGGCAGGTTTTAAAGGTCTCCAGAAAAGGAGACTGACTAGTTTTCTACTCATCAAAGCAGGGCCAGGATATTAGGGAGAAAATACAGTAGATAAAAAAGATTTGATTGTTAAACAGATTGTTCATACTGGATAAAAGATCTTTTTCACAACACTAGTTCATCTTAGCTGAAATTTTTATTTGTTTTATTAGTAATAAAATGTAAACTTCAAAATTGCAAAAGTCAATGTATTACTGGAAGATAATTGTGGATCTGAATGGTCACAATGTCCACATAAATTTGCCACAATCAGTGTTGAACCTAGTCTGTTGCAGATTTTTAGTAATGATATAGCAGGTGATGAAGTAATACCTTTTGTTCATGAAAGTAAATGTAGATGAACTTACCACAACATAAAAATGATACATGAGGGTGAAATTATTTTGGTAGAAAATGTAAAAAAAAGCTACAGAAACTAATGTCTTTTCCATTTTTCTGTTTAAATTCTTTTCACAAATTATTTGGCATATTGTTTTCTGCTCTGTGAATTTTGACTTTAAATACTCTGAGCATGAATATCGCCTGTTTGTAATTTCTTCTTTTTTCAAAAATTTCATCTATTTTTGATCATTTGCACTTAAATAATCACTCATTACTAGTTCTCTGAAAAAGAAAATATTTTCATGTGAATAGGAATTGAGTGCAAAATTCTACCCTGAAGAGCTCTTGTTTTAAAATTTAGTTTTACTTCATAGAAAATTCCAAATACCAACAGTATAAGCCCTCCTGAGTATGCTGTCCAGATTAATGTCCTCCATAATAAAAGGTATTTTTTCCTGCTTCTTGTAGATGGGTGTTTAAATCATTGATCTTTCTGTTTTCCAGACTGTGCTTTATCTATTAACACATTGATCTATGCACTTCTGAGATTATTTGCTTTAGAGATTTCTACAATTCTTGAACAGACAATGCTGTGTTGACAGTAAATGCCTCTACCCTTTTCTGTCTTGCCTATTTGTCTATAAAGTCCTTCCCAGAAAAGGTTTATAAACTGAATAATATTCCATCAATGTTTGAAGATTTAGTGATAGGCAATAGTATCCATTCTTTGCTAACAAAATAAGAATTCCCACTCTGTTTAACTATTAGGTTTTTTAAGATTTATGAGAAAGAAAATTTAAAAATTCCTGACATTCAGGATCATCAAAACTTTGACTTTTCTGTGACATCTTGACTTTATTCCCTGTCTCTCATGGCATGTAGACCACCTCAACTTTATATCGTGTACCATTGAGCTATTTGCTTGCAGGGTCTTCCTTCTTCCTAACACTTTCTCATAACCTAAGGCAAGTACTAAAGTAAAGCTGTTTATTTTTGCCTTAATAATTTTTTCTAACTGATTATCTATAGGCCTAATTTTCCTCTTCACAAATTAGGTATATTCCAGTGAATGCACCAGTGTCAAAAAAGGCACTGAGAAGAATAAATCCATATATTTGATCCTAAGTGTCTAGAGGTATTAATATTTGGTGCATTAAATGAATTAATGCTTTACAGTAACGGAAAGGGGATAAAACCATAATAAAACAATGGTATAGAGAGGAATAAAGATACTTAAAAGGGACCCTCTGAATATACAATGGTAAACTGTAAAGTACAAATAAAGACTTGCAACAGCAACATAGAAACTGATGGTTTTTTCCACCATATGTATGCCCTTCTACAAGACATAATTGCCATCTACATTTCAGATTTACCCAGAGGTCCAAACATTGAGGCTCTGTTGCTCAAATGATGTACAAATATGCTGGAATGGCTTCTGAATCCAGAGACTTATAATGTAAATATCATGAAACCTCTGGGTTTTTCTCTGGCTCTTCAGCAGTGCTCCAATGCAGGCTCACATTCAGCACATTCCCTGGCTTCAGGCAGGTTGTATCCCCTATACCCTGAAAGAAATGTGAGGCTAGGTTTCAACTTGTTACTCCTCCCTTCACAATTGCCACTCTGTTTCTTCTTGCCTGGCACAAGTTTTTCCACCTGCAAGCCATTTAGTTTAGTCTAGACTTGAATCAATCTGAAAACCAACACATAGACAAGAGGACTAGAGAGTCTGGAATCGCATGTGACATTATGCAGCAAATTAAGATGTCAGTAGTAGGATACAGCAGTTGCCCCAGTTGTCTTTTACTTCATGCACTACGAAGGAGTACATGGTGTTGGGATGAGGTGAGGGCCTCGCTGATGAACGCACATCAAAGTGAGAGGAGTGTGGAAGTCTCTCGCAAGAGAAACCTGTTCCAGCTTATTCAAGGTGCCCTCAAAAACAGATCTGAGGCAGAGCTACCTTCCCTGCACCATTGGCTGAAGCCCTGATGGACCAGAAAGCCTGACTCAATTGGTAAACCTCTGTATTTTCAGAAGAGTCTATATTTTGTAGTGAGCTGCATCTTTCTATAAACAGGGAAGTCATTAATTAGCAGGCTTCTTGAGGAAAGTGAACTGTGGCACCCAGGGGAAGAAAAAAAATTAAGACATATGATATAACTAGACAGGAAACATGGGGAGTGCTTCCAGATACATGAAGTAGCAAGCAACATTGAAAATAAGAGGCATCTGTCTCTGTTTTCAGTTTGTTTGTCTGTTTGTTTTATGTTGAACTACACTAAGAAGGTAATGCACAACTATTATGGACTGAGAAAATGAGACAGGTAGCTAGAGTAAAGCTCACTATATTTAAGACTATCTACAACCTGAAGGACAAAACAAAAAAAAAAAAGTTCATTGCTAGTAAATCTGCTTCCTTGATCAAGGATTTTATATCAGAAGAAGAATGATCAGATTATTTCATTTCATTCACCAGATTCATTACTTTTCAAGTATTTTTTTTAATAACCATGAACATTTTAAAAGTTTTTCATCTTTCTCTGATGATTTTTGCTGATGATGAATATTTCTAGATACATCCTTGCCTCGCAGACATCTTGTCTGTTGTTAACAACAATCAGTTACCAGTCTTCCTATGTCCTGACAGCCTTTTTCTTCCACAAAGTTATCAGATATTTAATATTTCATATACTGATATTTAATATACTGATTTATTTTGATTTCTATGATGAACAACATTTTTGAAAGAGCAATAAGAAAGTCAGATAGGGCTCCTAGTTTATTCATTCATGCTTTCATTTAATAATGCATCTGTTTGCTGTATATGAGCAAAGAAGAACAAAGACATTGAAAAAGAAGGATTTTTTATCATCTGGGATTACCTGTTACTTTGTCTTTTAGTATCCCATTGGTTAATCATAACATTTTCACTCACTCTACCCATTGCTATATTTTTTCAAATAAAATTTGCACTGTACAGGGACAACATAAAAATTGTCTCTCTTTGAAAAAATCTTGCTATTATTCTAGAAAGACTGGATTGGATTCTGTACTGCAACATCAAAACTACAGTAGAAAGAATCATCCTCATTATAGAGATATCTTTGGGCTAGAAAATCATTAAATTCAGAAAATAAATGTCAATATGGTAATTAATTAAATATCTTTCACATTTTTAAGTAAAAAGTACTATATTTTTAAGTAGTATACATTATGTTCCATTAAAAAAGAAAACCAGAAAAAATACTAACTATAAGCACAGAAAATAGAATTGAAATATAGTGTATCTATGTGAAAAGCATCCAAACTCATTAAAAAAAAAAAATTATTTATTTGATTTTGCAATCTAAACAGTACATCATTATAAGGTAATAAAAAAATATTTATTAGTTTTGATGAACAACTGCAGTAACTGCATGAGATAACTGTAGCAGGCACCTGACATATAACATGACAAACATAGTAGCATTTCCACTTGCTATTGACAAAAACTCAGCTTTTGCCTACAGCTACATTTAATTTTTGAGCACAGAAGTGTCTGAAAACATGACTTGGTATTCCAAGACCAAGGTAAAATTGTATGCTAATTTTGAAGGATAATATTAATAGCTAAACTATTGGGTAATCATGTAAGAAAATATATTCTAAATCATCTTGTCCATCCCAGTGGTGCAGCTGTTCAGTTCCTACAACTCCTGCTATTAGGCTACCCCTAGTCCCTTTCTCTTGGTTAGTTTCTTGACACTGCAAGAAACGGCTTTTATTTGTAAGTAGATCGAGTAGTCATCAAAAAACCCAAATATCTAAGCTTACCTCAGTACCTTTGCTGCCATTTAGAATGAAGAGTTGCTGTATATAATTGCTAACAATTATTGCAGATAAATCAATTTTTGTAAATTAATATAATTTTCGATCCGCATCTAATATTCTTTCTCTCTGAGTCTCTTTCTTACCAACCTGTACATTTGTATAAAGACAGTTCATTTCTATATCTGAGGGACTTCACAGTCTGTTGTCTCAGGCATAATTTTAATTACTTTAACAACATAAAAACAAGATCAATACAGTACAGCAGCCAGAAATGCTATCTAACCTTTGAGCTCATTTTGACAACAGTTAATGTCAGCTTGCAGCTGGAGAAGGTCCAGACTTTGATGCTTTTATTCACTCTTAGCAAACACTGGAAGAGTCTTAATGAGGGTAAAGGATGTGTGCCCTCTACCACACGGGACTCCTAATATTCTGTGTTGCCCCACCTTCGTAAGCAAACAGTGATGGTTTGCTACATATTCAATGGTGATATTTCCTAGAAAGTCACAAATCACAGATTCACGGTCATCAGCAACAACAACAGCACACCAGACCACAGACACCACCCTGCTGAAAAGGACAAACCTTGTCCTTATGGCCATACCTGCTTTTGTGAATTCAAAAGTCACTTCCAAGTCCTCTAGGCAAGTGTACATGCCACAGATGAGCCTTGTGGGGGACTTAGTCCCTACCTGGGAAAGAAATGGCATGCTTCTCCATAGCTTGAAGATTAAGTACCACAGTCCAAATCAACTGAAAGGTTTCTGTGTACCCAGGCTTGGTGCTAAGCTGAAAGTTTTGAAGGAGGGAAAGGATACAGGATTGGCCAGCACTTTGACAACAAAGGATTAGCCATCTGAACAGAGACAAGGTGAAAATAGACAGCACAACTCATTCTCCAGAAACCAAGGGGATGCAATGTTTAATCAAGATTGGACCTAACCCTACCACTCCCTCACCCCAACTTTCAGGGGAGCACCTAACTATCACATCCATTTCTAATACCTAGTGGAAAAACAGTGCAATGAAACTCCTACTTGTAAATGAACTTGTGTTTAAATATTGAAAAAAACAACAAACTCCAAACCTCATAACAAAACCAGCAATCTAAAGTTACATGAGGCTTGTTTTGTTCCTTTAACAAAATTAAGATTACTTGCAGCTTTTCATTGCTCAAGTAATTTCCCAAATCAAAACTAGTCCACGCACTGATATAACAGCTTACAACAGTAAACATGTCAACATATTTCTGAAAAATTTACATTTCTAACACAAAGCAAATCACCATAGTACCTAAAGGTTATTTTTCAAAACAGAAAGACTCACACTGGGTTATTGCACCTATGTACAATATTCCTGAAACACAAATACTTGATTTTTACATATTAGATTTTCTTAAATTCACGATGAAAATATTTAAGGGACTTTTATTCCCTTAATGATTTTTTCTAGTCATTTGGTTTTCATTTCATGTCACCTGTAACCAAAGACATAACATGATTGTGTTTACAAGAGGGAAGAAAAGAAAAAAATGCACTTATTGAGTCATTTTGTAAACAACCTTGAGCTTTTATATGTCTTGTTATTCATAAAAAATACCACATCATCTCTATTAGATGATGATTCCTTCCACAGCCAAACAATTTTAGTTCTGTTGTGACACTGTGTTAGGGACTTGTTTTAGCAGGGTCACCTCCAGGATTCATTTCAGACAGGATTTAATCAATATCTGCTCTCAATGATTCCAGGTTTCAGAGTATATTTTACTGGTATCATGTCTGTATTTCTCTGAACAAGTCAAATAAGAAATAGTTATTTCTGGTTTTGTAATGCAGAAATATCAGGTTTTGCTCTTCCTGATGCATGTCTACTTACTTAACTAATAGACAGAGCAAGTGGCTGGTTACAAAGTTTTCAAAATCTTTGGTGGTTACAGTTGAAATATGACTTACAGTCACATAGGTCTCCATGTCCTCAGTTTTCATTTGTAACAGTTTTGTTCCCAATTACCTATCACCTTCAGCATCTGGCTGTAACAAGGATAAAGCAGCTTACTGTGTGGTATCAAGTACCCTTAGTTTCTTGCTTAACATGACATAGCTTCTCCTTAAGCCAAAAGGGTGGAGACTTGATTCAGTTAAATAATAAAAAATACATTCAAAGAGCATTTGGGTTTGCTGCCCCATATTAAACCAGCATTTACATTCTTTTTTAGATTGGAGTTTCTAATATGGCAGCTTCATCCCAACTGACAAAAATACTGTCTAGCTGTACAAGGTCTAGGTTAATCATCAAATACACCATGTAAACGAAAAGAAACCTGTGCCCAGTGGCTTCATGACAGCCAACTGGGACAGACATAAGCTACTTAAAAACACTCACTGGAGTGAGAGCTATTTGCCTTCTGTTTTTCATCAACTTTTTTTTCCTTTCAGACAATTTATTAAAAGATGCTGTAAACTCAAGTGGCCTATTGGAAAGTTCTAAATTGCCTTAAGTAGGAAGATTTATTAGTCTCATGATTGACAGATAGTAACAAGTCTCAAAGGATTTATTGAGCATGAGAGCCTTTGGTCTCCAAGAGCTCATTATATTATATTTAATGTGTTAAGGGTACAGACTGTAAAGCAGAAAAATCTTTGAAGATTAAAAAAAAAAAAAAATGGTCCTGAATTGGAGCACTGAATGAATGAGATTGGACAACAATGCAAAGAAATGAGGAAAGAAGGACACAGCACACAAAAAGCACTTCTGTACATTGTGCAGTGTTCATTGCTCCAGTGTCCAGCTTGCAACATTTTGCCTTTGCAGATGAATCTGTAGATTGGCTTTTAGGTGATGACAAGCACTCTAAAATTTATCACAGGATGGGAGCCACAGAGACTACCTAAACTTAAACATAAGAATGTATATCCCTCTTATCCTGTCTGTCTGTAGGTAGTAAGCACTTGAGGTTTCCCAAACCTGAACTCCCTCCTGAAACGCGACATCTAAATGATTTTGTCAAAAAGTGAGCTAGATCTTTCATTCCAAGCTGAGTTTCCTTTTACCCAATTGCTTTTCTTTAGCCACTGTATGTGAAAACTTCAGTTCTCCACTGGTATCAAGCAGATTTCAGCAAGCATTTCCAGGCTTTCAGGTGTGTGTAATAATTTAAGAGTATGGGGAGTTTGACTCATGGAAACTATTTCCTCCTTCACAGTAAGGAAATGATTGAATGCTGCTACTCTACAATTCGTGCAGAAGGCTGTCATCACGAGGCTAATCAATGACAGGGTATGTAAGTAATACTGGGAGAAATCAAATACATTGTAGGTGGACATGTCACCTAACTTCAGCTTTGTAAAAGTAATATTGTTGTGTGAAAACAAAATATTATTAATATGACATAGTACACCTTACCAACAGTAGAGTGTTCTTCAAGCCTCACTAAATCCTTTGAGCATGAAAGACAGTTGCCTTTGGTCTTCTGTCAGCATCTGGAAATAGCAGAGAGTGGACATGAGAATGTGAATCATCTTTTCTCTCTCTTCCTCCACCCTATCAAAGGTACACCATTATGATTTTGATGCGATTTCCTTTAAGCCACAAATGAGAGATAGGAGGTGGTCATTAACTGTTTGCAACTTCAGTCAGTGAATCCTAGCCAATATGCCAGTACAAACCCCATTAATTCTCAGCAAGGAATAAAATCAAGGTAGTTTAGAGAATTACAAAAGGGTGTTAGTACTGCTACATTTTCTACAGGTATTACACTGATTTCCTTCTTTTTCCTAGCTCTCTCTAGCTAAGCAGCATAGATACTGTCCATGAGCAATGAAAATACATAAACTGAAAACAGTACTTTTTTTTTATAATGAAAAAAGCAAAATCCCTGCAGATTTTAATTTTTTCTCTGTGTGCTGGTATCAAAGCATACATATACAGGCAGAAAATCTTAATTATGTATGACTGTTTCAATCCTTTTAAAGGTCTTTTTTGCTTCCAAGGCAGTGATTTCTGTTAAAAGCCAGTGACTGAACTTGAAGCCACAGGCCATGTAAATTGCTTATCTATTGATTAGTCAGTAGAAAGTGCACAAATGCAAAGAGTGACTTGATTTTGTATGGAGGCACCTTGAGTTTAACAATAAATGTCATGTGTAATTTGAGACTAAAAAAAAATACAAGTTGCTGCCTTTAGACACAATCTGACAGCTGAAATACATTTGTCAAACCAGAGGAAGCCTAATAATAACTTATTTGGGCAAATGTGATATTACTCAGCAGTGAAATATGCTGGAAATAGTTCACTATGTTTCTATACAAAAATGTTTTCAGTACCTCACTGATAGTCACTGGCAAATAATGTGGCAAACCTCTCTTCCCTTCCTATCTCTGCATTTTTAGGTTTTTTATGTATAAAATTATATTCTATGCATGATATGATGAAATGGTTCTTATTTTTCAATTGAAATATCCAGAATATTTCAATGGTACTTATTATCCAGAGAGTTAATGTGTGAAGCTATAGCTATAGTTAAGGCATTAATGTGTATTCTTGTAATCTTTTTTCTTATACAGACTTCACTTCTGTTATAAATGTTTCCAGTTGAATGGATGGTCAAAATAATGATGTTAATTAATTTCAGGCTGCATCTGGTCTTTATTTCCTGACACATAGTGTTAATTCCTAGGTCTTTCCTGTCACTTCTGTCATATATAAATGTTGCCTTTTACTGGTAAGTATTATGGCACCATACATGCAGTGCCCGTCTCCCACAAATCATGCAGAGCTGTACAATGTGTCTTATCCTCTCCTAGAAAGCGAAGTTAAAACACAGCTGATATGTTTCTAGCTTGGAGGGCTTGAAATGGTTGTAAGAGCTACAAAGATGAGAAATACCACATATAACTCAGTGCAGTAGATAGTGTTACATGTTTTGATATGTCACTGTGTACCATTCTGTTAAAATAAAATCACTGAAAATCTAGATGCATATATTTTGCTTGACCTTAGGTAAATCTCAAGCATATATGTCTTGTTTTCCCCCAGTAAAAAAACAATGCTTATAGCAGTTACTTGGATCAAAATTATGGCTGTTGCATGGTTGCACTAAAGTTTCTGAAGTGAGTGACAAATGCCTGGGTTGTGGAAGATACTTTACAAGTATAAAGCATCACTGTTGATACCTAGAAACCTTCATGCCACTGTTACATTCTCTAGTAACAATTTACATTACAAACTGAGAGATAACCAATTGAAAATTCCTACTTATCAGCCTGATGTGAAGCAAGACCAACTCTTGCTTCCACAGGAGACTCATGCCACAAGTTACTTTCAGGTCTCATGGAGTCCTCTGCTATTTGCTGTTTACTCTTCACTACCCTCTCACTCCTACCAGGTGCTGTTGAAGCTGCCCATTTTCCTTCTGCAAGGACTGGCCTTGGCTCTCCTGCTCAAGATGGTAAAAGGAAGCTTTTGACTGTGAGAAAAACTACAGGGTGATAAGAAACAAAGTGACTACAACAGGGGTAATGTAGGTCAGAGACAAAGTGACTGTAAATTCTCTAAAATCTGCTACCCAAGCAGCACCTGTAGGACTCCTGCTGTATCTTTTCACAGCCATGAGGTTGATGGGAGGAAACTTGAATGATGGCCTCATCCTGCTCCACAAAAATAACTATGCCATGCCTTATGGAACTGGGTATTTTTCTCCTCTTGTGCTCAGAGGACTGTAATTCCAGCATCCATGAGCTTGACTTGGAAGACATCAAGCATCCCTAATGCTACCACAGTCACTAAGAGCTGTGACTATTACTCTACCACTCCTCAGACTGGCCTCATTAGTACAGGTGAGTAAAACAGAGTTTGCCTTAAGAACCAGAGTGTGTCAGAGAAGGATTCAGAGTTCAGGTACTGTGATTCCCCATCTCACACCTTCCTTGAATGGTCACACTCTCTTACTTCATTTCAATCTCGATGCTGAAGGCAGAGTTTTCACTATCAGTAGTAGCAGTAGAAAATGAACTCATAGAGGAGTCCCAGCAATTAGATTTGTGCAGGCTCAGATCAACAGCTACCAGCATCCAGGTGATAAATAAGAAGCTTCTTGGATTTGTCTCAAGTGGAAAGACAATACAGCAGCAAGGACAGGTGTAATAAAAGAAATTTTCTAGGCTGATACTGAACACCACCATCAGTCTTTCTTGTATTTCTTTCAATCCAAATGAATTCTAGAAATTTCAAGCATATTGACGATATCTCTATGGGGTTTATTTTCTCTCTTTGCATTCAGATGGGCTTATTATGCAATAACTCCGCAATGACTGCTAGGTGGGAAATAATGATTCATTTAATTATTTGTTTGCCTTTGATATAATAGCATTCTAGAATTTGTTTTGGAATAACACATTTCTCAAGAGTCTTAGTAATTATTTTAAGATTGCAATTCAGCAGGCACTCAGATGGGCTGGGCTTGTGAAACTTGAGACAACAAAAGATTGGAAATAATGAATAGACATTTACATTGAATCAATGTGAAACAAAATAGGCAACTCTTTCTGTCCTTTTCTCCCTATCAAATAAAAATAAGGAACATTATTTATCTAAACAAAAAGACACACAAATACCTGAGTCAGTACAGAAAGTTTTAAAATTAAAAAGTAGCAGGCTTTTCATTATATCAGCTGATGACTGCGGTCTTATGACTGACTTTTCAGAGAAACTTTCAACTGTAGTCTTCCCAAAGCAGCAGCAGAGGAGCAGCACACCATTTCTGTGCAATCCCAAACAGCAACTTCCAGCAGCCTTGTAGTAAAGCTAGCAGAAAGGTCATACAGACCACTGCATTGGAGTCATGACTGGAATGAAAAGCAGGATCCTTCCTATATGGCTTTCTAGTTCTTCCAGAAGGAAACACACAACTTCTTAAGATTCAAAGCAATGGCACTGCTCATTGCAGAGCTAGCATTGCCTTTTTTGCAAGGGTGAGCCATGATTAATGTACTCATTGGGTATAGGAAACCCACATTGGACCCAACTTCTCATCTATTTCAGCAAGGATGCCTCAGTCCCACTGTATCATATCAAATGTGAACATCCTAATATTCAGATGAATATTAGCATGAATATTCAGATGAAGTGCAGGGACTCTTTCCAGAAACGCTGGCATGTGTGGTGAGTTCCTTTGTGTTTGGGAGATCTTTTGTTTGGGAGAGGAGTGGGACAGGAGAGAGACAACCATTTGGACATGGACACCGATGTAAGTGAGGAAGGATAGGGTGAGATATGCCGGAGAGGCTATTCCCCTTCAGCCCATGGAGAGACAGCAGGCTGAGCCATTGCAGCCATTATAGATCAACAGCTGCTAAAGTTTTAGAGACATAAGTAAGTTTGAAATAACTTAAAATAGCTATTTAGTTTTGACTAAGTCAGAACTATGTTCATTACATTTTCTCCCATACAAGAGACCATTGTTTTAAAAAGACTGCAATTGCTTTTCATTATACAAAATGAATAATTTTCAGTAAATGGAAAAGCTCTGGTGTACCACTGTTAAAAGTCACATCAGAAAATGTTTCATATAAGAACAATAGAATTGTTACATAAAAGTAATAAAATAAGAGAGTGAAGTTGTAAGAAGGTAAGATCATTCTGCTCTCACCTGAGTAATATAAATACGTATGGGAAAAACACATACAGTATCTTTGGGGATAATCTACCATATCACCCTAGGAGTCAATTCTGACAAGACCTTGTTATTAACAGTTTGGTATTTTGGTGAATATAAACATTTTTTGTTATTTCTGCTTGAAAATCAGTGTGGAACTTTACTGCTTAAAGGACATTTCATGAAACGCTGGAAACAGGATCATATCCTTCCTGTTGTAAAGTTTGAGTTTAATCTCTAGCTTCAATAGGAGCAGAGACCTCCACAGGTTTTTTTTTCCATTCATTTAGCATTATCCTTTTTGTATGTAAACATATCCTGCCATACAACATTTTGGGAAGAATCATTTTGTATCTATGACTGTTAAAGGTGATAAGAAAAACAAGGTTTGGTCGTGGAAGTAATTTCTTTTACAACCCCAACTGTTATATTTGAAAAAATAAGTCTCAGGCTCATAAGCCCTCCTTGCAGTCTTCACCAAAATAAAAGCTAGAGTTGATTATGTGTATCAATAATAAAAAAAAAAAACCAAACCACAATACTTACCTTTTTAACTTTCTTCAAATTTTACTAATAACAAGCAAAACATAAGACTTGAATAAGCAGTATTATCAATATATTGCTTTTTAAATGCTTCTTGCCTAAGAGGACCATCCACTATTTTTTTTTTTATGAAAAGCAAATCAACTTAAACTTCATAGTCATTTTATTTCATAAATACACAGTTTATGAATTAGACTGGATATTCTCCATAACTGAGAACACAAGAGAACTCCAGAAGGAAGGCTGAAGTATTTGATTCTCTTTGCGTGATGATACATTTGTGTAAGAAAAGGGTATCCCTTGGATTTCTAAAAATTTTTTTGATATAATTCTCAATGTTTAACTTTATTTTCTAAAACCTCCTACAAAAATAAAGTGAAATAGTTTTAATTAAGGATTTTGTCCAGAAAAAAAGAAATACCAGATTTTTCACACAAGCCTGATTTTCGGTAAGAAATAAAAGTATGCTTAACATTTTAGCAATGATAAAACACTTTCACAATGAAACATGTTACAATTCCTGTCTGCACCTATTCAGTTAAATCATTTAATTTAACTAAAGCTAACAAGTTCAATAGCTACCATGGCTCACACAAAGGCAATAATAGTGCTAGATAAGACATAATGTCTTTACAGGAATAAAACAGATAATACTGAAGAGAAACTCTTGTTGGTTTGCCTAAAGCTATTTACAAATTATTTTAGAACTCTTTTTAATATTAATAACCCTATCTCCAGACACACCAAAATTGTAATCCATGTACAGTGACTCCAGGGAGGGCAAAAGGTCACTAAAAGCCTTGGCCAGTCTCAGGCCAGAAATGAAATGTAGTTCATGCAGACTGGAATAACACGTTACATCATAGACAACTACCAGGGAACTTTTCCCTGCAGAACTGCACCGAGCAGTTCAACCTGCATGACTGTATCTTGGGATGTTACCTAAATAAGGCTTCCTTTTTTAGTCATGAATATTAATCTGTTCTCTAGTTCTGAGCAGCAGCTCTGTAAAACACACACCATTTCCACCCTGGATCTAAAAAAAACCCAAACCACCTGTCTTTATTTTAGGAAGGTGTTCTAGGAAATATTTAAGTACATGCTCGAGCTGCACACAGATAACTAAAGAACTCAGTATTTTCAGTAGAGCAGAGAGTACATGAAGCTCTAGTCTACAAGAGCTAATCTGAGTAAGTTAAAGGTTCGTGCAAGGACTACAAGGTAAAATCATAAGAAAATAATTTGATTTCGACATTGAAGACAATTCATCTCTGTTTGTTAGATAGAAGGGTAATGTGTCATTTTGTTAGGACTGAAAGTCTTTTGACCAAGAATAAAATAAGTTGATTTGATACTTTCAAATTACATTTATGAGACAAGTTGGTTTGACTTCAAAATAACTCAGTTGTAAGAAAGATGTTAGCTTTTTTCTTCTATAAATACAAATCTCTGTGCTTAAATCAACAGAATATGATGCCCTGCCTTCATCACAGCATCATAAAGGCCATGTGCTTTAATTTAACGAGTATATAGACATATTGGTGTTAAAATAAAAAGGAGTTAAGGATGATTCTTTGGAGATGTTCCCCAAAGTAACAACTTGCTGAGCTTTGTTCTACCCTTTTTACTGTAATACCAAATTTTGAACAAATTCACTGTTAGAACAAATTTTGGTTTAGCAACAAGAGGAATACCCTTTATTTAGTTTCGGTTTTGCAGTGCAAACACAGGTCTCCAGTAGGTGCACATCTACTATTACTCCAAGGTGGAGAGCTGCTGACTTACTTTGGCTTGCTTGCTGCTAGCCTAGGACAGATAGATAACCTCTAAAAGCCAGATCCAGGGAAGTTTCTGTTCAAAGTCATAAGGCAGGACTGCTTGACACCAAGGACAGAAGACTTTAAGGACCTGCAGAAAATACTTTTATCAAGAAGTATCAATGTCTGATCCAACTGTCATCAGAAGGGTCTCAGGACTGTGGATGAGGTGGGATGGGGCACTCAGCTACACATGTAAGAACAAATGGAGATTTATTTGGAAGTATAGTACAAGTGTCCTCTGGTTTAAATGAAGGGATTTGAAAGGCAGGTAACACTATAAAAAGCCAGTTTACAGTACTCTCTCACTGACAAGAAAGGAAAAATTCCTTTTGTGAAACAATTAATAATGAGCACTAAATTTTCTTGAAGTCCTCTACTTTGGCTACCACTCACCTCTCCATAACAGATATATTCTTCTAGGCTAGTCTTGGAGTTTCTTTGTTAGGAATCAAATTATGAGAATAAGGGCTCATACAAAGATTTAATCAAAGACACCAATAATGGTATTTTTTTACTGTCCACTATTTTTTAAAGCACTCATTATTGAATCAGATCAAGGTAGAGGAGCAAAGACAATTAATTTATAGAAAGGCTTTGTTATGTTCACTATTCTCAGAGAAGTATTTAAATGATACTCTTGTTCTTATAGCTTCCAAGAGAAGGATAACAAGATGTATATCCCATTAGGGGAATCTTCTGCTAGTCATTAAAGATCCACTGATTAAAAGAATATTAAAGTAAAAATCCTTCTTACAGTTGAATCAGTCACTTAGTTTCCCTTTAAAGGTAGCTTTCTGTTAACGATAATAATAAGAGTATTCAGACTTCTTGTTCACAATTTTCCAAATAAAAGATTATTATATCAGCTTGGCATACTACCAGGGAAGTAAAACCTACTATTTTGCATATTAGAAAAAGAAAAGAATGCAATGAAAATGAAAGGAAGTCCTTTAGAATTAAAAAATAAAAATACAGTTTAAGAACAGGTGGACAATCATCTCTGAGTATTCACACAACATTTTGCCAAAATGCACTTTACTGAAAGATGTATGTCCTTTAGCAAGAGCATCCCCTTTCCTTGTCTGCAAGGATGAACTGTTTCTCTGAAAGAACAAAAGACACTTTTATTGAATTTTCCTTTCATCATTATATGAAGATCATTATACGAAGCCATTTTCTGTGTTGGACAACTTAAATTCATATGATCACACTTCAAGAAAAATTTACAAAAACTGCGGGGAAGTTTCTGGATTCAGAACTGAATTTGTCTCCCAAAGGACAAAATAATCCCTATGTTTCAAAGAACAGAAAATGGTTATGATTTAAGATAGCATCTTCTATAAGGTCTTAAAATTTTGTGTTTCTCAACCCTCACAAAACGTGTTGTGACAGAAATACACATTTTCAACCATTTTTGCATTTTCAAGAATGACACAATATATCCTTCAGGAAGGTTTGTAGATAGCAATGACATTTGGAAACTGTTGTGTAGACCAAGTCGTCCAAGCTTTTAAAACATCTTAGAACTACTTCTCTAGAATGCCTCTAACAGTCAATGGAGAGAGATTCCTGTGACCCTCTGACTCAGATGTAAAAATGATGGTGGCAAACTATCCTACCCATTACCTATCTTTTCTCATTGACAATATCAGGTGTCTTGTCATGAAGGGTAGACAAGACACTTAGATTTCAGATGGCTAAGCTAGGTAAAAATATTTTTTTTCCTAAACAGTGTGAAACATGTGCTTCCTGTTTCCTGGTTTATCTGTTAAACTATGCGAAGCCCAGTAACCAATCAAATATCAGAGATAATTCATTATAATCTGTAATTATGTAGCAGTGGGGGAATAAGTATACAAAAGGCTTTAGAACTCTAATTAACCCTAGGAAATAGAAAATGAAAAGTGAATGAATATGCATTGTAATAAACGCAGGATAAATTATGCTGCAGTGACAGCTCAGACAAAAGACTCCTTTTTTGTTTAAAAAAGAAAAAAGATACTTTCACATTTAAACTGAACTTTCACTTCTTGGATACTAAGTTTGTAAAGGGAAATTAATATAGGATATTTAAGATAGTAGCAAATTGCCCAGAGCTTTTGTATTGTTTTTTCGAGACCCATACCTTTAAAATATTTTGACTCATGCGTCTGAGAAATGTTTACTCACCTGTCTTTATAATGAGGGGAAAAATAATCTGGAAAATTTCATTGTTTTAAGTCCCATTTTCCCATCTACCTACTGTCATCTCCACCTCCCAAAACAGAAACCTCCAACTACACCTGAATTTTGCTGGGTTTTTTTCCTTAGCGAAATAAAAAGCACTTAAGAAGAAACTCCACATCCACCACCCTGAAAAAATTCCCTTTACAATAGCTCTCCCATCATTCACCATCTGCTCCTTTCCTATCTCCTGTGTGTCTAGGAGCGCCAAGCTGGCCAGAGGTATAGCTCCTTTACCGTAGCATTCCCGCTTCATTCCATGTGCCTAATGAACAGCATTCAGGGAAAGATGCATGATAATCTACTGTGTTTTAAAAATGTTTCCAACTTAAATTAATTCTCAGACAAGATTTTTCAAAATTATGATTTCCCCCTCTACTCTGCACTAGTGAGACCACATCTGGAGTATTGTGTTCAATTCTGGTCTTCCCAGTTCAAGAGGGACAGGGAAATACTATAGAGTCCAACAGAGAGCTACGGAGATGCTGGAGGGACTGGAACACCTCTCTTACGAGGAAAGACTGAGACCCCTGGGTCTGTTTAGCCTGGAAAAGAGAAGACTGAGAGGGGATTTTATGAATGTTTACAAATACCTGAAGGGTGGGTGTCAAGTAAAAGGGTCCAGTCTCTTTCCAGTGGTGCCCTGTGATAGGACGAGAGGTAATGGTCACAAGCTGAAACACAGGAAGTTCCATCTCAACATGAGGAAAAACTTCTTCACCGTGAGAGTGACAGGGCACTGGAACAGGCTGCCCAGAGAGGTTGTGGAGTCTCCTTCTCTAGAGACTTTTAAGACCCACCTGGATCTATTCCTGTGTGGCCCGCCCTGGATATTCCTGCACTGGCAGGGGAGTTGGACTTGATGATCTCCAAAGGTCCCTTCCAAACCCTGTCATTGTATGATTCTAGGATGAGTCACAGCAGTGTCTGAATTCAGTATGAAGAAATGTAATTTAACCTAAAACATCAAAATTCAAGTCCTAATAACCACAAACCAGGAGACAAATTTAATAGAATGTAGTATTCTGAATCAAGCCACTTGCCTATAAAAGAGGTATGTTCATTTTCTGGAGTGGTGTCAGTATGAAATCTTTGTGAAGCACTCACATTTTATATGATGAACCATAAAGCTACTGAGAAAATGCATATTTTTTTTTCCGTAGGACAGTGTGATTAGCATGCAGTAAAAGTATATATATACACATACATCATCAAAAAGCAAAATCAGCATGCTGAAATGTGTTTCCAGCTTAATTTAAGCCTTTCTATATATGTGTGTATAAGTAATATATATAAAACATATACATAAATATATGTTTCAATACACATATACTCTTCAGGTTAAAAGGTTTGAGGAAAATAAAATTAGAGAAGATGATGAAGGTTTTTTTTAAGAAACATCTGAAATACAAAACTCAAACAATTATGCTTTCTATTACAAACAATCCTGCTTACGGTTCCATCTTTTAGACTCTTACATAACCAGATGTTGAGTTGCATGGCCCTACTGCATATTCAGGAAATCTTATTGCTTAGAGATATGAAGTTCATTTCTTACTCCAAAGGGCTAATAGGTATAAGATTTTAAATCACTTGTGTATGATTGAACAACACCCTCCTGTACTCAATTTGTTTTGGAGGTAAAATTCCCTAGCTGAGGGACAAATGAGTTTGATTTTTAAAAGGTAGGGCAGCTATTTAAAGTTGCTTAGAGACCTGGAGTATTAAAATTTGCCTAGCCCAGACTGATTCATAGACAGATGAATGATGAAGTAGATAGATTATTAGAGCTGTAACAATTGTGGTTAATGATTTGACCCTGCAATTTATGATATATTTATTACTCTTGCCAATAGTCACTGTATCTCTCTTAGAAATAAGTAGTTGATCAGGACAATATCATAACAAGTCATTAATCTGTATTCAGGGTTTATTTTAATGACAAGAGTTTTAAGATAAGGACACACACACACACCCCCACGCACACACAGAGAAAAAAAAAAAGTGGATGAACCACAATGCAAAAAAGATAGATCTGACACAACTAAAAAGAGAACAGATCAGCTGATCTTGTTAGCACTGGAAAACCCAGTCTGAACAGCTGATCTTTCTGTGGTGGGTTGACCCTGTCTGGACACCAGGTGCCCACCAAAGCCATGCTATCACTCCCCTGCTCAACTGGACAAGGGAGAGAAAATATGATGAGTCAGGGTAAGGACAGAGAGATATCATTCACCAATTACTGTAAAGAGTAAATCAGACTTGATTTGGGAAAAATTAATTTCTTACTAACCAAAATCACAGTAGAGTAATGAGAATAAAACCGAATTTTAAAACACCTTCCCCCCACCCCTCCCTTCTTCCCAGTCTGAACTCCTCTCCTGATTTCTCTACCTCCTCCCCACAAGTGGCACAGGGATATGGGGAATACAGGTTGCAGTCAGTTCATCTTATGTTGTCTCTGACGCTGCTTCCTCCGCACACTCTTCCCCTGCCCCAGTGTAAGGTCCCTCCCATGGGAGACAGTCCTCCACAAACTTCTCTAACATGAATCCTTCCCATGTGTTGCAGCTCTTCATAAACTGCTCCAGTGCTGGTTCTTTCAATGGTGTGTAGTCCTGCAGGAACAGACTGCTTCAGCATAGGTCTCCCATGGAGTCACAAGTACTGCCAGCAAGTACCTGCTCCAGTGTGGGCTTCTCTCTTCATGGGTCCACAGGTCCTGACAGGAACCTGCTTCTAGTGTGGATGTCCCACAGGGTCACAGCCTCATTTGGGTGTCCACCTGCTCCAGCTTGAGGTCCTCCATGGGCTGCAGGTAGATATCTGCTCCACCACTATGCTCCATGGCTTGCAGGGGAACATCCTGACTCACCATGGTCTTCTCCATGGGCTGCAGCAGAATTTCTACTCTGGCACCTGGAGCTCCTCCTCCTCCTCCTCCTCCTTCACTGACCTTGGTGTCTTCAGACTTGTTTCTCTCAAGTATTCTCACTACTCTCTTTGGTTACAGTTGCTCAGCAGGTTTTTTCGCCCCCCTTAAATGTATTATCACAGAGGTACTACCACGAAAGCTGACAGGCTCAGCCAACAGTGGGTCTGTCTCGGTGCCAGCTGGTATCACCTCTATTGGACAGAGGGGAAGCTTCTAGCAGCTTCTCACAAAAGCCTCCCCTACAACCCCCTGTCTACCTTAAGCCCATGTCTGGGGCTAAGCCCTAGCAGTTTCTCTATCACCCAATGACCCCTCTGCAGCCAAGAATGGGGATCAGGAAAAAAAAAGGAGACTCACAGGCTGAAACAAAAACAGATGAAATGGTCAAACTAATACCAATGCCATTACAAAGTAAGCAAATTATGCACAGCCCAGCACATGTACAGTGATCCCAACAAATAGGTAGGCAGCCCTCAAGAAGAGAAAAAGGAAACACCAGCAAGAAGGCCCCTCACCCTCAGCAAACCTCCTCCTTTATACTGAGAAAGAGGTTTATGGCCAGGGATACACCTGTAAGCAACTTGGGTCAGCTGCCCTGGCTGAATCCAAACTTCTGACATCCTGCAGACCATGGCAGGCCTGTGTTTCTGTCCCAGTGAAGCCAGAACACTCCCCATTACCAAAACCTTGTCATGCAAACACAATACACAGACTAAATCTCATTTCTCTTGCTGAAACAAAGACCAGGAAAACCCTACAATCTTAGTAATTGACACACTGTTTATTGTAAATACTGACCAAATATTTCTGACTTTTAAAACATACAGGGATATTAAAAAATCTAAAAGGAGTGAGTTAATGTCCGCTTCTGTAAGTGATTTAATTTAGGTTTGAACAATATGGAGTTTACAAACCAGGACATTCAGAACTTGTTTGGTAAATTCAAGTAGCAGACAAATCATTAGTTACCATTTCCCAGTGAATCCATATATGCCGTCCATTCTGCCAAATCAGGGAAAACAAGGATAAGGTGCTGCACACTTAAACTCTTTTACCTTTCACTAGTACCTAGAAGCCATAATCCTAGACCACGGCCTGTGACAGAAACTGTGTGATACAGAATGATAATAAACTTTTATTACGGCTTTGCTTAAAGGTGTGAATCAGATCGAGAGCTTTCACTGCAGTCCATGTGGTGCAAATGGTAAAAAGACAACCTTGTTGTGGGTAACAACTACATACCTGACCAAAAAGCACATTAATAAACACATTGGCAGACAAAAGTAAACAAGATCTTTAGATACTGAAACAATTGGAACACTTGTCTTGAAACCTTCTTTTGATACAAGTCAGGAGTTGTAATGAAGTCAAGAGGGAATCGGGAAACACAAAACCGGGAGAATGAACACAGCATTTGATAAAGAAGATAAAATATGGAAAAACAACTGAAGCATAAAAAAAACCAACCCTGAAGAGCAACACCATACTGACAGACTCTCCAAGACTGCCTTCAAACCTTTCCCCATCTTTTTATATTATTCATTTAAAATACAGTAAGTTTAACCCTATAATTTTTAAGTACTCCAAAAGTTTCTTCCCATACACCCATTCCCATTTTTGCCTCACAAGAGATAAGCAAAGATGAAAAACAGAAAAAGCCTTGGAGAAAAGCGCAGCTTGGGAAGAGAGAAGCAAAAGAGATGCTACTCACAACACTGCTAAAAAGCTGTCAGTACTCTAAGAAGTGAGGTCATGAAGAGAATGGACAGAAGTCAGCTGGGGAAAAGAAAGGCTGGCTACAACCTGTAAGAGCAGAAAATATGGAGGGTACTCATACATACTCAGCGTAGCCATGGAAAGTAAGCACTCTGTTGGCAAGCACTGAGACTGAATTCCAGATTGTCTCTAAAAGCTCCACTGTGTTTCCCTGACCCCTGCTGTGGTACCTTGGGAACTCTATTAAAAAGGTAATGTCTTTTAGTAGTATGTCAGAATTCAAGCTTAAATCTGGTCAGATTATTTTAATTGTCTTACTCTGCTCTCTATCCATATGCATGTTTCCTGATGATGATGAATATCAATTGATATTTACCATGCATATCTGTAAGAAGTTTTATATTTATTTCTTATTTAACAAAAGGAAACACAGAGAGTAACACGCTAACACAGTTCACTTAAAATATGCTTCTGCTACAGAAATCACATGTTATTTATTGTCCAACAACTTTTACCTGTGATGTATTTGTGCACAAGGTAACCATCACTGCCGCATGCCATGCAAAAGTGCTTCAGTCCTCAGTCTGAACCATTAACTGTTAGCATTCTGACAGCAAAACACACAAGTCTGTCATGCCATTTAAAAAGTCATTAATCTGGATGATCAGCAATCACCAAATTTCCAGAAATAATCTAAGTAAATCTAAGTATTATGTTAAGAACTACAAGGTAATAAGTTTTAAGGAAAAGAAAATGTTGCTGGTAGACTATGCAGTCTATTTGCATTTTTAATTCCAACATTTTACCAGCTGTTGCAATACTTACTACCATTACCAACTGCATCAAGTCCTGGAAAGGTATATGACAAACTTCCTATTTCCTTCATCTATAGAGAGTTATTGACTATTTAGATTTCCTAATCTCAAAACTCACTTCATATTAGAGTTTGGAAGTAAGCCCTCCCATATATTTTTGTTTCTCTTCTGCTCTGTCCAATATGCTGTTATTAGGGCAGGCTACTACATTTCATAAAAGAAAATGTAATAACTGTGTTCGAAACTTGTACTTCACAGACCATGCCATATGAAGTATTCATAAACCCAGTACAAACCAGCTTTACATTGCATAGTAGATCACACCTTCATTTCCTTCTCCTATCCTTCTTCAAAGCATAGTCAGCTTTCACATGAAAGGAGTATGGTGGTTCAAAGCCTTATACCTCTTCAGTATGACAATCTGTATTTGTCACCATCATCCTTTTTTAAGCTGTCTGAACTGCAGTCCTTCTAAACAAAGTCTACCACAAGACAAATGTATTCTCCAGAGGACAAAATCATGTCTCAGTCATTTCCACTACTGAGCCACTAAAAGAATTTCATATGGGCAGACAATCATCAGCATGAAACTATTACAAACAGGACTGTAGATAGGAGAATAAAGTTCTAAATGAGAAAGAGTGACATAAATTTATTCTTGAAAACTCAAGTGTGTCGAAAAAGTATTGTTTTAGGTTTAGTCCAAGATATGTCATTTACAGATTGAGTTTTAAAAACTCATTCCCAAAGGAAACTTTTTTCCTTTGGGAAGTCTGTGCATATGTCAGCATTATACCTGATCTTTTTTAATCCTCAGGGAGAAGAAATATATCAGTGAGCAAGGCAAGTACATTATATAGCAGATAACAAGAATTCAGTGAGGACAGATTGTTCATGGCAGTCGATGCAGCATATCTGCACATTACCCATGGAAGTCCATACCCTGCTAGAATGTCTCAAAGAGGCAAAAATAAATAAATAAATGAACAAAAAAAATTTACATTTATCTGTGTTTGGGGTATTTTAGCATCTTACCATTGCAATTTATTTTTCATAAATACCTTGCCTAATTGTTTCACTTTTATTATTGAAGGCTAAATGGGATTTTTAAAAAGTACCTTATTAAATAAATAAATAAATAAAATGTGTCAGACTGTTCACCAAGAATCCCCAGACAAGATGGTGATAATTTATTTAGCAGTGCAAAGGAAAATATTTTCAGTGCAAACCTACACCTTATAAAAGCAACTGTAAACAAGCTACCATATCAGTGCTACATCAGATAGGTGTTACATTAAAAAGAACCTTTAAAATGTTTTGCAAATTAAATAATATCCAAAATTTATAATAATGTTAGGGATTAGTTTGTTGTTGTTTTTCAAAGAGGTATCCTTATCATGTCATCAAATCATAATGTAAGTAAATATATGAATAATTTAATCATAATTCATTGAACACATTTAGTTTATGGCACAATTATTCTAATCCTAATATATCTATATATATGTATTTGCTATCAGTTATCATCATGTCTGTTCACCAGGATTCTAATTTGAACTTTATTTAGCTGCACATTTCCAAAATATTATTTATAAGTTGAAGACCTTGATTTTCTTATTTTAAGATTCACTATTTAATATTCCAAATGCTGGTGCACAGAGGATCAAAAAGTACAGTCTACATGTCACGTGGACTCTGAGAATCATTTGTATGCAGACACATGCAAACACGTAACTTTTCTGGCCATCCTTCTGAAACCCTGATTTTCTTATGCACCTTCATGTTACATCGTAGCATTAAGCAGTCTGTAATGAACAAAACCTCGAGGCCCACTCCATTAGCACTTTAATGACAATACATTCAGCCAGCAAAATCCTATCTCTGCACCTGGTAGATAATTCATTATTTTTCAGGCACACACACTCTTTACCTCAAATGAAACAGTAAAAAGGTCTTTTTGTATGCAAACAGAGAGCATACAAAGCCAGGTGCATTGAAAGTAACATATTATTTTCATCCACAGAGCCCAAACACAATCAAACCATGCCCTTGGCTCATATTCACTGAACATCAGCTATCTCCTCACAGAAACAGTTCTCATCCTGCATCACAACTCAGTGGCAAAATCCCGCACAAAAGCATATGAAGTGTTATTACCCTTCTGCAAACTATCTGGACAGGAGCATATGTAGCAAAGGATGCACATTACATTATTATTCCTAAAGCATGGCAATTATATGTTTTGCAGTTTTGACTTGTGAATGTTGGTGGATTCAACTTAATGGCTAAAGATGTTTCTGCCACAAGATAACCACCCATATATGTTCCTTGATAGCTGTTGCTAGACAGGAAGGTGGAATAGCCCCAAACCCACTGCAGCATAGTCATGTGAACTGATGCTCTTTTTCAGTTATCATAGTATGCTGGACTCTGAATGCTTCAGCTCAGAAACTGGTTCATGTATGCTTCAGCTAGTCCTGCCATTTGTAGCACCAAGATCTGCGACAGAGCAAACAATAGAAAGCACAAGCTGCCTCAGACACACAACTATAATCCATCTGTATTTCAATAATATTTCACTCATGGATATAAATTCTCCCTTACTGCTCTAAACAACAGGAAAAACGTGTAATAGATGAATAAATGATGAATTCTATACATACGCAGTCTGAAAAAAAACCCATGAAAATCATCAGAATGCCAAGTAACAGTAAATAGAGCTGCTATGCACAGTAATCTGATTGTTCCAGAAGACGTATTTTTTTGAAAATGATGCAATTTGCAGAGACAAAAACAAGATCTAAGAGCAAAATGGGAGACCGCATTTCAAAACATGTTTACATTGAGAACGACTCTGGGGTCATTGTAAATGAGCTAATTAAATACGATCATTCAGAGTAGTTATAGATAAGAAAATCACTGTGATTCCTGGATGCTTAAGCCAGCAAATACTAAGATTACTGAAGAGCTGGTATTTATCTCTGTAAAGACTATTAGTGAGACCATTACTTGAATATTAAGTCATGCTGTGCAGTGCACACTTTAAAAATTACTTGGTAAAAAGTTAGAAGACATTCAAAAAGGGTCTTCAAAATAACTTGTAAAACGGTCTGTGAATGCATCAATAAGCTCTAATTAGTTTAACAATTAGAAGGTTAATATATGACTTGATCATCAGCTACAGACACATGTAAGCAAAAGATTCCTGGCTTATAGCTCCTTACAATAACAATTTACAAAAATGTATAATAAGATCCAGTAATGAGAAAACAATGAAAGATAAAGCTCAAGCTCAGATTTACATCTCAACAGCAAGTCTGAAGAAACACTGTGAAAATAATAGGAGAGAGGTGGTTTCTCAAGTTTTTTTTTTTCTTTTTTAAATCATAGCTTTTTTTCAACATAGAATATGCAGAAATGGAATGAGGTTCAACAAGGCCAAATGTCAAGTCCTGCACTCGAGTCACTACAACCCTCTGCAATGCTACAGGCCTGGGGAGGTATAGCTGAAAAGCTGCCTGGCAGAAAAACACCTGGGAGTTTTAGTTGACAGATGGATGAATATGAGCCAGCAGGTGTCCAAGGAAACCAACAGCATCCTGGCTTGTATCAGAAATAGTGTGGCTAGCAGGACTGGGGAAGTGATTGCACCCCTGTACTTGGCACTGGTGACGCCACACCTCAAATACTGTGTTCAGTTTTGGGCTCCTCACTAGAAGAAGGACATGGAGATTCTTAGGTGTGTCCAAAGAAGGGCAAAGAAGCTAGTGAAGGGTGTAGAGAACGTCTTATGTGGAGCAGCTGAAGGAAGTGGGGTTGTTTAGCCTGGAGAAAAGGAGGCTGAGGGGAGACCTTCTCGCTCTCTACACCTACCTGAAAGGAGATTGTAGTGAGGTGGAGGTTGGTCTGTTCTCCTATGTAACATGTGATAGACAAGAGGAAATGCCCTCAAGTTTCACCAGAGGAGGTTTAAGTTAGGTATTAGGACAAATTTCTTCACCAAAAGGCTTGTAAAGCACTGGAACAGGCTGCCCAGGGAAGTAGTGGAGTCACCAACACTGGCAGCATTTAAAAGACATATAGATGTAGACCTTGGGGACATGGTTTAGTGGTGACCTGGCAGTGCTGAGTTCATCTTTGGACTTGGTGATCTTAAAGGTCTCTTCTGAGCAATTTGATTCTATGATTCTGTGTAAACACTGAACAGTGGATAGAAAGTGTAATTCTCCAGTTTACCACTGATTACCATTGCTGCTGTCCCCAAGACATGTGAATGTGGTGCAGACATGAGTCTGAAGACTGGAAAATCTCTCTTTAGTTCTTGAACATGCACTCATCTAAGGGCTGAGTGGGGCTACAACATCAGACTGCTTCAGAAATTACTTTTCCCCAATATTAAATTGCTGTACAATGTTTTTAAGTATTGCTGTTGCAGCAAGTCAAGGAGTTCTTTCCTAGAAGGAATACTATTCACTAAATATCAAATTTAACAATTCAAACCAAACTTATCTAATACAAGCTATCAATCTTCACTTTTTGTCCTTACCTAGCTATTTGTACACCTCCTTTTCTCTAGGTTTGCTGCAGTTCCATTTTTGTCAAGTTCATTGACTTCAAGCATCTATTTGTCTAGTTCGTAGTCATCCCTTTCACAAATACCTTTCCTGGCCTGTCATCACCATCTGCATCAGCTTTATGTTAATTTCCTTGATTTCCAACACTTTTTATACCTATGTTATCACTCCTATACTATTTTCAGTTACCTGTTACCCTTCTTCCCAATGTTCATGTTCTCTTGTGCCAATGGCCACTCACATTCCTTTTGTTCTCTCTCAAAATCTCTTTCATTGTTTTTTGTCACCTGAACTCTGTATGCAGTAATGCTTTTGGAAATATGTACTTTTATAGTTAAAACTTCCAGTACCCTCTTATTATCTCTCCTCATTACCTGCATTTTTCCTACAGTCTCCCCAGAAATAGTTTTACAGTTTCCTATAAATTGAAAAGAGCTGCCTTGTTCTTGCTTGATTCATGGCTCATACCTCAAGAAATCTTGGTTTAATTTTTTGTGTGGTTTTTTCCATCTTTGAAATCATGTCTAGATCACTGATGTTTCTAAATTTAATCCATCAAAATAGGTAGCATGTGTAAATAAACATATGATATTGTTTCCATGACTTGCTTTTATTCTTACCTTGCATCTCATATTATTAGTTATTCTTACTTGTTGCAGAATGTCCAAATTGCACAGAAAGTCTTTGTAGGTATCTCTATTCCCTCTGCAATATGCTTTGCTCAGTTTTGGCTGTTGCATAGATGAAGTAAGCAATGGAGGTTTTGTATGAATAATATGAAAAGAATTTTGCTAATGTAGGGAGTATTTTCAGAAAGATTAAGTCCTAGAGGAAAAAAGAAATTTGAATAGTTCACTGCATTTGGAGAGCACTATGAGTTAATAACAAAGAGATGAGTTGTTAATATCAAAATCCTATTAGCCACTGATGATATAAAATATTATTTGGCAATGTTCTCATGAATACATGTATCATTATTTTAAATGAGTGAGCTATTACAAAGATACACAGATGTGCTGTCAGCAAAAGGTAGCTATCATACTCAACCAGCAGGCAAAGTTGAAGAGGTATCTGAACCAGAATGTGAAAATATGAACAAACTAAGGTTGCAGGGGAAAAAAAAATGCAATTAGACCTACTGTTGAAGTACAAGAAATATTCTGTTTACTCTTGTATGTTTTAAAAGACCTTAACATGAGTAATTTTAAAATGCATGACAGAGCATGTTAATCTATTCACATGTAAAGGGAAATACTTTGGTACACCTATTATACTGTGTACCTTTTCAAAATGTGCCTTTGCACTTTTCCTTTTACCCCTTGCATTCAGTTTGTTAATCATGAAGTGTATTCCAATGCCATTCTTCCCTGGAGGTAACAAGCTTTCAGAATTCATTTGCAAGTTACACAGTGCTGTAGCTAGTAGATAATCAGAGTGAGGTTTTCATACCATGTCCCTCATTTTCTTCTGGTTTTTGACCATTCTCCCATTCACACTAGGAAATTGGTTACAAATGCTAAAACAAATATCAGTACACCTGCATTTTGTCTTATCATTGGTTTCATCACACTTGCTTTTCATAACCACACTTTTAAGACTACAGACGGCATAGGAGAGGTGCATTAATCAAACATGGTAAAACAAAGTGATTTAATATCACTTTTGTTTTGCAAAAACAGGAGGCTCTTTGAGCTCCCTATTTATCTGCCACATGGAGCATTCAGCAAGATGGGACTGATTCAAGGAAGAAAGGTTCTTTTCAGATGAACCGAAAGGAAAAACAAGCTTTCAAGGGAAAACAACACTTTACTCTTCATTCTGCAGCAAATAACTGTTCAAATCTTGTTTGACTAACTTGATAGTTATACAAAAGTACAGCACACATAACAAAAAAGGAATTTACTTATTCATGGCCATCTAGGGAGAGTAGTAAAATGCAATCTTTCTGAGTTCAGTTAAACAAGACAGAATTATTCATACATTACCGTGCATCTCAAATAAATAATTTATAAATAACATTATATCTCATTAGGTCTTCATCTTATTGACGCAATTCTGATAAAAGATTTAGGGTCAAATTTTTGAGAACACCATCCAGATTGTAAGTTTATGTCCAGAAGGATAATTTCTGACGTCAAATGTGTCCATCATCACATATGTCTTTATCTCTCTTATCCCAATATATTGAAAGTCAAAATCCTGTTATTCATACCAACCACAATTATGTTCATCAGTGAATGGTGGCACAAAGTCAAAACCTGGTTTTAAAACTTGTTCTTGAACTGTGTTACATAATCTATTATGTGAAAAACCAAAAAAAAAAAGGTGAGAAGAATGAAAAAGAAAACCATTCTGTAACTTAACACAGACTCGATGAAATAGCTTTTGTACATAATTCATTAAAGATCCACTATTAAACAAGTTAAAACAGTTTTATTTAATATGTTACAGTCCTATGAATCTTTCAGAATAATGGTTAATAGTGGAATAGTCTTTCATTGTTTGTAACCATGCTGAAAATATGGGTTTTGGTTAATGCACTTACAAAGGAGCTTTCCTGAGCTGCAAATGTACTTTATTCAGTTAACAATTATTGCCATAGATGGATGTGCTGGGAAATGCTTGTTTTGCCCAGTTGATCCTGAGGACAGTGTAAATTAGAATAAATGAAGCAGCATGGTTATTTTCAAGCTGCATCTCCATATTTCTCTTCCTGTTAATTCTGAAATCAGTAATATTCTACTTGCAGTACTATCTACTCTTCCTATTGAGAAATTCATTTTCCATAGAAGCTTGTAATCTATGATTCTGTCTCTTCAAGTAAATTATTTTTTCATTTTAATGGAAATTAAAAATCAGACGGAAAAATTATGTATTTGTATCAGAAATGTAAATCTTTGTTTTCCTCAACAAAGGAAAAAAAAAACCAAACAAACAGTGTTTTTTTTATTTTACCAGGATTAATTGTCTCTCTTCTCCCATTTTTTCTTAACATCTAAATATTTACAGTTAATAGGATGGACTGAGAAGACACTCACTGAATTGATGGGGAAGATATGGTATCTTCCTTTTTTTCCAAGCAAACTGAAAGCAGAGACTTTCAGTTAGATGTGAGATTCATGTTCAAACATGTACCTGTTCTTTTTGGTGGAATTTGAACCTTTATATCCCAGAAGAGTATCTTTGCCAACAGGTTTCAGTATATTTCTTGGTCCCTGTTCTTGACATCAACACCTTTTTGTAGAAAAGTGCACATATATAACATTAGAAAGGGAATATGAATTTTTTTACAGCTGATAGCTTACTTACAAAACTCCGTTTTCAGAGTGCTTCAATTAACATGAATTTTCTGCAAGCAGAACAGCAGCAGAGGTCAAGAAAGATAACATGCTTGCAATTTACCTATGGAAATTTTGGACAAAAATATCTACATAAGAATTTTTGGTTAAAAAGTGTTGGAAAGCACTGCCTGCTTCTCTTTTTTTTTCTGAAATATTTCTTCTTCTAAACAATCAGAAAAAAAAGCAATTAAAAAATTACAGTTTTGCATTAATTTTTAATATCTTAAATAAATAAAATAATGACTTTAAATGATCTTTATCACAGATCCAAAGGCCATTCAGAAATTTGTCAAAAAACATTTTTTTTTGATAAATGGAGGAAAACATGTGTGAAGCTGGATTTTAAGGCATATCTATTTCATTGTCTTCAAATAGTAAATTGTCTCAGTACTGGCTCAGATATCTCAAGATATATCTGGTTTTACTAAAAGTTTGCACTGGAAGAAACTTGTGAGGGTTTGCAGATGTTTGACAAGTGTTCAACTATATTTTTTCCTCTTCCTGCTTGTTTTTCCTAGCAGACCCATGTTAAATTAAACACACCCAAGCAAGATACATTCCCACATCTTGGTCAATACATGACACTAGCAAAAGATTTCAGATTGGCTCCAGACCAATTGGATAACCAACAGAGACTAGATAAAGATAATCACTACTATTTTGCTGTTGAAGTGTTGCAGGAGCTGACATATTGACCAGCATGAATTTGCAGACAATATTTTACTTATCGAACCAAACCTTAGTTCAATCACATGATAAACTTCCGATGATATTTGCAACTGCCAAAGGGGGCCTGTGAATGAAGAATAATGCAAGGCAGTGCAAATGCTGGCATACCCCCAAGCCTCCCTATATGGCAAAATGGCACAGGCCGACACAGTGAAATGACTTTATCTACTGGTCCCAAAGGACTACAGAGGTATCCCTGTAACACTTGGTTAAACAAATAAACTGTGCTTCATAAGCAAATAAATGATGCTTAGCATAAGTACTCCACTGCTGTGAGATTGCCGCATTGCCTACAGCTCTGGTTTGGTGTGAAGGAGACAGGTAAGTGCTAGTTCAGGGTTGCCTCTGCTGGGCTCCGCTGCATGACATGGGCATGCTCCAAAGTGCTGAGGGACACAGCTCCCAGTGCCTTTCAGTGGACTTGCCATAGCCCATCCTTGTTTTCCAGGTGGGTGTGACTTAAAAGTAAATATTTTTGCACTGGTGCCATGTTGGTGGAACACTGGAACAGATTGCCCAGGGAGATGGTGGAGGTGCCATCTCTGAAGACATTCAAGGTCAGGCTTGATGAGCTCTGAGCAATCTGACCTAGTTAAAAATGTCCCTGATTACTGCAGGGGGGTTGGACTAGATGACCTTTAAAGGTCCTCTCCAAACCAAACCATTCTATGATTCTGTTAGGTGGAACACCTGCAAGATAAACACACACACCTTAATAATGAATGTTTCCCAAAGACCTGAAACAAGTATTGATAAAAGGAAAATATAAGCAGTACCTGTTGAAAGTATTTTAGGGAGTCATTCAAGAGTGACCAAAAAGCAAAGCCCTAGGAAGACAGCCAGCTGGCAAGCCCATAGCATTTCCAAAGCAACAGCCAGAGCAGACTGTGGCAGATGCCAGCTGATCAGATATTGTAACTGATGAGATACTATTTTCCATATCTATATCTCTATCTAACTCAACTAAACATACTTTTTGTCCACAAAAATGGAAAATTGATGTGAAGAAGAAATTTAGTGGCAAAAATATATAACTGATATTTAAATGTCAAAGTTACACTCCATATTCCAAGAATGCACAGGGATCTGAACTATATTTCACCACCACTGCCTCAAGTACTTCAAGGGATATGGTATATGAATAAACTTGAACCTTCCAAAAAAAAACTACAACACTTTTTTCTACAGAATGTCCTTGCACACTATCCACACAGAGCTCTGTAGAAGTGGTTTTAGGAACTGGTCGTGGGAACCCACGTCTGAAGATCAGATTATAAATTCAAAAGGAAACAATGACAGCTCTTGGTCTAGAAACTGGCTTATGAGACAGCCTGAGACTGTGTGCTTTAAGGCAAAAAGTTAGAGCTCCTGTGATAAAAGCAACTCCTACTCTACCTCCCTTGACAAAGTCCAAACCATTGCTTTGTTCTGGTAAGGCCATCATCACTGCTTGAAGTCAAGGGCATGAAAGAAAGGTGGCAACTCATGGTCTAAGTATGTTGTTTTAAAATCAACTATGGACTGGCTCCTGGACACCGAGCTGCATAAACATTTACAAAGGCTGAAAGTGGTATACTTGCACACTGTTAAATATATATAGTAAACTAGACACCAGCTGTTGGTGTTCACAGTAATTTAAGCACTACAGTGGCTTGCTGGGCATTTCTTTCTATGCTTCTAGGAGGCATACTAAGGAAAAGAAAACAGAAACATTGTAAAACATTAATCCTGTCTCTCAAGGCTATGAAACTCAATTGGCCACACAAGTATTTGATAATGATTTGATTTTACAGGTTATGATCAGGTAATGAGTAAGGAAGTTAGCTAAAACAATGATGTCTTCAAAAAAGCATTACATGACAGCTTGACTGGAACATCAGATGTGAACATCTCTTTTCCAAAAATTTTACTAAAAATCTCAGTGTTCAAAGGCAACAAATCAAAAGCGTTACTCAAAGTTTATTTAAAGATAATTCAGCCTTACAAACCCGTGAATGCACAGCATAGGACAGGACACAAGACTCCAACATAGTGCTCCAAAGAGATGAAGGATATTAATTGAATTGAAACAAAACATTATTAGAATTTCATTGGCAATAGTGGCTCAATTAGGCCAAAATCAAAGTTTGACATGGCCCACTACTAAGACACTTCTCTCCCAAACACCAGTATGCCCTCTAACACTGGGCCTCCCCTCTCCAATTCAACACGTAGTCTATAAATCACTCCAGGTACTGCGTTAGCTGTTTCATGATGTAAACAAACAGAGATTATAGGTTCAAGCTCTTACTTTTGTAGACAGGAGACATCACCTCACTTAAATTGCATTCAAGGTGATTTTAGTGATCTTAATTCAAACCTCAGTTAAATCAGAGAGCCACCTAATCCCCTGATCTGTTTATTTCTGTGGTACCTAATTGAATTTCTTCTGTTGCTCAGTCCAAAATTTTCATATCCAGAATTGTTTTTCTGAAGTCGAAGCTCTCAAACTTTATCTCTTTGGATAGGACACCCTTCTGGAATGGTTCAAACTCTCAATTTATTGCTTCATTGTATTTTTAAAGACATTTTGAGCTCCTCAAGATCTCCATGTCCACAGAATCTAAAAAGGCCATTCTGAGTTCAAGAGGATTTTCTTTTGTCAAGGTCAAGTGCAACCCAATCTCTTTATTTCTTTCCACACCCAAGGGATGCCACCTTAAGGAAAGGGAAAGGGAGCAAGTTACATAAAGGAAGAACAAAGGAGACAGCGATACTCCTACCTGTGTTGTTTGTAAGCCTCTGATCTACTTTTGTAAAGATGAATATGCTATTTTGGCTATCAGTACTGTCAGACTACTCTCTGGAAGAGAGGAGCCATGGGAGAGGGGGAGGAGTAGTTCCTGCAGGGCTAATTCTCACATCACATATATCTGGAAAGAGAGCAATGTATTGGAATGAGTGCAGAGAGAGAAAACAAAAATTGGGGCAAATTATACCACTCACTGAATGAAGAAGACAAAATTCATCAGATTAATCACAAGCAGATCCCCATCTTCTTGAAGCAAACTAAACAAACGCATTGTCTCAGACTACAACTAGAGTGCAAAATTACAAATTGATGATATGCAAAAGGATCTCTGTCAAAAAATTATTATTACAGTTTCCAGTCAAATGCTGGAATTCAGACTTAGGAAATGACAGAAGTGTCTGTACAGACATCATCATTCACCGCTCCTGCACTTCAGGAATATACCATCTACAACAGCATTTTGTTGCATAATCATACTCTGAGTGCAGACCTACCAAATCTCACAGACCTACAGTCAAGTCTCAGACAACAGGCTCATATCCTATTCTCTCCCACTGCAAGTTGTATGCCTTTCATCACAACATGGGAACTTCCCCAAGCGCATGTGTCTGAGGCAGCCTGTGAGCAGCCGACAAATGAAGCACTGGGAGAGGAGCTGTGCCTGGTGGGTAAATGTGCCATCCAGGGCTTCACCACCCTGGTTCACTTCATGTCATAGTGTTTAGATATATCAGACTGAGTACACAGAGAGAGAAAAAAAATTAGGTATACAGCATTTCTTCAACTGCAGAACCTGTATGATTTGCTGGGCAGAATGGACTATGCTCAGCTAATGTCCTTGCCTATTTCCTGCACATTCTTCGAACCTTTATTTACATAGGCAGTGTGATTAAATTACACACAATTCTTCCTACAGAGGTCCTCAGCAGAATTTCATGGGCATTCAACCATCTTCAAAAAACACATCTGTGAAAGGTGCTGGTGACATTAACCTTGTATGGCTGAATCTGAAACAGATGATAAAGTCATAGTTTTTCTCATACCATTCCTAGGCCTGGGATCATGCCTCACTAAGGAGATGCCTAACTAGCTACTGTGTTCTATAAATTGTTTCCTGATACATTTGGCAAGCTGTTGCCTTAAGAGGTAAAGTAATTTGGCAGAAAATAACCCCCCTTGCATTCCAGCTTGTTCTCAGATATCAGAGGTGGCTTGGGGTGGCTAGGCTTAGATTCTGAGTGATGTCCAATTTAGCACTATGAGCCTGATAACACAGATACACTCAACAGTGCACTGCACCTTCCATCTGGTCATGCTTGCGGCCAGCTACATAAAAAGTGCGGTTTATTTAGCACTGTAAGTCTGGTAGCACGGAGGCACTCAAGTCGCATTGTCACACATGGTGCCTTACGAGTGATGTTCATAACCAGCTACGTGAACTGTGCAGTTTATTAAAGCAACAGGATTACAGGTTCTTATGGGTTGCCAGTGATAAATATACTGTCTGCAAAAGCACATACGAGTTGCAAGATTTTAAATATGGCTCTGTTACAATACATGTTAAGTCAACAACAACTCTATAGTGTTTTTTAAGTTTTCTGAGAAAGTACTCAGAAAGTCCAGATCTTACCCAAATATGTCTCTGGGGGGGGTGGGGGAGGAAAGGCTCAGTCTGTCAAATGATCCCAGAAGTCAGAGGTGATTTGCAATGGTATCTTTCCTGACTCATTCACGAGATCTTCCCTGATTTGTCACAATGGTATCTTCCCTAACATTCCCCTTTTCTTAAACTGTTCTTATTTCTTATCTTCAAGGTGGAGCTTGAGTGACACTCATCATAAATACCTTTATTATGATTGATGTAAAATTCTCTCTCTTTGCTTTTAAAGGTATAGATAAAGAAAATTTGGGGTGCATGCTTAGTGGTGATACTTTGGAGGTGGGTAGACTTTAGGATGGAAGTGTGTTTTGGCATTATAATGACATTGTAATGAGCAAAGTTCGCAGAAAGGACAGCGCTCTGTAAAAAAGTGACAGACTGTTGGCCCAAGGTGGCAAACGGGCAGTTTATCAGCTCTGTAGTACCGCAAAGTTCCCATCTCTGAGCTGATTCACAGAGTCTAGCTGTGGAGTCTTCACTCCGCTCCATCCCACCCCCTGTGCTATTCACAGGCAGTGTTGTCCAGGGAACCACCATGGAATGGATTCCTTGCGTACCAGTTGCACTCCACCCTGGGAGCATCTTAAATATTATACCTTTCTTTAATGTGTGAACAATGCTGTAACTTTAATATGAATTTAATTTCTAAGTCACCTCCAGTCAATATTCCACACAAGACCAGCTCATTCTGTGACTCTTCCACTTAAAATCCTGTTCTCATCATTTTGCTTTTGAACAGCTGACTCTTAGATTCCCATTTCTTCCCCCTTTTCCAATCCTAACAGCAGGATCTCCATCATTCTTCACCCAACTATCACAGTAAAATGCATTATTATATTTTACTGTCCTAATCCATTTCCAACTGCTTTCTTCAGTTCCTTCTCTAGTTTTCTGACTCTCCTCCAGTCTCTGTCTCATCACGCTTGGAATTTATTGCATTTCCCCTTTCTGCTTTTACTCTACTCCCCACAGCAAGAACAGATTACTTGCTCTCCTTCAGGATACCCAGGCTTACCAGAAATGAATAAAGCTGAAAGGTTTCTGAAACTCCTGAATCTCTGACCTCAAGCATGCTCAAGTATTTTGTAGAAGAAGCAGTTATTCAGCATGGTCACTTCTGAGCTACATGGACCGTGTTCAGTTACTCTATGGGGATGACAGGGATGTAGCTTGATCATCATTTTGGGATTTGTCTGAGGAAAAACAGCTTGAAGACAAATGATGATTGAAATTTTTTTGGTCATTTTAACTACAGAAATTAAAAAATTCTCTACCAAATATTTACCAATTTCAGTTTCCACAGAGATTGCAAAAAGGTTCCCCCTAAGAAAAAGAAACCCTTTTCTCCAAACGTCTGGAAAATACTAGAGAATTTTAAAGGTATAATCTCAGAAGCAAACAAGAGAGAAGGATAACAGGAAGTAACTGAAAAAAAGTGTCTCTATCATTTTGGCAGAAATTTTATTTAAAAATTCAAACATGAAAAGTGAAAGTTTTAAAATCTACATGCCCATTAAGATATCCTGCTTAGACTAGTTCAATATTGTGACTTATTGTAAAGAAGTGGTGTAAAAGATTTTATACAGCTCTGCTTATGTATCTTTTAACTCCTGTGTTTCTGTGGAAATAAAATAATTTATTAGAAAAAAAAATTAACATTGTGCATACTATGTTAATAATTAGAACAGAACTAGAAACTCTATGTCTTCCTAGGTTCAATAAATGTTGGTCAGGAAATATTTGTGTACAGCCATTCTTGGCTAGGGACAGAAGGACGGATTCAAGCTTTCCTAAGTTTCCTTTCATGCCTATTTTCTTTGATTACCATAACTCTTTTTACAAGTCTTACATCTGCTCACACTTGAAACTACAAATATGGAGATGCACATCAGCAGCCTCAAACAATCCTTTTCCATCAGTAACATATAAAGGCAGACAGTAACTTCTTGTGTTAACTGTAGCTAAATATATCAAACTGAGTATTTTGCCTCTAGCCATTTCAGTTACTGCAAGTCATGCAAAGGTACCACAGAAATTAAAAAATCTGAGGACTGCTGAGGCTACATTTCCATTAGCAAGAGGCAGAGGTGTCAACAGGAACAGATTTATAGATGAAACAATTAGTGCTGAGGACCTACTGCTGGCAACAATAGACAAATACACATTTTGGATATTTTAGCCCTACTAGCCCTACTCTGGTCCCATGGACAATCAGTTAGCTGTTGGAGTAGAGCAGAGTTTTAATATACACGCTTGAGATTCCTGCTCCTGAGAAAAATCTAAGCACAGTGGAAAACTATGCCTGTAAGAATCCTTGATATATGGGAGGAAGAAGCATGTTTGAAAGCTTTTTCACTCTCTAGGAAGGACCAAACTCCACAGTGCCTATGTCCCTGCTTGCATGCCTCCGTCCAGCTGCTGCAGACATCCTCCAGCTCTCAAAGTAACAAGAATAAATTCATTCTTTGCATTTCAACCATGGTTTTGTGGTTGTTTCTGCATCCTGCCTGGGCTGGGTCACACCGGAGCAAAGCAGGACCCAGATGTAGACACACCTTGACAACGAGGTGTCTGAAGCTACAGTATAAATCCAAACTGACCCTATTGAATTACTGTTATGAAGGGAAGTAAGCAAGATCTAAGTCAGGACCCTGGAACAATATTACTGAGCTTTATAACTGAATTACCAGTGAGTACATAAAAGTTTAAATTTGCCTAAAAGGAAAAGGAAGGAAAGCAGACAGCTTGAACAGGTAAATTAAGAGATGATGTTTATCAACTTTTTAAAGAATTGACAGGAACTGTTACCTTAGCTGGATAAACTAGGTATCCTGAAAATTCATTATTATCTTATCTAAACTCTCCAGATATGCTGCAGGAAGAGAAAACCTACTTTACTTTTTGCTAGATGCAAAGAATTTGGGTGGACTCTGTGACATGAAGAATTTGAAAACTCTTGCACAGTAACTAGAAGCTACCAACATCCAGATTCCCAGAAGTCCCTATTATAACTGAATTCTAAAAATTTAAGAGGAAGCTGTGATGTAAACGTATGCATTGTTCTAGCCTGTAGCTCAAGTAACATTTATCTAAATGAGGCATATAGATTAATTCTTCTGAGGAGTAAGGGAGATTCTCTGCTTATTCATCCAGTGTGGGTGAAGAGACCTCTGTGTGTGGAAGGCTTTGATGACTTGTTTGTTTGATTCAAAGAATGTAATTTCTATATTGAATTTTCGAGCATACATGAAATATCAAGCAGATCATTTTTTTTTCTGTGAAGACTGTCATGTGGGTGTACCTTTACAGACCTTAACAAAGAAAAGCACACTATATGGTTTGAGATATTCATCCCTTCTGAAATAATAATTTTAAAAAAAAACAAAAAACCCTACAGTAAAACCTGCAACTTTAAAAAAACAGTATTCTGCAAATAAAAAAAAAAAAAACCAAGACCAACCCCCCCAAAAAAAGCCCCAAAGAATATTCAGTTTTTTCTCCATGATCAGCTTTTCTACCTTCCCAATTCAGTCAGCTAAGGTCAGTTCAGTAAAAAAGAAATCAATGCTTGATCCAGATCCAGGTTAGATATCATTTATTTTACACATTTCTTCCTCTGCCACAAAGGTTTGAAAGATTTTTCTTTCTTCTGTTGTACCAGGGCCAAAAGATTCAAATGCAAAAAAAACCTCACTCCAATAGTCAATCATCATTCATGATAAAAGTAAAATTACATATTGTTCATATTGTGTATTTTAAGAATAATAAAAGGAAAATCTTATATTATTTGTCTCTTAGGTTATAAAGTTCCCTACTTCCCATCATCTGCTCCCTTTTTTCCCTGTTGATAATAGTAAAATAAATTCTTAACCTTTTTTTAGGATGGAAAAAGATTAATTTCCATAAATCTTTTGAGTATAAACCATTTTTCCAGATGCCAAATAATTTCTCTGGTTCTTTACTAAATAACCTCCAGTTTTTCAACTCATTTTCAAGTGCAAGCCTGAAAGCTATACTTTAAACCAGAAGTTGAAATGATAGGTTTCAGAAATGTTGATTATGGGCAAAATGTTGTTATGTGAAGGTCGATCTTCTAAGCTGACAAATTAGAAAAGAAAATCTGTCACCACTACAGTGAACCTGTTTATGAAAGTCAGACAAAGCTCAAGTGAAAGAGTATGGTACAAACTGTGTAGTTTAAAAACCCTCTGACAAAGGGGTATTAAAATGCCTGGTGTGGTTCTAGGTCAGCATGTTTCTGTTCTGAAGGATGCTACAAGCAAAAGATGTTTATCATTGAGGCCACTTATCAATACCTTTTCTGTACATTGATAACAGGTTCAGGCTGATTATCCCTCTTGAAACTGGTTATGTCACTCCTGTGTAGAAACACAGGAGGTGACTGTAATTTACTGTGAGATTTGTCAATATAGTTACCATGCCCACACTTTGTTAATGCTCACTGTAGTTTTTCTGGGTGAAGTCCGAGAACGAAATTTTTGATATGCAGGTTGTTCATAATGGGATTATATATCTTTCATTCCATTTCTCTCTGGATACATAGAGTGTGATTTCCATAGGTAAGGTTGAAAGAATTCTGGCAGCCTAAGCAGAAATTAAATTACTCCTCAGCCCAGTTCATGCTTTTATAGACCTGGCCTTTCAGAGGCTTCAACAGTAAAACAGGTCAGACTGTGGAGAATGAAGTCAAGGCTTGTGACTAAATGATAAATGAGTGCAGACTTGAGGTCCTGTTCTTAACATCTCCTGCCTGTGTTTTTTCTCTCTCTTTTCTAACCTTTTCTTTGCATAGTTCTGTCTTCATTCAATAATATATAGGCTCAGCAGACCAGGAAATATCTGTCTTGAAGTATCTTTTGAGGTCATGATTAGTGAAAAGCTAGAAGTAATACTCAACAAAACATCTGACCAAAACAAGTTTGTTCAGCTTTGGAGTGTACCATTGTAGCAGTCTTACACAAATCACAAGTCATTATCTTCCTCAGAACTACAGAAATCAAGTCAGCCAAGCAGGTTTTTCTTCTAGAAGTACTTACTAGCTGAGGGAATAAATAATTTTATCTGAACAAGATTTGTATTTCGTGGATGTTGTTGAAGTATGTTGTTGACGCATACTTCAAGTGCTTTAACATCCATCCTAACTGTATTGACATGTAATGCTGGCTATCTACTATAAACTCTTTTAAGAAGTTAGTTTTAAAGGGAAACCTCCTACCCCTCATGTGCATTTGCCACTTTACTGGTGGACTAGTCTCTTTATGACTCGCCAGCTCAAATGGAGAGAGAGGTAACTGGCTTCATATCCCACTAAAACAGAGAGAGGAGTGCAGTTGTGCACATTACATAGGTGGGGAACATCAAGAGAGATAAGTTCAACTACAACCACACTGGAAGACCCCAATACAACTCTACTGGATCTCACACAGGACCTGTGCTTTCTAGGATTACACTACAGAGGACTGGGGTTTTTTTATTGTTTATAATTAGATTCCTACATGCTATTAAGAGCAACACATTTCCACGTAAAAATGGCAGACAAGTTCAGTCAGAGACTATGTTGAGGCTTACAGATAATTATCCATGAAACTTCACAATTTCTCTTCTGTTTTTTTCTCTCTTAACAAGAAGTACTTGATAAGTGACTAAATGCAAAACTATAACAATCAGCAGAAATATTCCTTCTTTTCTCAATGTCCTCATTTTTCTCAAAAATATTTTCTTTTGGTTTTGGAACAACCTTTCAGTCAAAAAGCTACACAAAATCAATGGGACTATTTTCATTGTAAAGAACCATTTCTTGCTTCACATTGAAATCTTAATAACTTTAAAACAACCCATCCTTCCCAGGAGAGGAGAACTTGTCAGCATCTTAAATGTACTACATGAGCTCTGTGCTGTATGAGCTAGACAAGAAAAGTGTTATACAACATGATGCAGTATAAATTGGTATTACATGAACTTTGTTTAAGTGAAATTCTGTCAGGTTACCCTGAGACAGTCAGAAATGCAGGGAGACTTCACCAAGAACAGGAAAAAGACTAATGGATAACAGTGCTGTCCAGCTGGAGGCATCTACCTGGGAAATTATGCAATAAGCACAAAAATGTTAATAATTCTTGTTAAATTGGTCTACTGGATCTCAGCCCTATCCCAAGGGAGATACCATGGCTCCACCTTTCATTCCATTTTGCTGTAACCTTCCCATCACCCACCTTATTCCAAAACCCATCCTCTCCTAACCCTGTTTGCTGAGACACAGCTAGCCTGCCTCTCTATTCCATAGCCCTACTTGTTTGGGCTCAGACATGTGCTTTGCTATGGGCCTACAATGACTGCACAATAATTAGTGCCCTTAAATTGCTTATGTCTTCCGCTTGCTACAAGCCCTCAGCAGAACTCTGAATCACTAAATCAACTGTTTCTAGTCAGCAAAGAATGTTTCAAGAGGTATAAATGAGTGGTAATGGCCTTCACTCTATGGTATGAAGGGAAAGAAAACCCTTATTTTTCAGAAGAATTCTTTAGCCCAGATCATTACAGCACAGCTCCTCTGGCAAAGCAACGGGAGCTGAGAATTATGGCAGAAGAATGGGATCAAAGAAGGAAAAAAAGCAAGACTAAAAGCTTCTTCAGCTGGTATTGCTGCCAGAGACATATGGACATACCAGCCTAGCCTGTTCAGGTGTTGTCCTGGAGAGTGGGGCAGGCGCATTAGAGACAGCACAGGGGCAGGAGAGGTTCACAGCTTGAGCAATTCTGTGTCCTCCCCACACCCAGGCCTGTCTTCTTAGCTTTTTAAGGGGCCACTCACAGGAGACATTTGGGTCCCAAGGCAGCCATGTCCCTTCCATTCCAAGGAAAGGGCTTCACAGACACATAAGCATTTTAAAATGTTTGTAAAAGCCTCTCCCGAGTTCTGACAGTTGCTGACACTTCACAGCCCTGCCTTTGTACGTGTCCAAAGCGAAACTCCCATCAAAAAGATTTCTTCTAGCAGAAGTTGTTTTGTGAGGAAGAATATGGAAGCCCCATTTCAAGCACTCTTTCTTCTTCTATCTTTGTCCCCCTAGGTACACTAACGTGAAATTAATCTCATTTCAAAGTTTAAAGGACTTAATTCCATATTCTTTCATGACTGTTAAAAGAAAGAAGCAGGACACAAACTTAACTACAATGCGATGTTCAAGTATTTCAGTTACCACCTCCTGTCTAAGTGAAGTCTGTTCCTTAAATACATCTGCAATTTTACACTCATTTGCTCTTAAAATAGCATTAATTATAATATTTTCACTGGAAATGATAAAATAATAGATGAAGAAATTAAATAATTACATACCTTAAAAAATTACATGCATGTTTAATTTATAAATTCGTTATTTACCTTACATAATTAACCATGTTGCTAAGAACAAGTCTAAATAAGTATCTCCTGAATGTAACATGAGGTTTTGTTCCTTTTCTTACACATACTGTAAGAATCATATTAATATGGGATGCCATTCTGGACACCATTTCACCAAAAAGAATAGACAGACCTTAAGTAGATGATATTGACAAAAAACACAGTAAAGTGGTATCATTTACAAGGGAAACTATCATGATATCACTTTAGTGCTTTTTCTGGGATGAGGATGATAGGTGTTGGTGGGACTGTTTCTGTGTATGGGATTTTTTTGCTAGAATGGGGATCAATGAAATGAAAGAAAAAAGAGGGGGGAAAAAAGCAAGAAGAAAAAAACAGGGGAGGAAGAGATAAGAAAAGGAAATATTGTTCCACAGTCAGAAAAGGAGGGAAGTGACTATGAAGCTTTGTCAGTCTCTGTGTAAGGATTTTATTTCAGTTACATGAAATGACAGGTAATAAAGACCTTACAGTGGAAAAAATACTTTGTTGTACCAGAAGTGAAGTGAATTCTAGTTAGAGTATCCTGTTGTATGGTTGTTGTTATTGAAATTAGTGAGAACAGAAAATGAACTGAAACAAAGGGGTACATTTCTGAAAGGTCCATTTTAAATCATAATCATGTTTTGTATCTAATCTTAGGAAATTGTTTCTGCACACAGAAAAGTCAGGTGTTGTAATTTTGTGGTGAATAAGCAATAAAGTAATTTTATTTCTGCTTAGACTGCCAGATTTCATTCAACCTTACCTATGGTAATTACCCTCTATGTATCCAGAGAGAAATGGAATGAAAGGTGTATAATCCCAGTGTCAACAATCTGAATATCAAAAATTTTGTTCTTAGACTTCATCCAGAAAAGCTACAGTGAGCATTAACAAAACAGTGCAAGCAACTTGTAATTTCCCTTCTCTTTTTGTTGTGCTCCACAGCACAGATTAATGCCACTGCTTTGCTGGGATCAGCATCAGAGACACCCCTACTTATTTTCAGAGTTCTTCTGTGCAACATATTTACTGGATTCCCAGGACATACACATACCTAGGTACATCCTGATTCTGCATTGTTAGCTTGTAAGACTGAGTCAGGAAGACAGAGAAGGAGATGCTTCAATTTTTGCAAAACTGTATTATTTGTCCTGTTAAGATCTAAGGATGGAGTTTTTCATGATTCTGCAGTGGGCATGGATGAACAGGTTTAACAGGATGAATAAGGATGAAACCATCTATTTAAATTCTCTGCACAACATTGAAGAACCTCCTGTGCTCATGTGCTCAGCAAATAATGAGGAATCAGACACCAGATGATTGTTATTTCTAAATCAAAACCACATTCATTGCTTGTATTCTTCATCTGTAGAAAAATTTCAAAGAATTTTATTCTGGAGCCACAGTCTCTATGTCCAGGTTCAGTTCTGTGACTCTGTAGGACCTGTGAAAGCAGGGACTGGACTTTTATGTGTAACTCTTGCATGTTGTCAATGGCACCATTGTCAAAGAAATTGTACACACATAAATACGACTTAAAACAGCCAGTGTCTCTTCTCTATTATTTCAAGAAGTTAACTGGTAAGAGGGGCAGAAAATCTTAGCCTTGAGGACTCACTAGAGGTCTATTTTCTTATTAGGATGTTGCTGAAAGAGGAGATTTCGTGCACCAAGGCCAAGAGATTACCCTTTCTGATTGAGTAGTGATGAATCAAAAGTGGGTAGAAGTACTGTTGAAGCTCCTCAGAGGTGTTCTATCTAAATAGTGAGATTGCTAGATAATAAGAGGTGCTGGTTCCTTGCTCCTCTCCATTTCAGATATTCGAGAAGTAAATTTTAGATACAATTCCCACTCTCTGATCTCTGGTCCTTCTATCCTTCTCTCTCTGTCCCCACATTTTATTCTTCACTGTTCCTTGGTGCTTCTCCTTAGCTGCACATACTACAGTTGCTAAAATTCTGCAAGTGTAGCATGATAAAAACACCTAGAAAAATAGCCAGAGTATATGTTTAAATATCAAACATTGCTGTATTAAAAATATAATCCTTTTGTTCATTGGACATTATTTCCCTCTGCTTAATCAGACATTGGCAGAAATAGACAATGATTCCCAGAAACAAGAAAATAACTCTTTGTACAAAAATCTGTCAGATATTTTCCATGTTTCTTTTTTACACAGATAAGGTAATATTGTAGGAAAAAAAAACCCAACAACTTCAAATGCTTATCCCAGATCACCTTAATTCATTTTTCTATAGAGATACAAGCAGTTCTCTGTATGTCATCTAATTCATAGAGTATAGTTTCAATAGTTTTAATATTTAAAAGTAACTTTCACAAATGGAAAAATGTATAGAAATATGTAATATCTTTATTTTCTGTTATTAAAGATACAGCTTACTCCTGGATTAGTTGTCAGTCTTTAAAATTGCATTTAAAAAACTCTGACAATGGCATCTAAGTACCTATTATGCAGAAATTTCCTTTTCCTACATTGTCCTTGTGACTTCTACACATGATTCTAGTAATAAGTTATAGCTCTGAAATCTTGGATTGAAATACTGTGGTCCCAAGTGTTGGCAGTTTTCAAGAATTATCAGTCCTGCTATCACTGGAAACACTCCTCTGGAATTTATTTGCCAGTGAGGATGAACAGGAGTCTTCCTTCCTTTACCGTGGCATCACTTTCTAAGTGACAATAAATACAAGGGAGTCCCAAAAGAGACCTGTATCTGAAGTGATTCCCCTGGAAGAAGGTCTTGTTGCATCTTTCAGAGGACAGAGAAAATAGAAACTAGGACCAGAGAAAGGTAAAAACTATATAAGCTGTCTAAAGAGCCAAGCATTCATAGAGAAGTTTCCTTTGTCATTCTTAACCCATGATCCGGTGGTGGATTCCCCAGTATAGTATTTTCAGATGATCCTCTTGGCTACTACATCAACAGTAGCACAGCAGTTACATGGGTAACTTGAAATCTCCTATGAATGTATGTGCTTCCAAGGATACCCACAGTATTTGCCCATCCCCAGGAAGATGTGATGAGTTGGGAAGGCACAGGAATGGTGACAATATGAGGCTGACTGTAAGCATCACATTGCAATAGGATATTTATCCAGGGGTGCATCATGGAAAGAGACATTCCTAGTAGGTATTTTTTAGAGAATGACACTAACAAAAGGAATGGCAGACAAACTGTACAGTCCTCCCTGAGAAGAAGACTTCACATGGTGTGATGTTTATGCCAATCTAAGAGGACTGAATGCCCATTTAGAGTGTGCACAGGATCTGATGGAGTTTAAGAGACAGTCAGGATCTGGAAACATACAGCAATGGCAAGGGAGCTCCCAGCCTGATAGATGGGACATTGAGATACATTTCTGATAGGTGCATAGGACCATGTAAGAAGAAACTTTATTCAAGATCAGGGCACGACTCATGACAGAGCGAGTCTGAGAGAGAGCAAGCAATATTTTGTGCTTTCCTCTCCACTGTGTTAACTGGGATGAATATGGTATCCTCAAGAGTGATCAAAGGGCTAGACAATCCAGACAGTCTGTACTCAGGCCCCATGACCACCACTGGAGTGCCTGTCCTGCTGACATGTTTGCCACTGTCTAAATAATAGTACAATCTGGAGATAAAGCATCTAATCACTAGAGTAGTCTAGTGTATTAAGCATGTTATGAATATTCATACTATTACTGGCATCATTCATCACAAGCTAAATCAGCAGTGGGTAGTTTAATTAAAAAATAATAAATTTTAACACCATTGAAGATGGACCAGCCATATTCAGCATAATGAATCAATTGTTGAAAGTCCCCATGCAGATTCTAGGCCTTATTCAAGAAAAGGAAGTATAAAGCCTCATTTCCAGTTCTCTGGAGAAATCTAGCCATTAGGCAGTTCTGTAAAAGGGTGGGCATCAGACCTCTGCTGTTAGAAAGCACTGACATAATGCATAGGGATAATTTTCATTCAAGAAGCACTGTGGTATTATTGGCTGATAACCAGTGTTCCCACTCCTTAATCTTTAAAGGCGATGAGCCATGTGAGGTTCAGAAAGAAGGAACTCGAACCCATGTATTTGAACAGTATTTGCATTCATCCATCTCATTGTGTGGCTTTCTGAGATTGCCTTAAACCACCCCCCATTTCTTTATCGCTTAAATAGGGAACCTAGTGACCTGATGATGCTGCTAGGCTCAAAATCTAGCTCTTAGGCACTGCAATATTTAAGAGGAACTTCAGCAGGCAGAAGTTCTTTTCTTCCTCAGCAGTTTATTAGCAAATAGCAGCACTTTTTTTAGTTCCAGAGGTGATCATTATCTGAGGAATAACCAGATACTAGGAAAATGAGGCAAAAACACGAATTTTAAAGAAATGTGTACATTTTTTTATGACAGCTGCAATTACACACAGGTCTTTAATATACCTGGTCTCATCTTTACTATTTTATAATCCTGTGTCATTCAAATGGGATTTCATGAAAGTATACAGGTCTGTGCAAATATCTGCAATAATACTGTTTCTGCTGACTTTTCTGTCAAGAAAGATGTTGACATTTTTTTAAAGATGCAACTGACCCTCAAACCAGCATCTCTTATTATTCCAGTATAAATCAAGTAGATTTGTATCCTAGTTCATTTCCATCTTAGTAAAAGAAAACATTTAATGCCCTTAATATCTAAGTGAGAGACCCGATGAAACATATGGAATTCTTATTATCATTGTTGCTGACCTCTTTTTGCAACCTATTAGCAGATGCCTCGGGAATGGCCCATCATGGCATGTTATAGAAAAGACCATTACTTTGGTCAAGAAGGGTTTCAGTTGCTTTACTGATTAGATCTTTTAGCAGATAACAAAAACTTAATTGAGAAAGAATAAAGAAATACAAATAACACACATACATTTGTATTATGTATGCATATTATTATGTAAATGCAAATAACACTCATCAACCAGCTGCCTTTTGACACAGCTCCATGCCTCCTAACAAAGTCCAAAACAGAACCTAAGAAAGTGAAGTCATACAGTCAGAAAGTTCTTCCAGAAGTATTAGAGAAAAAAAAGACTCTCCATATGTCTGTCTGTTGCTGTGCAAAGCAATTAAGAGTAAAAGTTAAGCAGCAACAACTTTATGGCAATTGCACTTTCTGGGACAATTAGCTTTCTTTGGGTTTCTCTCAGTAGGAAAAACCCTGTGATGTTTTTCACTGACCCCTTTTATACAACCTTCTAGTTTCATATATTTCTTCCACTTTCTCTTTGTCCTTGCGATTGTAGATTTTCAGCATCTCCTCCAAGGCAAACTGGACTATACTATAATCAAAGGACAATACTGAACTAATGTTGGTGGTCAGAATAGAAAAAAAAAAAAAAAAAAAAAAAAAAAAAAAAAAGAAGAAACCAAGAATATGTTAAAATATTCTGCAGGTATTTTCTGGTTTGACTTGAAATTTCTCAGATAAATGCAATTATAGATACAATTCTGCAAAGTGTAGGAAAACAATGTTAATATCTACATTTTAACTATTTGTAGATATTATGTCTTAATATTTCATTTCAGCCTCCCTTCATGATTACAGAAGTGAAGTCTTCAAAAGAAGCAGATGTATGGATAGATGTACACTGAAGAGATCTTGCCAGCCCACAAAGCCACACGGGTTTCTGGTCAGGTAAAACACATACATGATTGAACAAAGAAGTAAAAGGCTGCTTAGCCCAGTATACTGTCTCTCTGCCCATAGCCCAGGCACCATGCTTAGGGAAAGGATATAAGAAACAAAATGACTAAAGATTGATCCTTTCCCTACTAGATTCCTCAGCTTCCTGAAAAGAGTGTATTGAGGGACTTCTTCAGTTAGAAGTTGTAGACAGACTACTATGTTTAACAGCTGCTTCATAAATTGATCCAACTAGTATTAAAATCTGTAGATTCTTTTGGCCTGTACAGTATCCAAATGCAGTAAATATCAAACCTTAATTATATTTGATCAGAAGCCTTTCTTTTTATATGTTTTGAACAGGATGACTGATGGTTTCACTGGATATCCCTTCCTGCTTATGTGAAAAAAAGCAGAAGTATTCACAGGTATTAATTTTACAGGCTGTGAGATCATAATGTTTAGTGTATTGTCATATAACAATAGTGGTCCTCAGATTATTATGTTATCCTTCTTCATTATTTCTTTACTTCTATGTCTGGGGTTAGCAGGGCTTCATTCAACGCATGCAGATACCAGCAAGCCCAAAATGGCAAAACTGTCATTTCAGCCAAGTTTCATAATCCTAGTCTTCACCAAAACTGAGCTCAAGTATGAATTTCACACATAAGTGCTGAAATAACAGATTTTAAGGCAGAGAAATGAAGTGTATAATGGAATAATACACACTGAAATCCAGTTGTCTCCATGCCTCCAAGCTGCAGAACCATATTTAAATTTTTTAGGGTTCTTGTTTTAACTATTAACTTTAGAAAGGTTTTTGTGTTTGCTTATTTTTCAGGTAGCACCTTTTTCTAATTAGTCCTGCAATTCCCCTAGTCAATCCAAGTTTATTTTGCAAATTAAAGACTGTCATAGTGTTAGTCTGTAATATCATCAGGAGAAGAATCTACTTTTCAAACAAAAGAAGAAGTTGTGTTAAGTTGTACCTAGAAGGAAAGAAATTTAAGAAAATATCAGTATCAAGACACTGATCTAAACAAAGTAGTAGATGTCTGATCTTTTATGAGATGAGAGTGATGTGTGTCTCTGTGTTTTCTGGACAAAACTGAATGTATTCAAATACATTCAAGTGATCTTAAATGTCTCTTTCAATCAGAATGATCCCATGGGTACTCTCAAATAGTCTTGTATTAAATACCATGTTGAACTCCTATTATTTTCAGGCAGGTCCATTTAAGTTCAGAATGCATTCAAATCTAGCAGATAATAGCATCCCTGCTTGTATTGTGCACCCTGACACAGAGCAGTTTACACATGAAAGGCAGAAAACCCTCCAGGATAATCCTTTTTATCTGAAGTTCACAATTTGTAAGCAAAGTGTAAGGACTTGAAAATAAAAATGCGACATAATGCTGCTGAGAACTTCCTCCCTTCTTAATATTTTTTAGTATCTTTGGACACTAATAATAAAGCTATGCTTTTATCATATTGAGGGGATAAAAATGTTACAAGGTTATAATTGACTGAGATAATACATCTATTTATCTTTTTCAATAAACTTCCATAATTATATAAATGTCTGAAGTATTGCTGAAGTCATCTTACTACACAGAATGTCAATTTGAATTCCTTCTAACATGGACATAATTATCACAAAGTGAAATGTATTTTATAGCTATATCATTTATTAGCCATTTGAAAATCATTCATTCACATCTAATGCAGATTAATTATTACCAAGGAATAAAACATGAGTCCTAACAAAAAACACGAACTTCTCTGATGGCTTTGCAAAAATGGCCACAGAAAGGCTCAATTAAAAGGCATACAATGACAAACTCAACATTACTTAGAGAACAGGGAGCTAGTACTACCTGGAAGATGGTAGTCAATACAAGGAAGCAAGTCTGTAATAAAAACTAAAGCTTATTCTATGAAGAGGCAAGACATACATTTTACGTTTCTATAAAAATGCAACTACCACTTGTAAACAAAACAGTTACTCTGAATTTAGAAAATAAAATTAAAGGGTACAAGAAAAACATTAACACAGTAGAGTGAGTCCAACGAGAGCCACCAGGATGGTTGGGGGCCAGAGCACAAGATGTATAAAAAATGGCTGAGAGCAATAAGCTTGTACTGCCTTAGGAAGGTTCAGGGGGAGATTTTATGGCTGTCTTTGTTACCAAAATCAGAAAGAAACCTCCTAACACCAATTATTAATTTGAGATAGAGTTAAGAAGCAGGCATTACTTTACTGCAATTCTGAATGCAAGGGGGAATCACTCTACATAATGTGCATATCATATATCACACCAGCCAAAGTTTATATTACTCTACCATATACATATGTATTAAAAGTCCTAGAATGATTATACACATTCATTTTGTTTCCTCAAACTAATTATCATATTTACATAGTCATTACACATGCAGGTAGAGTCTTCGAGGGGTTTCAGAGGATCTCTCAGAACCCCCTGGTGGTTGCCCATTGCTGTCCTATGGATGAACTCTAGGCTCCTTCTTCCTTTTATAGATGAAAGTTGGCTATCAGTCCCTCTTGTAGTTATCTTATAACCTGCTTGTTCTATAGTTTCCTTAGTGAGGAGCTTTCTGATTAGTCCAAGTTCCTTTTGATTGTCACAGTTCATTATACTTTGATAATAAAAGATGCACCTGGTTTTCTTACATATATATCATCTTCAGGTATGTAATAGGAGACTATATAGAGGACAAACAGACAAACCCTTCTCAGAGGGTAACATTTTTTACTGGCCACTCTACTTTGATAATGAAGATACAGCTTAGTGAAGGCTGATAAACACTCAGAAGCAGGGTGAATTTTCCCACCATGTCCTCTGCTTTTACATTGTGGATACATCTCTATATTGTGGCTACATGTGCAGATGTGGCTTAATGTATGGCTGCACTGACAAGATAGTGTAGGCCTGCATACAGTCACATGGTGATGATCCTTGAAATGAAATTACACTATGTCCTGCGTTTGGGTTAATTATCACAAACAGCTGCTAGCCCAAGAAGTTGGGATGGGCAGCAGCTGGGAGGAGCCACAGCTGAGATAAACAACAGAGCCAGCCAATGAGATATTCAATACCATAGTGAGTCATGCCCCTTACATAAGAGGAGGGCTGGCCCCAGGGCAGGTCCTTTTCTGCAGGGCTGCTTTTTATCACCTCTTCCATGTTGATACTGAGGATTGTTCCGACCCAGGTGCAGGATCCTGTACTTGGTCTTGTCGAATCTCATGAGGTTCAGCTGGGCCCACTTCTCCAGCTTGTTCATGTCCCTTTGTATGACATCCCATCCCTCTGCTATATTGACCGCATCATTCAGCTTGGTGTCATCTGCAAACGTGCTGATGGTGCACTTGATCCTACTGTCTATATCATTGATGAAGAAATTAAACAGCACTGGTCCCAGTATGAACCCCTGAGGGACACCACTTGTCACCAGTCTCCATCTGGACATCAAGCCATTGACCATTACCCTCTGGACACAACCATTTGAACGGTCCACTCCTTATCTCTCCAACTTGGAGAGAATGATGCTGTGGGGGACCATGTCAAAGGCCTTGCAGAAATCCAGATAGATGACATCCACTCTTCTTCCCTTATCCACTGATGTAGTCATTCCACTGTAGAAGGCCCCTAGGTTGGTCAGGCAGGATTTGCCCTTACTGAAGCCATATTAGCTGCCTCTGATCACCTCCCTGTCTTCCATGTGCCTTATCATAGATTCTAGGAGAGTCTGTTCCATGATCTTCCCAGGCACAGAGGTGAGGCTGACAGATTAGTGGTTCCAGGGGTCCTTCTTTCTATACTTTTTACAGATGGGTGCAATGTTTCCCTTCTTCTAGTCACTATTGTTACTCCAGTCACTGTTCTTATCTCAACCCATGGGGTCTCACCTTCTTCCTCCCAGTTCTCCTTCCCATCCCACAAGACATGGTATGGAGCTGGGAGGAGTGGGCAAATGGCTGCGTGGTCTTTATCTGCCAGCAGAGGCTAAATCACAACACACTAATACAAAATAAATTGTCAGGTATTAGAAGCGGAGAGGGAAATTAAATACAACTCGGAGTCACTGTATGGATTCTTCCTACATATTATTAGTCAAAACACAGAGGATTTACTTTCAACCTCATTGGTTGTATCCTTACAGATAAAGTATATCCTGCAGTCCAGGTGCAAAACTATTCAGCCTTTTAGTTGCAGCATATATCAGCCTGCTAGATCTTTATTGATTCAGCAACAGTGCTCAAAGTGTTATTCCAGTATTACGAATGCAACATATAGGCAGAGGAGATTTCTGAATGCTGGTCATATATTTGGCCTGCAGTATAAATGATTTCCCATATCAGCCAAAGGAATCTGCTTACAAAATGTATAAAATGTCCTTCTTTCATAAGAAAAACTTTAATTGACTTTGTAGTATGAATGACATTACATTAAAATGTCAGCTCACAAGCCTACAAAAACTGTTGCAGCTGCTGCTGTTATTTTGGTTTAGCTAAGTGGAGGGAGCAAACTTTTCAAACATTTATTAACATTTCAAGAAACTCTAGTTATTGGCAGAAGCCAACGCAGCTAAATTCTGCAGGCCTTGAGGGATCCTTCAGTTTGTCTGGCGGAGCTCTTCACTTGCAGTTGTTGATTTGATGCAGTCAGCTTTTGCTCTAGTTTAGTCTGACAGTCTGATTCACATTTACTATCTAATAAGAAGTGTAAAGGAAGTTTTGTAACACCACAGAGGTTTGTGCTTTGTGTTCAAACACACTCATCAGTAACAACACGGCATTCAGTAATTCCCCAGCAGCTCCTTCAGCATCAATAGAGCTATGCTCAGCTTACAGGAGCAAGGAAATGTAACTCTCCTGATAGCTTCACATATACCCTAAATTTGCCATTAATCACAGTGCTGCAGATCCAATTTAACAGATTTTAAGAACACATTGGTTGTTTCCTCACTTCAGTTGAGAAATATATTAAAAGTCATACTTTGCAAATCTTCCTAGAGGTATTCCGGTAAATATGTAAAACATTTGGTGTTTGTCATTCTGTACTAGTTCATCTTCATGATGGAGAAAACAATAGATCAGGCAAGTTCTCTGAATTTTAAAGAACTCTGAAATTCGAGAGGTATATAACTGTGATCAGGTCATAATTTGCATTTTAGAATGTATACTTAGATTTGACTCCTTATTCATACCCAAAGGCATAAGGGATTTTTGCACACTTGAATTTGACATCTTTAAAATAAAGTATCCAAATAATATCATGTGTTAAAGACAAGTTATTGTATCTCCCTTCTGAAAACTCTGCAACAATGTGTACTGTGCATTCATCAAACTAGCTTGCACTTTGTATGTGCAAGAACATAATTAAATTAATCATAGAATCATAGAAAGAATCATAGAATACCTGTCCAGTATAGGGGAATCCACTACTTCCCTTGGGAGTTTATTCCAATATCTAATTGTTCTCATGGTGACAAATTTTCTTCTAGATCCAATTGTAGTCTCATCAGGAGTAACTTGTACCCATTACCCCTTGTCTTTTCCATGTGACTCCTTGTAAAAAAGGAGTCTTCATCTTGGTAGAAAATTGTATTTCACATTCAGAAAGTTGAAAACCTTTTTACTTTGAAAAGCATAAGAATGACCAACATTTATTTAAATGCTGTTCAAGCTCCACAGAGATAACAAATAACTTTTTCCTTCCTGTCATTTGAGAATATGATCCAATTCCACACAGCTCAGCTGCTGAAATATTTGATATATATTAATCACGAACCAAATTTATACAGCTCTTCAGCAAACTTTAAGGGAAATAATGATCTTGATTCAGCTCTTCCTTGCATAAGCACTAAAAGCCACCAAGTTATTGAAGTTTAAGAATTTATTTAACCAACATACTCAAGAACACAAGTTCTGATGCAGGGAGACACACATTACATATATGTGATATGCAGTGATACAAAAAAAAAAAAAAAAAAAAAAAAAAAAAAACTACTTTAATTTTTTAGAAAAGTAGAATTGCTACACAGGTTCTGCAGGCACTCTTCAGAGCATATCCCAGCATTGCATCAGAATTGCTTGAGATGAATTGAGTTATTGACATAAGAAGTGTCTGAACAGTCAGGTTCAAACTAAGAACCATTTTGGTAGAAAAAATATTCAAATTAGAAATCCAGTGAATATGTTTCCTTTCATTTGTACTGCCTGTGAGTTACAGTTGCACTCATATGCAAGATTAAGTACATTGTCAGTACTCAATAATTACCATAATGGTAGAAAAAAACATTAAAACAGTAACTTAAAAAATCAGTAAATTGAAGCCAATAAATAAGAAGGAGGGTGAAGACAACTGATATTTTTAAATGCTGGGTCATGATGAATATTCCTTTCCAATGTTTTCACTATTTCTCGTATCTTTTAGCATTGCAGAGTGACAAAGATCTTGCAAAAACTAAAACAGCAGCTGTTAAGTGAATTAAAAAACTTAGATCTCTTAAGAGTTTGCTGGGACTAAGCATGCAGCAGAACGGGCCTGATGTTGGCATTAAAAAAGTTCCAGCAAGACAGCATTTTAGATTTATGCTACCTCTGCCTATTACATTTCTTCTTGCAAATTCTTCTGAGAAAAGTTTATTCTTCACTGTTTGTTTTTTTTTAACATAGACTAGGAGCAAGTTATTCAAAATAAATTTTAAGAGGTGTGAGCCAGCATTCAGAAAGCACCCCATATATGAGAAAAGTATCAGGTGATAGATTTCAGTTCTACAGCCTTTATTTTATTTTCACAACTTATCATTAAGTGCTAAGGTGTGTCTCTGTCTGTTTGAAAATAATTTGGATGCAATCCAAAACTGCAAACCTGCAATCAAGTTCAAAAATGGCACAAAATAAGTATCCATAAAGTTAAATGGTTTATTCTTCTGAGACAATTGTATAATGCTAAAATTTTGTGCTATTTAGACATTACAGTCTCTATGTCCCTTTCACCTATTTCATGAACTCAAATTAATGAGAAAAACAGTAACTTCCAGATCTTCACATAAAGCAATCTGGAATCTCATAGCAATAGTCCTTGCCACACCCCAAAAACCTGTCTCATCATCTCAATATTTCACAACATCCAAACATAAGAAATGCTAAACTACAGTGATTTTTTCAGTGTTCAGTTACATAGCTGGGGATTTAAAAGTGTTGTCTCTGAAGAGAAAATATGTAAAATAAAGACAGAACACTATCATGAACTAGATTTGACAAATTTCTTCTTCCATGACTTAGAGACCTCACATAAAACCTTCAATATAATACTATCTTTCAAATTAAAAGGTGATTCCAAAGATGTATCTTTTTAGCCATCATAGAGAGTTAGAATTCACTTTCTTGGTTAAACATGGTGATTTCAACAAGAACCTCACTTTCGATAAACAGCTGCATAGGAAAACTTTACTTATAGAACATCTGTTGAAAAATTATCAGAAATATAAATTTTTTAATGCAATTCTAAAACCACGAAATGTGTACAAATACTTTACCCAACTCCCAGTTTTCCCAGATGTAGAGATGTGTCCACTTACATTTAATGATTAAGAAATATGTAATACAAGGAAATAAACAACCTGAAGCCAAGAACTTTACAAGAAGCTGGAAGCAATCTGAAGAAATTATTAAAATTACATCTACTTGTACTAGAATAAAAAAAAATCTATAACGATTTCAGTGGCATGAAAACTGAAGATAATATATGTATATAATCTGTATATATGCTATTAGGAAACTGTCATAGTTTAGGGTCAAGGAGGCCCCTTAGACCTATAACAGACGCTCTCTGTTAACCCCCCTCCCTCCCCAAAGGGGAAGAGAAAGGGAATAAGGGAGAGAGACGTAGCAATTAGAAAAGAAAACTAGAACAGCTTTAATGAAAATGAAATCAATAATAATAAAAATGGAATATATACAAATATATACAAAACCAGTATTGAACCCAACCCCCCTGATGGTAATTACATCACCGTCACCACTGATGCTGTGGAGCAGGCACTGGGGCAGTCCCAGACTGGGCCCAGCAGCAGACAAGAGCTGTGTTCAGGAGCTGGATTCTGGTACCAGGTTCAGGAACACACAGACTGGGATCTAAGGCAGAACAGACAGAGTCCTCCTTGGGTGCTCCAAGGAAGGAACCAATAGAGGACCCGAGCCAAGCCAGGCAAAAGCTGGCAAAGCAGTCCAAGAGGAGAGAAGAGCCCAGAGACCCTTCGTATCCCTCAGCTCTAAACCGAATATGGCGTATATGGGATGGAATACTTTGTTGGTCAGTTTAGGGTCACCTGTCCTGTCCAATCCTCCCTGTAGGTGCAGCCTTTCACTTTCTGCACCCCCCAGTGTGGCACACAAGATCCAGCAGTGGCCTTTGTCTGCACACCAGTCCTTGGTAGTAACTCTAAATATCATGTGTTATCACTGCTAGCAGCAGACACTGCCTGTGAGAACAGGCTGCTAACTTCAGACAGTGCAGTGAGTTAGAAGAACTGAGCTGAAAAGTAAAATTACTGAACAGAATTAGTTCTGTTCTCACTCAAACCAGGACAGAAACTCTAATTGCAAGAAAAATATGCAGATCTTTTATAGATCTAAAAGATGAAAGGCTTACCACAACATGCTCAGATAAATTACTTCCCAGTCATATTATTGCTTAAGTATTCCAGAAGTTCAGACTAAATCTTTCTTTGACAGGTAACAGGCCACCCAGCTGAGACCAGTGTCTAAGCACTTCTTCAAAGCTGTAGTGTTATTTTCCTGCTACAGTAGACAGTAGTTTTTTAAATGCATAGACATGATTCATAAATATAGCTCCACTGTGTTACATTTTGGTGAGAAATGTAAGTGAAGCCAAAGTGAAATAGATCCTTAGTTCTCCTCAGGATGTAGCTCATGAAATGATAGAAAAGTAAGTTTAATTAAATTAACACTAATACCCACAAAACAAAAAAAAAAAAAAAAAAAAAAAAAAAAAAAAAAAA
>JANVCC010000018.1:33034438-33370120 GCA_025345505.1 Todiramphus chloris collaris | reverse complement strand
CAATAAAACAAAATATAAAACCAACAAAAAAAACCCAGAAGACGGAAAAAATAAAAAAGACCCCAAAAAAACCACTGCCACTGAGGCATTTCTTTCCCAGATATTTCCAAGAGAGGTTACGTTACTAACCTACCATACCAATCTACAAGATAGTGAAAGAGAGATAACACTGTTAGCACTCCCTCAAAGTAAGGCAAAAAGTTAGATCTTGGCTAAGAATATGAAGTTCTCCAGGCCAATCAGACTCAAGGAGATTAATTTCAAAACTGCAATAATAGCATAAAAAAAAAATCTACTGAACATATTTTACCACAGCAAAGTTTCACACATTTAATTTTACCTGTTAATTTAACAGAGAAAAGAAGGCTCAAGGGGCGTCTTCTTGGTGTATACAACTACTACTAGAAGAGTATAAAATGGACAGAGATTTGTCCTTCTTTAGTGAAATGTTTAAAGAAACATCAAAGAATACACCAATTCCTCCACTTAAGCAATGTATTCTTTCTTATATAATACATAGCAATAGTTGTTATTTATGAGTGGTACCACCTGTATTTAAAAAAACAAAAAAAAAAAAAAAAAAAAGGAAGAGAAGAAACTATCAATGTAATTCTCAGTAACATTGTCTGGGAAAAATAACAATTTCAGAATTCTTCCAAATTTTTCATAGCTATGGTGTTTAATGCTCTACTAGCTTATAAACCTGTTAGGGGTTAATCAGACACACAGAAATAGGTGTGAGAAAAAAACTTGTTTCACAGGAATTTTGGACTATGTATTCACATTTTGAATCAATCAATATTCATGGCATCTCTTTAAGCATTAAAAATCTCTGCCATCTTAAATGCTAATGTGATGAAATAATAATACTCTGCACCTATTATATCATCTTCCAACTAGGGATCTCAAGATAGTTAGGCATCGACAAATTAAGCCTCAAAAAGTCATTGTTAGATCATATTATTTTGCTGGAAAGGAAACAGGAAACAAACAGTTCTATGTCTTGCTAAAGGTTACACAAGAAATACTGTAGAAGGATGATGATACATGTATCCCACTAAGTTACATGAAAACTTGATGCAAATTCAGGATCATTTCTCTTCAAGATACTCTCTAACCTTGTCTTAGTTTTCACTGAGGTGTCAACATTGATTGTTAAGTCTGTACCTGGGTGGCTCCATATTCAGACCCCAATGAGAGATAGAAGTTGTTCCAATTATTTCTTCTAACACTGACTGCAATGCATACATCAACCATGAATTATGTTTACCATCTTAATGCTCAACTTCTTAATTCCCTCAGGAGTTTAGAATCATACAGCAATTTAAAGAATCATACACAAACATAATAGACCTGAGTAATAATGCTTCCCAATGGCCAATGTATCTGTGTGTGTTTTTATATAAATGCATTGGGACGAAGTCAGTTCTAATGTAAGAAGGTATAGCTTCTTTGGTGTCAAGGAACCTGAATACATTGAACACTGTGCAGAACTAAACCTTTTAAAATTTTAATCAGGAAAGGAATATGCCATTGCTGCCACCAGTTCAACTCTTCTCAGTAGAAAAGAGTTGTTAGTATTAATATATTGGATATTTTTTTACATTCATTCTCATCTTTTAATAATCAACCATGTAGACAAACTGATAGTTTTGAGACAGAGCATAAATGCATTTCCATACTATTTCTGCTGTCTGTGTCTACATCTCTGTCTTTTCAAGGCTTCTAATAATTTTAGAGGAAGGACTTTGAAAAAAAGAGCACAAATTGGATCACTGCAGGTAAATTCAAAGAGTCTTTCTGAATGCAAAGGTAAGGTTCCTATTCTAGTCTTCTGCAAACAGTCTTAAACCAGCCCTTATCTTTTCTACAAATATGCTATCACTCATGCTTCAGGAACTACTGAAAAGATTATAGAAATGATTCCTGAAAATTCATTTTATAAGAAAAAGAGACAAACAGAGAGAATGTTCAAAGGCAAGAAGTTGCTTTCATTCCTCAGGAGAGAAATTTTCAAATAGATTTTCATAAGAAAAGAGAAATTTTATCAACACACATTGCAGCAATGATTTAAAAGCAACAGGAAGGCCTATAAAGTATGAAAAGTGCCCAGAGTCCACTGACATTTCCAACATAGAGAAAATATGTCAGATTTTTTTTTTTTAAGGCCTATGGGAGTTATATAAATCCTGGAAAGAAACTAAACTTAACCAGACAATGATAGACAATCTTAAAAATACCAGAGGTGCAAGAAGTCTTCTATTAATAATTCCCACTAACTAAATATTCACCTCCTTGATGAAAATAAAATTGCCAACTGACAAAAGTTTCTTTGCTCGGGTTTTTATTCAGATCATGAACCTTGACTTGAATTTTTCTTATCTGGTACCTAAAAAACCTCAAGAAAACTTTTTCCTTTATGCAAGAAAGGAAATCTATACTATTATGATTCAGTCTAACATCTGCATGCACCTTTTGAAGGAACAGGTAAGATCAGCAACTATGCGCAAGTCAGCCTTCCTATTTTGAAAAGTCTATGTTAGTCCTCTTGCTATCATAAAAGCACACTTTTTTAATGTGTTCATCCTCCCAATATGGCCTTGAGATAGGAAAGTTTTATGGAAATGAGTCAGACTGATCAACAAAGCTACAGACCATCAAAGGCTATTAAGCCTCTAACACTCCCTGACTGCAGCCTTGGGGATCTACGCCAAGGACTTTGCTGAAGGTCACACAGATGTCTGTAGATGAACACTGAGTTCAATCCAGCTTTCTAAATTCCCAGAATACTATTCTAATTACACTTCCTTGAATTCCTATGCCTTAAGTAGATAATTTTCCTATATGAGCAATGCTCTGATTCTTTACATATAAATACATCCTGTCATTTTAGAACTACACACTGTTCAGTGGCATAAATATGAGGGATGGTGGCTGTTGGTTTTAAGTTGTTTCAATTAGCTTTAATACTGCATTAGTCAGGATAGTCTCAGTCACAGCCTCATTCAGGGTTCATATTCAGATAACAGTCAACTTTATTTGGGTTATGTAAGACAATATTTGCATATATGTGAGGTAATTTTCTGAACGTCTGCTTTGTCTGCACCCACTCCAGCCTCTCCTGTGTACACTTCTTATTTCTTGTGTGTTCAGGTAGACTGAGGAATATGTTTAGTTGCAGTCTCTGATTCAGTCATTAGATGTCCCTGTACACTGTGAAGGATCACAACATAGAGCTGAACTAGATCATTTCTGGGAAGTCTGCTTGTTGTATTTATGCTTGTTGTTATCCTGGTAACTGGTCTTCTCTTTAAGAAGACCTGCTGTTTACCATTGTGCAGATATAATCCAGGTGATTACATATCCAGAATCATCAGTTGGCTAATCCTAGTTAAATAGCACAGTTCCTTTTATTCAGTAGGATAAGATGATGTCAGCTGTCCTTTAAGTTAACCCCTTCAATTTGTCCTGTTTAGATTAATGGCTTTGCCAATGAGAACTGAAGATCAGAATGACTTCCTTATGTGCCATGAGCATCTCTGTATCTTCCTTTCCCTCTCTACTGGAGCCTGTGCCTTTGTACAGCTCTCTGGCTTTTGCTCTCTACTCATCCTCCTGCAATATGCAATCTCCTGAATACTGAAGTAGATTCTGTGGGAGTGAAAACCTGCTGGTTTTCTCATAAGTTTGCAGTTTCTCGTTAGATTGGAATTCTGAACTCTTTAATTTTATAACCATTCCCCCTCATATTCACCACATATTAGTTAAGTCTTAAAGTACTACACAATAAATCATAAGATAAAAATATGGGTATAAAATACTACACACCAATTCCCTTGAGACCATAAACAACTTCAATAACAGCACTGACTACACAATTAAACATAACAGGGCAGCCTGTATTTACCAAATTAATTAATATTATCTGGTATACATACTGGGGGGATACATTTTTGTGGTGCACTCAACAAAAGGTGGAATTTTCAGCACTGGCTGTGAGTATCAAAGTATCAATTCTTCATTTGTGGACATGAAATAAGCCTTCCAAAACCAGGGGAGAAATGGTGTTTTTCTGTCCTATCACTTGGCAAACTGAATGACTACTGCACAGTATTTTAATATTCCCTAATGCTTCAGTGGCTGTAATGTGAATTTCACAAAGCCCTTTTATATTATGAAGTGGAAAATATATTCAGAAGCATCAGAATTCCCTGTTATTAAATATTTTGTTTTATAATGAAGTCTCTGTAAATGTAGCAAAACCAACTACTGTAGAAACAATTCTGATTGTTTTCCTATAGCGCTGAAAGAAATGATGGCATTTTAATGAAATTTTAATCTCTGCAATTTAACAAAGATTTGTATTTCTATTATTTCCCTTATATTGCTCTATGTATTATGAAAATGAGTAGTTTCCTGATTCTCCACAAGCACCTCAGAAAAAACATTTTTAGTGAACCTTTCACTTGCTGGTTTTTTTCACTATTTTTATATTCTGTATAAAATGTCATAAATGAGCTATGCATATATTTTTTAAAGTTCTGACAAAGTGTATAAGTGTTATGCTATATTCTTTTCCTAAATTTGTGCCAACCTTTGTAAATGCCAGATGCATTTAAATTCTTGTGTAAAAAAAAATGTGTATGAAACTATAACCTACTTTCAGAATCCAGTCATAGTCCAAAACAAATCCAAATCCAGAATGCAAAACAAATAGTTAGTTTGGCATATTATTTACACCATCTCTTTGCCACTTATTTATCATTCTAAGATTTCCAGCTCTGTAAACCATAGCTGACAATCTAAGGAGACTAATACTTTCATTATGTTGAAACGTAAAACTATGAACATAAGAAAAGCATGTATCCAGGGCTTCAGTCATGCAATCATATGCATGTGTGCTACACTTTGCTCACAAGTGGAATCAGTAGTTTTGATGAAACAGAGCGTGTGTGTACGTGAAGTCAATTATATGGCATTTTGTAGAGCTCAAGCCAAAACTATGGTGTACACACGGGGCACTTAGTTACAGGACCCTTCAGATTATAGGTCTCCATCTGTTGTGTGTTAATGGGAATTAGAATAAAGCTAATTTAAGAGCTGAAAGGCAATGCACTTTCACTAAAAAAGAACAAATCCAGTCTACTAAGAGGGTTACAAGAAGAAGAATTGGTAATGCAAATATAAGATACTTATCTGATGCTGCTGGCTCCATGCAATTTTCTGGAAGGAGAAACTGTCTTCCCATTCAGCAGAGTCCTACCTTCATCCTCTCTGCAAGTTTTCAGTAGAACTGTCTGTATTCATATCTGAATTCTACAGAAGAAAATTATTAAGTCCCATGTGGGATTTTTCAGTTACTCTTACAAAACACTTAAACTGACAACTATTCTACAGTACACAATTCTTTGCGAAAGTAATGTAATTTTACCAATGCAATAATATTAAGCATGTAGCTTAATACATAACAATTTAAATTTATGTGACATTAGGTTCTTTTCTGCAGTAAAGCAAAATATAATTTGAAAACATTTCTCCTTCATTGTGAATAAAGACCCAATTTTGAAGTAATGATGATGCATTACAGAAACCTTTCTGTACTTTTTGGTAGGCTCTGTAATATTGAATGAGTAGCTGTGTATCTTTGTTTTATGCTTCTCATCCTAGTGGTGGTAGCCATTAATTTGTTTTACAGGTAAGTGTTAGTTCCGACAGTTAAATCACTTATACATCTAAATCTTGGTATATGCAATCAACATTCTTCCTCACGGTGAATTCCATTTTTATCCAGTCTGTTCCCATGAGCTATGCAGCACACATGGCTTCAACACAGATTCTACAAGTTTAGTAGTGAGATGTTTTTATTCACCAGTTTTGCTCATTTATTTATTTTGTTGTGAAATTTTCTGGGTAAGCAGTGTTTCCAAGGTGAAACAGGACATCGATGTCAAAAGACTTGCTGGGAGAATTCCAAAGTGTTTGAAATTTTTTTGACATGTCACTTAATCTATGCTACCTTTGTAACATAGGAATCTTTTTGTCACATATGTGATAAGACTTTTTGTTACTGCATCAGTCAAATGGATGAAGGAAAGAAGCTGTTACAAATGATGAAAATTTGATCAGACTGCCATATTATAGCAGAATAGAAGACTGTTTCTAGATCTTCTAAATTACAGTAAGAAAAAACATGGAGTACACAAGCTCCCTCATAGCTGATGTAGGAATATTGACAGTAGTTCTATTCATGGATTTGTAAAATAATTGTAAGACTGAATTTTAGTCCATGTTTCCCATCCTCTTGCCTGGTTTAACAAAGTTCCAGGGTGTTTTAGGTCAAAATGACCAGTTTCCTGAGTGTTTGTATGTAGCACCATATTCCATTACTTTTCATTGTTGCTATTTTGTACAGTTATTACTGTTTGCTACTACTGGACCTCGTGTTTCTCCTCTTTCTATTTCTTGCTTAAGATCCATTTTATTTAGTTATGCTATCTGCATTCCATCCCCTTTGCATTGTGTATGCTTGTTGAGGTTTTTACACTCACTTTCATATTATGCTCCTGGAAGAAATCCTGGTCACTATGAGGGATTTTTGCTAATCATGGGGGATTTTTCCTAATCACTTCCATAACATAAAGAACTCAGTCTTTTAATCTATGCAAATTAACTTCTCTTTTCTGACCTTCATGTGTCATATTGTCTAAAACTTGTTTGAAGAATTTACTGATTCAGATATGTCACATTTTATAGCATAGAGTTTGAAAACACATGCAATGGTCCTCAGAAGTGACCACTGATCTCTCCATATCCTAATAGAGTGTTAGTTTTTCCCTAAAACAGAATAACTCACACTTAAATCTATTCAGTGGTATAAACTCTGTCCCACTTCTCTGTTGCAGAAGCAGATTTGACAGATGTCTAACTCTAAATCTAGACAGCACTAATCCTGAAACTACAGTCCTGAAGATATCAGTGTAGGAAACTGCCCCACTTGACAGCTAGAAAGTCAGACTATCAACAAGTTGTATTGCATACTAACCTATAACTGTAAGCTGAAACCCTGACATGGGACTCAGATCAACTACAAACATCCCACGAGATCATTCATGAAAGCACTTAGCACCAACAAAATAAAATTAAATATATATATATAATAAATTGCTTCTTATTAATACTGTTCTGTTTTAAAATCAGCTGTCTGGGTTACTTTACTACTACTAAGACACAACAATGCCAGTTCAGAAATTTCAGCTTTCCCTTGCATTCTTCTTAAAAAGATATTGGATTCCCCAAATAGTTCATTCTTTCCAGCTAACAACAGAGAGCTAATTTTAACACTAAGATATGTAGATATGTTTGCCTTGGATGAAAAGGAGGTCAAGGGAAAAATATTCAGAAAGAAAAATGGGGATAAATAGGAATTTGACATTATCTTCCACATGAAAGCAGGACAAAACTTTGCTTTCACTTCATTCTTGTAGTCTAGGCAATCACACGATTGTCACTTTCATAGGGTAAACCAACATCCTATACACAGAATTCCTATAAAGCAGGGCCCTTTGACTGATGAACTCTTCAAAGGTATTTAAGCAAATGGCCCTCATGGACAGTCCACAAATTATTTTCAGAGAAAAATTAGCTCCCAAGAAAGCAGGAGCTTCTTCACATATGATGAACACACTTAACTGTTTGGAGACAGTAGGGGAAGACAAGACAGCTGATAAAATCCTGGATGGGATCCCCATGACAGATGTTACCACAGACCTTAAACTGGGATTCCATGTGTTTTGTGATTCAAATAAGGACAATCACGCTTGTTTTAACCTAGATAATTCAGTGTCACTGCCAGGAAAAAAAAAAAAAAAAAAAAAAAAAAAAAAAAAACCTGGAACTTTGCACTGCTTGGTTGTTTAGTTTTTTCATGCCTCACTTTCACAGGCAATGCTGAGCGTGCACTGCTGTGGCTCCACTGCTAGCTGCATGTAAGCACAGATGGTCTTCGATAATTGCTACACAAGTTACAGAAGTTCTCAAAAATGCTCATTCAAACTGAAACCAGAGGCATCTGTGATAAATGGAAGAAACAGGTCAGTGGCATCTCTCCAAAGACAGTATTCTCATTCCTTCTTCCCAAGGTATTCAAGCTGTTTGAGGAAATGTTGGAGTTGCCACCCAGTGTCACAAATGCCCATGTCCTCATGTGTAAAGACACATTAGTGAAACCTGTTTGTTTAAAAGCACTAGTCTATAAAATGCTTCTGGAATATTTTCATGGAAGCTGGCACCCAGGAAAGCACCTGAACCCCAAAAAAGCCTTCCAGCCTTATGAGAAGATGGTCTGTTTCACAAGCAGGACCTGTTTGCAGAAGCAGGATGCCAAACAAACCTCACACGGACATCAATAAAACAGCTGCCACTAGCACCCTCAAGGCATGGCAACAGCAGCCTCTGATGACCTTCAAGTATAGCGTGATAGCAGCATTTATTATATTCTTTACCACAGTGCTTATGAAAGTGGGGATTGTACAATACACATACAACATCCGTATTCCACAACAGCTTCTTACCTAAATAGACAAGCAGATAAAAGCTAGAAAGAAGGATTAAATATACAAACAGAGTAAGAGGAGTAACAGCTGCAAATTTCATGTCAGTTCAGCTACTTTTGTTTACTTGTCCTTTGGGCAGAGTTTAATTAGTAAGGTATTAGTTAACAGAAAGACAGAGGACAGGGGATATTCAAGATAGGCATGAAAGAGGCAATGCAATGTCTCTTATCAAAGGAGAGGCCGCAAACAGTGGCTGGAGTGAGGCTTGAGTTCAAAAAGTATGTAAGAAGGAAGATCTGGGGTTAGCAGAAGGCAGCTGCACAGCACACGGGAGAGGTATTCATAACCAGACCTGTAAAAAGAGGCAGCCTTTGACCAGGTAATAAGGATACTAAGCCATCCTACAGCATGTCTCACATAGCTGCTATACAGAAAGTTTTGGGTTTTTAATTTCTGTGCCAAAATCAGTCTCTAGCTCGCTCCTCCAAAACTGTTTGGCTGAGAGTCAATGTGGTGCAAAAAGCTGATACATCCCAGAGGGTGTCTGTTGCCTTCTCTGTTGTTCCAGATCAGAGAGCTGAGGAGCCCCAGGGACCCCCATTTCACTGCATAGTCATCTCAGGGCTGAGATAGGAGGAATTTACAAAACGTATCTTTCATCAACACTGAGCAGAGCACCAAGTCCTTCAGATAACAGGGCCTGGTTTCTGGAGCCTGCTTTGGCTCCAGGAAAGGCCCTTATGGTACTGTGCCATGGGGAAGCTGGGGGCCACTGTGGGAAACTGGAGGTAGCAATGAGGAAAGAAGAGCTAAAAAAAAGAAGTCTGAAAAGGAGCTCAATAAACCCTTACGTAAACACAATCCAATATAGGACACAGAAAGAAGGTACAGTGCTGTTGCTTATTTTTTCCTAATAAAAGATAAGCTATTCAGCCTTTCTAAATGATAATTCTCTTGTGAATTTTGAAGTCAGGAGTTATTGCTGTAGCCACAAGTGAAATGCAGAGGGAAGGAGGGAGGAACTGCCAGCGGAGGGTAGTATTGTATAAGATAGAATAAGTGGCTTCTCCCTTATCATGGAGTTATCCATAAACACCACAACAATCTTCTACTCCAGTCTTGGCTTTCAAAATAACACACCACAGTAGGCTGGAAAGCAACTTCAGGCCAAGGACATGGAGGAGGTGAGAAAACTGTGGAAAGAAGCAGAATTGAATTAGGATAAGGGATGAAATAGGAAGGTCAGAAAGGAGAAAAAAACAGAAATGAAGAGGATGGAAACCTGGAGAAAAGAGACGGAAAAGAGGCCAGATGGTAACCAGTGCAAAGAATCAAAAAATGATGCTTGGGTAAATAATAACTTGGTGTAGAATATGTTTTTTACAAATAGAGAAAAAAAAACAGAGAAAGATTGAATATTTAGGATTCATTCTGGACTGAAGGGGAAGGAACAACAGGATTTGTGTATGACAGATTTTCTGACCCAGCTTCCTGCTATCCATATGCACCATCAATGCTATGCAGAGTTACTGTACCATAATTGAAGGATGTAGGTTGTAAACTGAAAGTAACTTAACCAGAACTGATCTTGTTTACAATGTGAAAACATTTTTGAACTCCTACCTTGTCACTTTAATCATTCCTATGTATTCTTTTCAGGGAATGGGTCATCTTTAATTGATCATTTGTACAGTGTACCTTGAATTGATGAAGCCTAGTTTAGGAATCACAATAAGAATGATAAATAAAAAAAAATAGAAACCTGAGCAGGTTATTAACATCATTTCTAACAATACACACAAAGGAACTTTTGTCACATCACAGAATTCTGTTCCAGAAAGGAACACATTCTAGAATTTTTTTTCCTTCTTAGTCTAAAGTTTTCTTTCTTTAAAATATAGTTTCATCTTCCTAGAATTGATAAACTCCTACCTGTACATGGAATAATTCTTCTTGATCTGTGTGGGTTATACTGTAAAATCTTTTCATGTATGTATAGATTTGCCACATGAAAAATCCATTGAAAACACTGAAGCTGAATGTGGCTTATAGATGCCCTACAGGAGGCTGAAGTGGTGCTCAAATCAGTCTCTCTTCATTGTTTCTGTTCTCTCCCTGTGAGAGTATCATAGAACCACAGAATGGCTGAGGTAGGAAGGGTTCTCTGGAGATCACCTAGTCCAACCCCACAGTAAAACCAGGGTCAGGTAGAGCAGGTTGCTCAGGACTGTGTCCAGTTGGGTCTGGAGTATTTCTAAGAACAGAGACTTTACGACCTCTCTGGAGATCACTGTCCTAGTGCTTGATAACCCTTGCATTAAAGAAGTCTGTTCAAATGGAATTTCTTGTATTTCAGTTAGTGCCCATTGTCTCCTGTCCTTTCACTGGACAGCACTGAGAAGTCTGATTTTGCCTCTTTACTCCCTCCCATCGAGTATTTAAAAATGTTGTTAAGATTCCCCCCTGAGTCTTCGCTTCCGAAAGCTAAAAAATCCCAGCTCTATTCAGCATGCAGCATAACACATGTATAATACATTTGGCCTTGTAGAATAGCACACTGAAACTGCAAACACTTCCAGAAATATAAATCTGCAAGAAAGAAAAATAAACAGAAGTGAGAGGCAATTGGCATCTTCATAGAAAAGCAAGGTCACAACCTTACTAAATAATACATGACAACTTCTCAAGCTACTTGAAAAAGCAATTTTTAAACATGAGAACAACTTTGTAATTACTGCTTTTGGAAACAATAAAAACATAGCTGTCTTCAGAGAAAATAGACAAAATGTATTCAAAATTTTTCTGTTTACAATGGACATTGTCTAGGAATTCACCTCATCACTATTTTCCTTAAAGTTTATCAATACCAAAATATCAAAATGAGAAAGAGCAACTGAACAATGCAAAAAAGAACTATTAACATGGTTTGAAAGAATTAGAGCAAATTTTTCCATATCCTTGGTCTGCATCAGCTGCATTTCCAAAAATGTAGCTATGAGACGCAGAATAAGGCCCAACTGGCACAGAGTCCTTTGAAAAGAAAGTAAAATAATAATAATAAAACTTTATTTAACCATCTAAGATAAAGTGACTAGGGATATGAGGAACAAAGCATGATCTGAATAATGACAATGTCACACTGGTAATGATATATTAATAAGCCATAAAGGAATTTACTGGTGGTAACCACAACATCGAAGGCAGCTGTGTGAGATTCCATGGAGGGATTCAGCAGCAACAGTACTGGGAAAAACAGCTTCTGTGCATACACAGAATCCATTATGTAGACAGTGACAACTATGATACTGTCAGCTGGATAAAAAAGGGGTAAACATCTATCAGAAACATAGAACGGGATTGTTAGATGAGAGGTCAATTCTTGTAAAGCTGACATGCAACCTGCTTCTCCAAGTGTCTTTGACAGAAGAGGTTTTTCACTGTATTTCTCTGAGTTCAAACACAGTAGGTTTATGACTGAAAGTAATAAACAAAAAGACCAATAATATAGATAACAGCAGTGTTTAAATTATTTAAATGACACTCCAAGCCTTGCCAGGCCTAGTTAAATGCAAACTCCACACTACTTCCAATATTCCTACATTTTCTTAAGAAAATATTGGAATTCACTTTGGATATTTACTCTTTCTGGGACAGTTATCATAAGCATTACCTTCATTAATGGCACCACCAGTTATTACCACACGTAGAGATTGGAAAGTTCCAGGTTATGGTCAGATCCATAAGACTCCTGCTGACTGTAACCTGTCCCTTGCTGAAAACAAAAGCAACACCCACCTCTCGTAAAAATGGAGAGTAAGAAGATGTTAAGATCAGTATAGAAAGATGATATAGTTTCCACAAAAAAAAAAAAAATAATGAATTTCCATACAATTGTGGATATTTTTGTCTTTCTGGATAGGTTTTTATTTGTCTTTTCTCAGCAGCTGCAGTGCCACACAACACTGGTGCACATACTAGGGGTTTTTGCAAGACCATTTCTGAGACAAAACCTCTTGCCCACTACATCAGTCCTGTGCACAGTAAATATGGTTGTTTCATAGTTTGCTCTTGTGGTAAATCTAGTAAGTAAACCATTGAAGAACTAATGCAGCCACTGTGCATGACAAGGAATAATTGAAAGAAAAATTATTAAACAAAAAACTGAACAGTATTAAGCAATATAAAGTAACTGTTATCTCATGGCAAATCTCTCCAAGAGGGAAAAACTAAGTTAGTATAGAATGGATTTCGTTGGAAGGGACTTTAAAGATCCTCTAGTTCCAACCCCCCTGCCATGGGATATAAAGATAGATACATATATTATAAAGATACAAGCACACCTAACACTTCAGATATCCCCCCTTCTTGTCTTCTCACTCGCTAATAAAAATCTTCTCCTGTTACCATAAAAAGAAACTGAGCTACCAGCTACTCCTATGTTTCCTGCTTCCTATTAGGCAAATACTGCAAAAGGCCACATCTCTCATGCTTGCTTCATGCACAGAGAAATATTTGACAGATTTAATTTTTTAGAGCTGATAGCTACAATATTCAACTTAATTTGCTGCACTGCTGAGCACAGTTCTGTGAATAGTAAGTCCATCAGTTAACTCTATCAGCCAAATCTAGACAGATCCTTTCTGAGCACCAAGAGAAAAGCAACTTGTCACACATGGCAAGAAGCAATCATGGAATGATTCGGGTTGGAAAAGGCCTTTAAGATCATTGAATTCAACCATTAATGTAACACTGCCAAGTTCACCACTAAACCATGTCCCTAAACACATCTTTTAAATACCTCCTGCTATGGCGACTTCACCACCTCCCTGGGCAGACTGTTCCACTGCTTAACAACCCTCTCAGTGAAGTTTTTTCCTAATGTGCAGCCTAAACCTCCCCTAGTGCAACTTGAGGCCATTCCCTCTTGCCTTATTACTTCTTACCTGGCAGAAGAGACAGAGCCCCACCTTGCTACGACATCCTTTCAGGTAGTTGTAGGGAGATCATCATCATCATCACATGTTTCAGGTCATTACGCTCCCCATGATATAAGCTTAAGCAGCCTCAGAAATAACAGAAAGTTGTGTACTGGTATGCTTGCAAACATGCAAGCAAGTGCATCATAATCTGTTTGAGCAGATGTACTGCAGTCTTTATCTGCACTGACTGGTAGCTAATGGTCAGCTTGCTGTATGGCTGCCCACTAAAAAAAAAAAAAAATCATTTTAATCCCATTTAGATGTTTGATGGTACCAAAGAAAGATCATATACCTAACAACATGAGCATAATCAGTGATCATCTTAAAGCAGCAGTCAGGCTAGGGTATTTTCCTCATAATCATGCTGAATTACTCAGTTAATACCATACTTTTTTCATACCCTTCTCTCCCTTATCATGATAAGCAGCATCTAAATATATTAATCTTTTTAAGTGTACAGTATAAAAAGTTTCAGAAGAAAACACAGATCAAAGGGCCCAAGCAGTCATCAGAGACAAGTCTGTAACTCGTGTAAATGTATCCACATAACACTTCTTTCCATTCTAAATAATAAGGGGTGCTGGGACTTTATAACTGCGTTAGTAACAGCAAAACAGTAAAACTTTCTAAGGACCCCATAGAATCTTGGCAATATCTTTCAATTGCAGAAGAGGTCAAGGTTTATGTTCATGAAAGGAGACAAAGAACAGATCACCAGCTTCAATTTTGTGCACAGACTAAAATTCCACAATGTCTCCTGCGTCTGCAGAACAGAGAATCAGGCTCCTTGTTTTGGAGGAGAGAGGTGTCAGAAAACAGATGAGTATGCTGCATTGTTCAGTATGAGCAAGAATTGTTGGAACTATGGGGTAAACGACCACAATAGCAGATTAGTCTGAGGACTACAGCTCAGTGCCTAACAGTAGTATGTTGAACCAGATCAAAGATGTAGTTATCTACTATCTTATCTTCATTTATGACCAATAAATGGATAGGGAATAATATAAGGAACAGACAAGAAAGAGTGATCTAGTCCCCAGATTGCCCTAACAATGTCTGACAAGTGGTCATTGACTTTTTTGTAACTGAAACAGCAAGTGTATTGCATTCCTTGATGGACCTACTGTTCATAAATTTGTCCAATTCCTTCTTACTCTTATATAAAGGAAGTAAATTTTCATAAAATGCAGAATTAAATTGGAAAATCTATAGTCCCAGAAAGCTGCAGAGACCAAAAATATAAAAGGCTCAGGAAGAAGGTAGACAATAGATGCTTGAAAATTAAATTGAGTATTTTCCTGTTCTTATATTACAAGAAAAACTAAGTAGTTTAATAATTTCTTCAACCTTTCTGCCATTTCTCTTTCAGGCCAAAGACTCCAAGCCTGTGTAGTATTTCCTTATATGGAAATCATTCAATTCCTCCAATAATCTTCATCACCATCCTATTAACATTTCTATTTTTTTCTAATTTTCTAGGAATCACTATTGTAGGACCAAAGCATCATTAAATATGCATGACATACCATTTTATTATTTCTATTCCTTTTTAATAAACCACTAATATTCTATTTTGCCTTTTGATCATGGCTAAAGATTGAGCTGTCATTATCAGAAAATCATTCTTTTGAACTCCCCTTGTCAAAAGGCTATTACTAATTTAGAAGAAATTATTATCTGTTCATTGATAGCTTCTTTTTTTTTTTTTTTTTTTTTTTCCCAATGGATGTATTTTATCTGCAGTTCTGTTATCAACATTGAGCAGCAGGACACATGTCTGCATCTTTTCACTGTTAGTGTAAATGACTCTGAGCAATTCTGTATTACCAGAAAATTTGGTCACCTTAACATTTGCTCTCTCTTCCAGTATAAAACCTACTGGTAAGACCTAGCTTTTGAAATGCTTATTTCTCTCCCCTATTTCTAAAATTTAACAAGCTCTTAATACAGAAGATTTTTCTTTTACTCCAAGACAGCTCAGTTTATTTAAGAGTAGATCTCATGAAAAACTGTTGGCTGTCCAAGGATATGGTATCAGTGAGATCATTCTTGTTATTGTGCTTATTTCTTTTATTATGGTTTCTACCGATTTGCCCAGTACAGAAGTTAGACTTGTTGAAGTACAATTCTTCAGATTTGTACCAAAACCTTTCTGAAGACTCTTTCTTTTGATATAGAGGCCAATTTAAACACTCAGTTACACAGTCAGCAGTTCAGAACTTTAACCTCTGAGTTCCTTTCAAACTCCTGGGTCACTGATATCTGTTATTGTCTGTTTCTTGCAATTCAAGTCAAAATCCCAAATTATTACTCCACTTCTGGCATTTACTCAGACCAAAAACTAATTTCATTTCAACCGCCTTTGCTGCATTACTATTATTTCAGTGACACCCCAATAGAAATATAGTGCATTATCCCAATGTTATCACTGTCTGTGGCCATCAGCAAAATAATCTGTATTTTTCTTTTTTATTTGATTTTAGTTACTGACTAAATATAAATATTGCATTAGGTCAGTAAGAAAAAGAAAACATGGTGGCGGGGAAGCAGTAGAGGTCAAAAATACAAATACTGCTGAACCGGAAAAGCTCAAAGAGCAAAAAAAGACATTTTGTTTTCCTTCATGACAAACCCTATAAAACCACTGCAGGACTATTGACAATGCCTAACTTTGATATGCAAACTAGAACATCTACAAATGAAATATTCCTTCTAAAATTTAAAATAATTTGTTAAATATTTCATCTACATTTAAATGCATGAGAAAGAGGGGGAGAAAAAGCCATTCTTGTTTAAAAATATTATCTTGTTTGTTCCTACAGAGGCTTTTCTATCTCTCTTAGGAACATCCCCTTTATTTGCAGATATGGGGGCAGAGAGACAGGGCTTTTTTTGGTCAAGCTCAACATCAAAGGAGGGAGCAGAAGAACCCAAGTTTCTTACTCTCATCAGAAGGGCTGAAGTTGTGCCTGGTGTGTGCTGGCTGCCAGGTACCAATCAGGCTCCTATAGAAATAATGAATACCGCAGAAAGACTTGAACTTATTTGAAATGTACTTCATAATTATGTATCCCCCCCTTCCTCAGAGTGGGACAGGTCTCTCAGGTAAATACAACATGTAAATTATGAGGAAAACACTTGGCTAGACCAGTAGGAGAAATTATTCAGGACAACTAAAACCAGAAGTCAAACTTACATGGTATAGACTTTCACTCTGATGGTGTAGAATCTGACTTGCTCTTATGGGTAACATGAGTTGGCTGGTGTCCTGATTTACATACCTACATTGGGTACCTAAAATTCAGCACTATGCAGAGCAACTTGGTGTTCAAGGAGTCCTTGATGGCCTAAACAGTAATTTTTTCTGCAAGCAGCTTTAGTTGTATTTAAACAGCACATCAGTGTACTATTGTAGGTATGCCCAGTGACCATTAACAGGTCTGATTTAATGTATTTATAAGCACTTATCCTGGCTGAATGGATATTTTAGCATATGGTTTTACCCTTCCTATGTCTTGGTAGTCTATTTGTAATGCACTATTGAATTTCAGTGGAATTTTTTTAATCGCCTCTTTAACAATATATAATCATTGTTGACAGCAAACCAAATAGAAGAAACACTTTTAGATTAATTAACAGTGACCTATAATTAAACACTACGGTACTTAGAGATGGAGTGGTCCCCAGATAATATTGCTTTAGCTTTAATGAGTGTTTATCATTTTTGTTTGCTTCTCCTGAGGCAGTTATCAAGGTTAGTTACAAAATTTTGTAATTAAATGGAAATACATAGAAGGCACAGCTTTAGCAGAAGACAGATTGAAATATTTATGACTTAAGAATCATCTCAAAGTATGCAGACTCCTGCCCTGCAAATTTTTAGTTACAGTTTACCTATGGAACTCTATATTTTCCCTAAGTCATACTTTGACACTAAGCAACACTGGAATGTTCTAGGACTCTTCCTGTTCCTTTATCTTTGAAAGATAAGACTATGTTTTATTAAATGTTTCTCTTCTCCAACATGTGAAGGGCTCAAAAATATGGCTTTTTAAATGAAAACTTTGATAAAGGATTTCTGATTCCTGGTTCAGACTTCACTGACAAGTCTCTGCATAATAATTAGGTAAACATCTTTATCGCATACTTTCAAAATGTAATCTGATGCTTAAATTAGATTTCTAATGGAATTAAAGGATCACATTTCTACCAAATTCCATAAGGAGTTTGGTACCTAGGGTGCTCTGAGGAAATAATCTTACTTTTGCCAATCCTGTACTTTCAGATGCCACCAGAACCAGAGAATTCCACTACCCGCAGAAAAATCCCCTGTACTTCCAGCTGTTGCAGATTGAGAGCTGAAGCAACTAAAACCAAGATAACATATCAGAGGGAACTTCATCTCTCAACTGCAGCATGCTTATAAATGCTTACTAAAGGTTACCTGGTTTGTACAGGTTGTACTTCTATGACTACACTATATACCATATAATTATGATATATAAAATACATATAGACAAATATTGGTAATGCTAAAGACTGATCCCTATGTAATGCTCAAATTTTCTCCAGTAAAAATCCTGATTATCTCCACTGTTACTTTTCATTCTGCTGATACAAGGTACTCTTACTTTGTTTTTTTAGAACAATAAAACAATGTGCATGAAACACTATACATGAAGCATTAAAACGTATTGAAAATCAGAAAAAGATTGTGAAAATTAAAAAAAAAAAATCAGATCTTTTCTGGTCACAGCCCAGTGTCTGTACCAGCTGGCCTGAGCAGTTAAAATTAGGCACCCTAGGGAAGAGAGGGAGGTTACTATTGTTTAAATCCTAAGTAAAAATAGAATATTGATTGGGTTCAAGTGAAGGTTGTTCTTAAAGTAACTTGTACTAACAGATTCTTGCTGCCAGCCTAGATATTTCTTATGTTAAAGCACAGTTGCACTAAAATCTCTAGAGGGACAGATCACTGCAAATGCCCACAGGGCAGCTTTTTTAAGTGTAAATCAACAGTAAAAAACATTGTGGAAAATAAAAAGTAAGTATGAAACACATAGGCCAAATACGTAATTGGAATAGTTATTTGGGAAACAGGAACAGAGCTGTTTGAAAAGTGTATTCACTCACTGCCAATTCTTGGCCTGGTTACAGTAATATGCTTGAAACAGCATTTCCCAACACCATTTCTTGTCCCTCCATGCAGCACCTTCCCTCCCCCACTTCTAGTTTGGCATCAGATTGTGCCAGCCCTGAACACTGCTGCAATTTACTGCTGAGTCATCATTTTACCACTGTCACAGAACATCTTCACTGCTCTGATAGGAATATTTCAGCCTCAACTTTTTTGGTGTGAGAAGGGAGAGAGGCTTCTAAGACATATGCAGAGGAAAATCTGAGTGTAGCATGTTCTCACATAAAAAGGTGTCTTCCTCTTCAAAGGAAGTTCCCTGGATTTTATGATCATTGGTTTGGAAATAGCAGAATTAGCTCTCCCCAAGATTTCACCTCTGCTCACGTGCTGTACTTCTGGAATGCCCAAACGATCAACGTTCGAAGGCAGTGGACACTAGAAGAGACTTCCGTTGTTTATCATGGTGCTGCTGAAGTCTTCTGGGGTTGACAGATGCTGCTCCAGAAGGTTAATAAGATGAAGAAAGCTCTTCCAGCTGGACCGTAAGAGGGATTATGTCTGAGCAGCAGATAAACAGATTATTCCAGAAACAGACACTGCTTTTTTTTAAAACTTCGTCACTCTTGTCTTACCACTCCAGCCCCCCAGGCTAGAAGCGTGTGCATTGGAGGGGTTTGTCCAGCTCTTGCATTCTGGCACCTGTTGTACCCTTTGCCTAGCTGCAATCCAATGCGTTCTAAGGCTGGGGACACCTGAAAAAATAGTAAGAGGGAAGACATTTGGGGATTTTAGTTCTTTAAGAAAGCAAAATTCTTCTACTTGACGTAAATATTCTTGTTTCCTTCATGACTGATTTTGAAAACTGTGAATGATCAATAGACAGCATGTATTTGAAAACTGGATTAATATTTTTGATCATTTGCCTTGCTCTCCAAGTTCAGGGAAGCAGAGGTAAGTTCATATATTAAAGATTTATATGAATTTACATTGCATTTGTTGAAAACAAAAAAAAATTGGATATTATCACATTACAGAATTTTTTATTCGGAATGTTTGGTGTTTTGTAATTCAGCTAGAGACAGTATAGTTACTGACACTGTTATAAACTTGGAAAAGGAAACATTTGCAAGATTTCTTGTGTGTTTCCCAGGATGTACAATCTCTGTAAGAGAAGCCATTTAGTTTTCATTTACTTGCATATATTCTTTTATGAAAAAATATTGTTTCAAAAACAATTAAATGGAAGGGGTAAAATAACAGAAAGAACTTCTAAGTGCTGACATTTCTTAAAGATGTTCTGTATTCCTTGAAATGAGGACAAAATAATAAAGCATATCTTTGTAGTTACTAGCCATTGTCAGAAACAACTTTAAAAACTTTTTGATATACAGATTCCAGAGGAATAAATCATACTGGCAAATATACAAAGAATGGCAATACTGGTACAGATTACTGTAGTAATAATTGTAAAATCATTTTACAAAGAAAAAAAAAACAACAAAAAAAAAAATAAAAAAAAAAAAAAAAAAAAAAAAAAAACAAACAAAACCAGAAATACAGAAAACTCATCTGTACTTATACAACAGTTCATTATTGCTCCTTTTAAAAACACTAAAAGGTTGACAGCAATTTTAAAGCTACTTCAGCAACGACAAAAAAAGAAAAGATGTTGATTGGATTTTTCCCTACTCAGTTCCATATTCAATATATTTAGAGCCTTGGGGAGTACATTTCATTTTGGCAGAGGTTTCTTACTAACTTTTCCATCTATGCTTTGATATTTACACAATAGAATTAAAAGCCAACATTACAACTGCTTTATGCTTGCCCAAGTCAATGTTCTTCCATTTGAAGTCAATCTCAAGCATGTTAATTAAATGCAAAGAATATAAAATTATGAAAGAGAAGACTCCTTATTGGTATTAAAATACTAGTTAAAGAGACAGTGTGAAACATAGTCTGTTGTCAATACTACTTGGAAAGTTTTATTTACACATATTATTTTCTTTTGGTTTTGCTTTTCTTTGCATAGATTTTCTTTAAACAGTGAAGAATATAGCTCTTGTATCTCACTGAAATGAGGTAAATTTTTTCCAGTGGACAATTACAGTACTGAAAAAGTCCTTGGGGAAAAGTAATGTATCAGTTAACACTAGATTTATATTCTACTGCTCTTTAATTTTACTTTTTGATTCAATGTAAATACTGTCATTTAAGAATTAATGATACTTTGGAAACCTGACCCAAAAAAAAAAAAAAAGGAGAGAGAGAAAGTGAGTGATAGGTCATGTTTGAGAAGAAGAAAAGTTACAACAAAATATACTGCTTTTACACTTACTTTGCATATTCTATGATGGAAAGAGATAGAATGAATTCCAGGTAATTTGTGCACGCTCGATACACTGTCCATAGGTGTCATTATGAACTGAGAAAGTGATAACGTAAAAAAGTGAAGTCACACAGTTTCACACACAGCTATTCATAATTGTATGTTACAATGCATTTCACATGAAAGACATGCAATATTCAGCACTGCATGTCATCGCCTAAAGAGATGTAGTAGACATGGTGCATAGAATGTTTACCAACACTCAGGAAACAATGACCAATAATAAATTTCATGTAGCATGTTGCTTACATAGCAGTGCTGGAATTTTCTCATTTTTAATGGCTTTCAGGGGAAAAAAAAAATTATATACATGCATGTGAATGATAATTGGAAAAGTTCCTTCCTACCAGTTCTATAAAGTATGCGTGATATGAGTGAATACATGATAATTACTTTTTATTGCCATGTAGTCATGACATATATAATATATTAAAATTAGATTATCTCAGATATATGCAGGCAGATCTCAAAAGATGTAACGCTTGCATTAATAAGCTTCTTTACTGGAACAGGGATGCTTCCAGAACTTTTATTTTATGACTTAGCATTTGGGTCAGAAACTTACAGACAATATCGTCAAAAGTAAACAGGCTCTCCCAGTAATCTGAATACTTATATTAATCACTCATTAATGATCCTAATATACGTGATTTGAGGCTTTTATGGCTATTCAAGTGTGAAGTACATGTCAACTGTGACAGACTAGGAAATAAGAGACTAAGATATAAAACTCTCCCATCTTAAAAGAAAAAGCATAGAATTAATAATTTCTAAATATTTATAGGGTTAATCAGTTGATTTTTTTTTTCCCTCATGAACAAAACTATCTTAAATTCAAATTCCTGATGTACTCACATCTGTATTTTACAAAAATTGGGTTAACAAAAGTGAGGCTTTCTCAGTAATGTTTTGTGGTCCTTCCTCCCTGTCCCTATTTTAAGGCTAAAAGAGTCATCCTCCCAACTGCTTGAAGGTGTCCAGGACCACTTCTATCTAATTCTGCGGTAAACGCACAGGAAACTGTAGGGAGCAAAATAAAGACTATAGAGATAGAGTGTTTATCTTCGACTATGACTAGTGCCAGAATTCAGGAAATGACCTCAGGACTTGAACCCAGGTCTTTGTCACTGTCCTGACACAAATTGTCTCAAAGAGAAGCGAAAGTGAGGGGAGTAAAATCTTTGAGACAGCAAAAAATCTACGTGCAAAATATGACAATAAAGTAATTTTAACTGTTCTGTTGTAACCCACTGAAAATCCAGACTAATTAGCAAAATGTGGAGGAGCTTTGAACTCCTAAAAACCATACATTGATGCTGGGTACATCCTAGCACTTGATACTGAGAATATAAGGGAACCAGAGAGCATACAAGGCTGTTTAGTGTTTTGGGGTTTTTTTTTGTTCAGTAAGCAAATATCTGCTATTTACTCAGCCATTCCTTAGGACACAAAGCCTTTGTGTGTGCTCTATGAAATCATTTTAATTCATTCTGACTTACCCCTTCCTGCTCAGCTGTTCCAATTCGGCAATAAGTGTTGCAGATCTTCATTAATATAATTTGCCCTTGAAAAAAGGGTTAAGTAAATTTATGCCAAAGGAAAGGAAAAGTCAAAGAATACAAATCTTCAAAGAAAGGGAAAAAAGAAAGACATCTGTTTTTTTACACTATTATTTTCTACCTTCTTTCATAAAATTAGAACTGGCAATTTAAAGTTAGCTTTCCTGTGCTTATAAACAAATGAAAAGTAAACTTTTTATTTAAAATTGTTGTATCTTTCCTTGTGTTTCTCCACTTGGAACAGAAAACCACACATAATCTGTGTGAGTATCTTGCAGGAAGGGAACAGCTGAGGGATTGTGATATCTATTTTAGTTTCTCAGTGTTACCTACTTGCAAAAATTAAATTCTTCACATTTATTGATATTCCAAAGCACATTGGTTGATAACAGTGATATTTTGTACCAAAATGTAAATCTGGGTTCATTTAAAAGGTTCTGCAAAAGAACTGTTATCTAATGTCATCTCCTAGTTTTGAATATAACACCATTATAACAAAAAATATTATTTTTTTAGTAATACTTAGACATTTATTCGTCATTTGTATGCCATACATTTCAAAATAATTTATCATAGTCTTATCCAGATTTATTTTCATATATGTTCTGAGGTGTAGATTGCTTCATTATAATCAAACATTTAGTATTTTTAACATAAAGATAACAGGAATATATCACATAAGGATTCATGGGAGCCTTGTCTTATTTGAGTACTATGTTAACAGTAACTAAATTCTTCATCTTCCACTAATATTTAAAGAAACATCATCATGCATTCCTGTCAAGAAGTAGGATTTATGAAAAAAACACATGTTCTTTGACAAGGGTTCATTTTCTTCTGAAGCTAAATGTCAGTGTCAGCTCCTTTCAGTATCCCCACAGTGGCAGATACTCCCTTCTTACCCAGCATTTTACTGGCTAAGTGCACTGGATATGAAAAAGAGAGATCCAAACTGAGTTCTCTCCTGTGCCTCAGCTACCCCAGTTAGCTCCCAGATAAGCTTCACTACCCACTGGGATGCAACAGTGGTTGGGGATGAATCCCTTCAGCAAGTACTCTCAAAGGTCTTTCACTGTGTGTATTAAAAATAGTTAAAATATATTGGACCCAAAGACAAGTACAAGCAAGACATATAATTTTGTGGTTAAGGGCACTGAGCTCTAAGAGACAAGACCTGAGCAGATTAAATATTAGTATTAATTTTTCTAATATGGGATTCTATATTATCAAGTTTTCAAAGTTGTGAACCTTCATGGTTGTGAAAACAAGCTTGGTAATGTAATGCAAGCACAGTCAGAGCTACAACGTCTAACAAAGCACTGGCAAAACAGCCCCAAACATCACCAAGACTGCAAGGAAAGGGGCCTCTACTTCCACATCTGCATAGAAAGATAGAGGTGCTGCATATTTCTCTAGAAGAAGATAGGAGTTGCTCCTGGTACTCATATGCAGGATCTAGGTTGCATGTGATGATAAAGCCATGCTGTATTTTAATCTGTCCCTGCTCTTCTAAGCCACTTTGATCCAGTCAGACCCTTCCCATGCAACTGGGACTGAGCTAACATTGCATTAAAAAAAAAAAAAAAAAAAAAAAAAGAAATATAAGGAGAGAACATGTCATGGGCACCCTTCCTGTTACTGGCAAGTACTATTAGAATCCAGGGTCCTCACTATTCCCATGGCAGGAGGAGACTGCCTCTAAGTGAAGAGTCCAGATTACTACTTCTCTCTGTACTTTCTATATTCCATCTGTTGTTTACATTAATCAGCCTTTTCAGAGATGTCAAGATCAACTTTCCATGACTAGTTATCCTTGCTTTTGTTACTGTTGGAATTATCAATACACGGCTGTTGGCCCCCCTATATATTTAATTGAATAACAATACCACATTTATGGGATCTTTGTTAAAATAACCTAACCCTCTTTGATAAGTTTTCCATATCCTATTTCAGCAGCTATCCTTAAATAAACCTTGTCTTTTAATTAATAATTATTTTATTGTACAGGCAATATGTCCCATTTATCAATCAAGCATTCCTCTTTATCCTAATTTTTGACTTATTCTTAGACTCAGATGCTTTTTCATATATTTCAAACCTTGTGAGGATTTTGATGATGAATTGTTCAGACTTCAACAGTTTTGAACTAATGTCACCTTTTGCCCCTGAAAACTTTAGTTACCATATTTGAAATTCTTCTTTCTATATACAACGATATCTTAATTTTCTAAGGTCAAGTAAAACTAAAAGTTCACTTCCAAGTTAATGCTGTAGGTAAATGTTCCTACACAGGGATTGCCTACATTGCTGAAAAAAAAAAAAAAACAAACCAAAAAACCCACACCAAAATCGCAGGATTCTCCAAACTGATACTATTAACAGCTAGAAATTATTAAAGCTGTAGAGAAAAACATCCACTACACTTATACAAAAAAAGGTATGAATACAAGCTTCTTGATCCTATGTTTATAAAAGTAAATTTAGGGGAAAAAAAAAGAAAGAAGAAAGAAAGAAAAAAAAAGCTGACCAATTGTCTGAATGGCTTTACACTTTTATTTTTTAGACTCTGGATAAATAATTATGTACTTTCCCTTCTTCATCATGCAGATAATTAAAAACACATAGGAAGCCTCAGCTTTGAAATCTATTTCTCCTGCATTGTTTCTTTAATAAGTATATAAATTTGATAATACAAGTCTCAAGAGACACAGGGGAGAGGCCTGGCCTAATCCCCAGGATTTCAGATTTCTGGCTTGAGAAAGGAACATCATTTGTCCTCTTGGAAACAGAACCTGAAGTACTACATGTTTGAGACACCTGTATGGAAATCAAAACACCTTGATTAGTTCTCATGCAAATAAGTTTGCTATATCATCATTTGAAAATATATTGTTATATTTGTCTAAATTCAGGAGTACAGGTCAGGAACTCCAAATTTTAATAATGGTTGACAGTCACTCTGGAGATCACCTTGGTAAAACCATCTTAACTTTTTTCCTCAAGTATGACACCTGGAAAATGGGCACAATGATGCAGGTTCTTTCACGTGAGACTAAAGAAGAAGAGTCACAGCTTTCTTTAAGGCACCTTGGAGAATAAACTAAAGTGCAGTAAAATGTTACCAGATTTGACAGTTATCTGTCTTTCTGCCTTAGAACTACCACAGAAAATGAAATATCTTAGACACAGCTTTTAAGGGTAAAACTGAGACATTCACTTCTGTGAAACAACAGAGAATAAAAAAAAGCTAAACTGGGCAGAGGAAACAGTAAATAATTACATGTATTTGTTTCAGAAACAAGAGCGAGGGAAAAAAATACAAAAATTACTTGTTTTTAGAAAAAGTCCTAGTACTATTGGGATTTTTTACACAGTCGAATTGTGTACCCTGTAAAATTTACACCACTCCAGTTTACTTGATTACTGATGTTGATGGGCTGATGCTTTCTCCAATTCAAATTTTGCTTAAGTTTAATAAAAAAGTGATTTCAAGAACTAGTTACACTAGTAATGAAAATTTACTAACCACAAGATATAAGTGAAATCAAAGCTATTACAACAAGAATACTTAAGCAACAAATCCCTCTCACAAGAAAGAAAAAAAAAAAAAAAAGTGGAAATTGAAGGGAAAGAATGAAAAGGTAAAAATTCACTCCCGCCTTGAACAGGCTATCAGAACAAAAGTAACTGGAAGCATATAGTGTATGGTTATTTTCTCAGACAGAAAAGGCCAAATAGCGACCCTAACACAGTTCAAAATCATTGCAACAATCACCTGAGAGAGATCTCTTTTGTCGGTCTCACAAATAGTATGATTCTTAATTCAAGTTAATGACTTGGGAGTAAATCCTGGGGAAGAAGCAAAACCTTCAAGAAAGGCCTCTGCTCTATACAAAAGCTATCAAAGAGCTTAGTGACAAAATCCTCTGCCCCAGTTGGTCAGACTGCCTGGGCAGCTGATCTATCACAGTTAATATACCCTGTAAAAGGTAATGGACTTACAACTGGCTACTATTCATGTAGAGTTGTGGTATTTTCTCCTACAGGATTTCAGGGGTCTGCTGTGAAATTTCAATGGCACTGGATCTTCTGCTTTCACCCCATTTATCATTCAAATAATTCAGTGTCTCAGCTGATCCAGTGTTTGACCACTTGAAGTTTCTAATGGACCCAGAGTCATGTTTTCACAGGGGAAATTCCTTTTATGCAGTTTATGCTTCATGATCTGATATTACTGTGGAAAAATTACTTCCATTTCATTTAATGACAGGTACTATATGACTGCATCATCATTTTCAATAACCTTGCAACAATTAGATAGCTATTGGCCTAAGGATTGCTGCCTCTAGCATGCTTTATAAAGCAGTATCACCTGTTGCCTTCATTGTATAACTTCCCATCTTTCACACTGTATTCATCATCAATCAAGCAGTCAACTTTTTTCCACGTCAGAGTACCATCTACCTCATAATATACATGGGATTATTACGATTTATAGACAATAAGCAAATAAGAACCAATAGATAGATAGATAGATAGATAGACAGATATGTATACTGACATAATACGGTAGAACTTTTCCCATTCTTTACTTCAAGTACTATTCTTGTAATAGTATGCTTTTCAATTATTTTCTCTTATCATTTATCCGCCCACTTGTTTTTAAATTGTTAATTAACATGGTTCCAAATTGCTAAGATAATGTGGTTTTACCTTCCTTATTTTCTCTTGATTTGCCTAAGAACATGATAATTAGCATTTAGTGTTGTTATATGCAGCACAACATTTCTTCTTTCCTGAGTACAATGGCAATTTTTTACTCTTGTTTCATAGAAACTTGTTTTTACAAGTTTTTTAACCATTCTTCAAAGAATTTTTTTTAGTTGATTAGTCAGCATTCAGGTACAAATATATCATGTCTTTCATACACTTTCTCCCTTAAAGTTCTCCAATTATCTACAAATTTTACGCTTCTCTTTCAAAACAGTTCTTTCAAAATGTCTTTTATTATGTTTACATTTATCTCTATTTTTAATCTGTAATGACTGTATCAAATGCATGAAAATGCAACCAAAACAAAAGTATTTCCAAATTATCTTTATTAATATGGATGCAAAATTTTGAAAGATAAGCTAAAAGATAATTAATTCCTCCTGTCACATGTACCTGCAAAATGCCGTATTTCAGCTCATTTAAATGTGTGCCTTACACATATTTTTGTCATTAACATTTCTACATTAAATTTAGTTGCTATGTCATGTAATACTGCATCACAAATACCTAGAAATTGGAACAAAAGAAGTCCTGCCTATGCTTGAGGCTATTTTGACACCCTAGAAGAATTTCTGTATTTCATAATGACATAGCTCCATAAGTAAAACTTAAACCTAAATCTTCAATTCCCACTTAAGGATTTCACTTTACCAGAAATAATGAAAGATCTATTGAGAAACAATGCCAGAGCATTCACAGAACCTATCATCCAGCAGTGAAGAACCATCATTGTGGTCTGTTTTGATTAGTACTTCAGTTTATATCAGGGAAGGATATAGGGCTGCATTGGGGAGCAAAAGAGGGAGACTGGAAACAGTTCATTCTTTCCTGAAATACAATCAAACACCTGTCAGCTTTTGAAAGAGCTTCAGGGACCAGTTCTTAGGATGGGTTCAAGAGTATGAATTGATGTGAAGGAAGATACACCTTGAAGCCCAAAGGAAAGATAAGAGTATCTTTAAAGGTTACAACTATTTCTGCTTTTATTTATCTGCTAGCACATAAACCTTTTTACACTGTAAGCTGATACATAGATGCTTCACTTTTCCCAAGCTCCAGACTGTTACTTATCACTGTACTGTACATTTCCCTATAGGGTCATATGCTCACAAATGAGATGTTGTAGTACGAATTTCAAGCACTTAAGTGTCCTTTGTGTATCTAACACAAAGTTGCTTTTGAAAACAAGATTTAGGGCGTCTGAAACTTATACCCTGTGTGTCCTGCAGGTCACATGTTGAGATACAAGGAAGTCAGTTACCAAGTCTCCGTTCCCCCCTGTGATCACGAGATATTTCTCCTTCAGCACATTAATTCAGTCAAGGCATTGACACCAATGTAGTGTAAGGAAAAAAACTTAGGCTCATGCTTAATTTTCAGACATGATCTTGCATTAGATACTTACTGCCTATGCAATCTATGTTTATGTATATGCTTACTTTTTATCTTTTCCAGAAATCCCTAATAAAATAAATCGTGGTGAAGCCAAACATCTTGCAGATGCCTCAGGGTCAGACAAAACAGAAAGAACAACAAAGAGGTCCAGAGTATCAACCATAAGGCGGATATTTGACATGGCAAAACACCGAACAAAGAGGTCATCCTTTTTCTCAACTGGTGTGAAAGTTTGCCCACAAGAATCAGTGAAGCAGATTTTAGCCAGTCACCAAGCTTACTATAGATTAAGAGGTAAGGCGACGATTGTAACATGTACTTTCTCCTTGAACATTTTGCTTTCAATTGAGGAAGCGCAATAATTTTTCAGAATCTTGTTCTTTAGCTCTAGGCAATGTATGTGCTATTTGCTTTGTGCTTTATTTTTACATAGATAATCAAATGTTACATGTACATCAACTTGGTTCAAGACACACAGTTACCAGAACAGAATAAAACAATGTACTGAAAGAACTAATGAACTCAGTGTAGTTGAGTTCCAGCATGGCAGGATATGAAGACCAAATTATGCTTGCACTACTGTGTAAAGCTGTATCAACTTTCTCAAAAGTGTAGCAGGTACGATCATTGCTACTCAGAATTAAACCCACCTGCTCAAGACAAGTAATGAAACTATTCATTGGTCATTGCACAATGCTGGTGTATCTGTAGTTATATTAAGTCTGTGGCAATGTTGGTATGCTGTAAACACTGAGATAATTCCCAGCAGCTCAGGCAAAGACCTTAATTTAAATTTTTTAGAGGCTTGATTGTTTTTTTTGCCCTTTCCCAATTAATTTACTCCCTCTCTAGTTCTTTCTGTACCTCCTATGGTCAACATAGAGAGCCTATTACCACTACAATTTTAGGTCCCTAGAGAGCACTGTACAAATAGCTTGTTGGTTTTTATATTTCTTCTCTTCCTCACTCTACCTCTCTTAGTCTCTCATTCTGCAGCTGTTCTAATTTGTATTAGAAAAATGCCTGTTTTTGTGCTGCAGTGAGACAGTCCAAAGCTATTTCTAACACCTAGTGAGCATTTCTGGGTTGCGAGTATCTAAGGCAACATCTACTCTCTGAATCAACTTTATCTATTTGTCCTCTATATTGTTCTACAACCATTCACATACTTGTATGTAATTTTGCTACTCCTTATCTCTCCTTTAGAGAACCAGCTAGTTCTCTACAAAATGAAACCTGGATGTGGAGCTGCAAAAATATTACTGTAGCAAGCCACTTGGCTATAGGCAGCATTGGCAGACTAAACCAGTGTATGTAGCCATTCTTATAGATATAAACATATTTGGTATCCATTGTGGGACTGAATTCCAACCTGATGATCATTATACAGAATTCTGAAACTTGTTAAAGAGGCTGACTTTAAAAGCCTTTCTTAAACAGTTCCTAAAACTCACTGGCCATATCCCTGATTTGGCTGAATAAAAGCTATCGTGGGACAGGCTGGTGTCATTGACTTAAATAACTGCAACTATGACATTTTTGCTTAAAAAATGGTGATGACAATTCTACCACCTTTTTGGAGAGCAGCAGGTCAGCTGGGATACTGGGCTCTGTAAGTCTTGTAGTGCCAGCAGGTTTAAAGTTACGTTTCCTCTTTCCCAGCGGTGTCGTACACTCACAAAATTCCCTGAGTAGGTGTCATCCAGTTCTCCAACTGAAGCTGGAGTACTTCCCAAAAAGTAAGCAAAAGAACAGATGACTGCAGCTGAATAATTTGTACACTCCTTCAGAAAAAGATGTTTCTACTCCCTTGAATAGTTGTACATTTTCCATTACAGTAGCCTGTGTTAAAACCTTCACAAATCTTTCCTTCAAGGAAAGATTAGAACCCAGGACTTTCTACCTTTCCATCTAGGCATGCTGATTTACCTGATGAAAGTGATATATGAAAACAAAACAAAACAAAACAAAGCAAAAAAAAAAACCCCAAACAACAGGTATATGTGAAAATATGGTGATAGAAGCATTGTTCTCGAAGCTATAACTACAGTACCAGCCTTCATGAAAAGAAAATCTGGTAACCACCCTGGAGTCTTACAGCCTGTGCTTATCTGTGGGACAATATTAACTTCCTTTTGTTTTGCATACATATCTTTAGGTTTGGGCTTTTTTCCACACCTTAGATCTAGAAGACCACTTCCACCCTTCCAAGTCCCATGACACATTTAGGACTGTAACAACACTGTGGATCATATCTGTCCTCTACAGAATTTTACTGCTTCCTAAGAAAAATTGCAAATTTTTTTTTTTTTTTTTTTTTTTTTTACATATATATATTTATATATAGCATATGCTTTTTGGAATGAGCACACAACACAAAGCAGCTGAAGTATATAAGCTCAGACAGTTCTTATTGGATAACCCAAGCCTACTGTGTCTCTATATGAACTCTGAAATAACTCACCATAACTTAAATTATCATGAAACCATTCCTCATGTGAGACAAACTGGAGGCACACATGTGCATAATCAGTTATGACACCTCTGCAGCTGGTGGTGTAATGTTTATCTCAACCCTGGTAACTGGCTTACTTTCCATCAGATAGTATATCTTTATTCAGCAGTTACTGCTCAGAAAAATAGATACCAGAGAGGTTTAAGTGAGAAAAAAGGTGGTAGGAAGTAGCCTTAACTGCTAGCTCATAATGAATAAATCTCTTCAAAAGACAGCCTGTTCCTTTTTAATAATCTGACCACATCTGCTCCACATGCAGCTGCTCTACTGGGAGGGCAGGTCGTTCCTGAGGTATTATTGAGGTGCCCTAACACAGCTAGGTGAGTACATCCCTACAGCAAGTTTAGAGAATACCTAGAGAAACTGATTGCTCTAATTTCAGAGACACTGGTATTTTAGATAATGCAGATAATTATCTCACTCTAAGTCAAAGCAGGTATCAAGTACTGAAAATAAATGTCCCATCTCACAGTAATGAACTTTGCAAAGTAAAGTGCTAAAGGCAACAGCTTTTAAATTGCTAGCAAGTTTTTGTTAAAATGGTTTTTCTAATACGTTTGAAAATCCCCTTCTCTAAAACCATTTATCTTCAAACAGCGTTTTGATGAAGTGTGTTCCTCCATCTTGAGTGAGTGTATGCCGTATTTTCACAAAGTCAAAAATACAGCTGGCTTTGTTGACTCTAACAATACCATAGGAATCAACAAGTGGTGACAGAGGCAGTCACCCATGACTGGGAAGGTAGTGCCAGCTGAGATAAAGTGAACTTGTTCTGTTCAAAACACATTGGCTCTAGCAGCTGTCAAGCTATGCTGGTTATCCTACACAACTGGCTCCACAGACCCTGCAGAGGACAGCCTGCAGAAGTGGGAATTTCTTCAACAGGCAAGTCCACACAGAACAGCACTTCCTGGCTGGCTCTGTGCTATAGCTGTGGACCTCTTTGGACCACTCAATGATTTTAACCATGACTCAGGTGCAGCCAGGATACATTTTATGTGTAGTCTGAGGCTTTTCAAAGTGAGTTACCTGAAACCCAAATATTTTGGGTGTAGGGAAGGGCTGGTATCTGAAAGGAAATCCAAGGACATATTAATATAATTAGTCAGGTAGGCAGTAACTCTCTGAAGGAGGGAACAGGTTATGCTCCAGAATCTTTTATAAATGGTTTCAACTTACAAAAAAATGGGGATGTCAGCAATATGTTGGTAAAAGTGCACTCAGAAGTGTAGCCCCACCTGGCCATCTTTGACTCTCAAAAACTCACTTCTACAGATATATCTGAGACCTGAGTTACCAAAATAATCAAGGGAAAGTTAGCCCTATGAAGTATTCCTGAGCAGTTATTTTATAAACTTGCTGCTGCTGCTTTCTCCCCTTCCTCACACTGATGTGTGTCATGATCCTCACTCACAGTGCTAGAGAGCAAGGTCTTTGCACCAGGAACTTACCTGTAACAAGTTTTCCCTGAAATGCCTGACAGAGTTCTGACTGCTAGAAAACAGATCAATAAACTGCATTCCAAGCCCAAATATTCATTCTAATATATTTGTTACATACTACAGATGGACTTCACATCTTTCTTGCATGAGGAGTAAACCAACAGAACACACAAAAATATTAGTCTCCATTATAATGCATTTTACATAATCTCATGTAATTAAGTCAATATGCACGCAGTAAATGAAGCTCCCCTTAGAGCCATTTCTGAATACCACCTTTTCACAATCTCCCCCCACTGTCCTTTTCCTCTTTATGTTCTTTTTTTTTTCCACAAATGATGCAGAATGCTACTGTTTTCTCTGCAGCCATAGTACCCGTTAATCTTGTCTGATGTAGCCTGGCATTTAACTGGGTGATTCACCACCATGGAGGAGATATTTAACATTGTGTCACAGTTTAACCCCAGACAGTAACTAAGCACCACTCAGCCTCTGGCTCACGCCTTCCCCTCCCCTGACCTCAGTGGGATGGGGAGGGGAGTCAGGGGGAAAAAAAAAAAAAAAAATTGTTATTAAAATAATAACTTAATAACTGAAATAAAATAAAATTTAATAATAATAATGATGATGAAGATGAAAAGTAATATAACAAAAGGAGAGAGAACTAAAACCTAAGAAAGACAAGTGATGCACAGTGCAAGTACTCAGCACCTGCTGACTGATGCCCAAGCAGCGATCTGCCCCCACCCTGGCCAGCTCCCCCCGGTTTATGTACTGAGCGTGACGTATAGAATATCCCTTTGGCTAGTTCAGGTCATCTGTCCTGTCTGTGCTCCCTCACAGCTTTTTGTGTGCCTCCTCAATGGCAGAGCACAGAAAACTGAAAAGACCTTGACTTAGGATATGCACTACTTAGCAACAACTGACATCAGTGTGTTATCAATATTATTCTCATACTAAATCTAAACCAGCACTGCACCAGTTACTAGAAAGAAAAGTAAGTTTATCCCAGATGAAACCAGGACACATTAAACAAACAACTGTCTACAGTTGTGTGGAGAGAAAGGAAATCATGTTCTTTCCAAAGAAATGTTACCTACAGTAAGTCATACATTTTTTCCAGAGGTCTTTAAAGAAACATAAAAGCATGTACCTGCTACTTCATGTCCTTAAGATTATGAAAAGACTAATTACATTGAAAATTTGGAATATAATCAATTCATTTTAGCATGCTGCCTTTAAAAAAAAATTTTTTCCCATTTAAATATCTTGGTATATGTGCAGGGAATATCAAAATCTTAAACAGTTTTGTTCTATTCATAGTAAATGACACTAATGTACAGAACCTTTCTATACCATTAAATTATGATTATTCAAGTATGATGACTGCCAGATTTTTTTTTTCTCTACCTCACTCTTTGATCTCACTAGAATATCCAGTATGTATCCTTGTATGTATGTATGTACCTTTGAGCTGAAGGCAGTGTACATCGTGTTTGCTCTTTATTCATAATGACGTCAGGCCAAAAAAAAAACCCTCTTTTTACATGAGGGAAATTAGCAATCTTTAACTCAAAGACAGTTAATCCTTCAGCCTAAAGGCAGATGACTGTCAACTCAAAAATACCTAGAAGCTGGATTTGTTTACTGAGTAAAATGTGTAAATCTCAAATCACTTTTAAAATGCTTTCAAGTTTACCCTTTAGTACAAAGCATCCATTCCCAGACCCTTTCTTCTTACTCAGTCTGCCAGGAAGCTGTGTGGGAAGCCTTTCGTATTTTTCTGGATCGGATTCCTGATACTTCGGAATATCAGAACTGGGTTACTGCCTGCCAGAGGGAAACCTTCTGCATATTTGACATTGGCAAAAACTTCAGCAATTCCCAAGAGCACCTGGAAATAATCCAACGGGTAAGGATTACTGGCATTTGTTTAGAAACAGGTGGAGACTTCCAAGTCCCTCCACAACTGCTTATATAATGGCAAAGTATTGCTTAGGAAGAGGAGGGGGCATGTGTTAAAAAGAAAACAAAAGTACAGTAAACAAGAGAGCTAACAGGCTTCTGCTCAATGGTTGGATACACCCACTAGTAAAACGCTGTTTTTCTTAATCTTTTTGCAGCGAGTAAAACATAGAACCTTCCAGGAAAGGTAAGTAGCACAAGTAGAACCTTGCCACTTGATGTTTTTGCCCTTTTTGAAAAAGATATGTGTAGATGTGTGTGGATGTGAACAGATAGACAGATAGCACTGTGGTGTATTTGGTGTGTGCTGTAAGAGTTGTGTATAGTGTATGTATCATAGAACACAGTAATTGAATCACCAGTAATGAAGGTGGACAAATGTCTGAGTTGCCTGTTCACTTTGAGACACTACAGAGTGTCTCCTTAGACAAAAGTGAACATGAAACCCTAACATAGCCACAGCTTTGTGTTGAGGTTAGTGTCAATTGGGAGCATGACAGAAGATTACCCACAATTGCTGAAAGACAGAGAGCTTAGCAAGTTTATCTGGGAGGCTACATGAAGCAATAATGTGAAAATTCTCTGTCTTCACTTTAGCTTTCCTCTGTATTTTTACGGTTCATGACAGTGTTAAATAATGTTATGTTTTATTCTGTAAACTCTTAGGGGAAAAAAAGTATGCTCCTGGTAATGTTCAGAAGTCTGAGAATAGCAGGATTAGTTACAATGTTGAATCTGTCTCTTTGAATATAAATACTATAGTACAGCCAGACCAATCATTGTCCACAGTTTCTCTGATTAATGTATTATTTTTTCCTTTAAATTTTCTTACATTTTCAGGTGTAGCAAGTAATCTTTTCTATTCATAAGTTATACTGTCTCCTGATCACAGACATCTTAGGTATCTTTATTCATTATGACATGAGAGCCTCGAGCATTCGTCTTTCTCAGAAATATATTTTTAATAATGTAGGCCCTAATTAAACTCCCCTGGAAATCAAAAGGGAGGTCTTTGCACTCTGTCTAGTGCAAACAGCAGCAGCAAGCAATAAGCGAAGTGACTGATCTCATAGCTCTTTGTGAACAGTATGCTTTTTTTCTAGACACAATTCAGAAGGTGAAGTAAATTCTATGAAATTACTCATATTTTAGCTGGAAATACAGGCAGCCGTGATTATGCATTGTCAAATTCCATCTTTACTACTGTGTGCTTTGTGAAAGATTTTGTGTCTTCTGTAGATGCCATGTAAAGAGATCGGTGTCCAGTTAATGACAAAACACATAATTATTTAACATTGTGAAAACATTACAAATAATACTTTAGTTCTTTTCACACAGATAACCAGATGATGTGGTAAATTAGGAGTTGTTCATGTTCTTTATTTATGTTATTAAACATCTAATTTGGTCCTGTCTAGAAAAGCCATCTCTTCTGTCTGTACTACAAGCTTTCATTTATATTAGTGGTCACAAACTCTTCACCTGCGTGCATTGCCATAATAACAGCTATTTCTATAGAAATTTTGAGGAATTCTATCCTTATTTATTTCCATGACTGGGCTTTTTATTTTATTCTGGCTTTTTCCACACTGCTTATAACTCAAAACAACAGAAATTCATCACACTCTAATTTCAGAAAAGGAAAATCTCAAAATGTCAGTTAGAAGATTCTTATCTAAAAATATAAATGTTTCCAAAAGCTAAAAATGATGAAAAACTTGCATTTAGAGCAGAAATTTTTCTATAGCCTTAACTGCAGGAACAGCCTTAACTGCAGGAACCTTTAACACACTTTTTATAAAATCTACTTACATATACATACCACTTCTGCTTTTCAGGCAAGCCAACAGTTACAGTTACAAAATCTATTCCTCATCACACAACTGTAAAACTTACAACAAAAAATAATATCAACAATAAAAAAACAAATCCTGTGATGCAAGGTAGACCACCTATACATCACAGCCACCATATTCTTGCTTGAGTTTTCAGCTGTCTGACATGGTAGGCATTAACCCATGAATATTACATTGAGATCCAAACATAAACAGTCTTACAGTTCATAATAACCTTGATTCAGGAATCCAATTTGAAACTATCATTAGTTGGAAACGTGCTTACAATATTACAATATAAACTAACAACTGAAAACTAAGTCCACCCATTCTCTCCTCACACCAAACCATAAGGATCACTCTTGGAACCATGGAATGTCCATTGGCTTTAAAATTAGAGGAAGCCTAAAGCCCTCACTGAACTGTCTTGATATGATGAGATATAGCAAAAGAGACAGTAGTTGGTTTAGATGATGTACATGAAGTCTTGATTCCATTTCAGTCAGTGGTCAACCATTCATAGCGAGAAAAAGCAGATAGTGTACTGATCTAATCTCTGTGACCCCATTCCTCTGATTGCTTGGAGAAAATCAGTCATGAAACCTCATGAACAGACTCCTGACAGTATTAATGCAGCAGTATATCAAATCAGTATTTTTGTTCATTGCAAAAGCAAATACCATATTGAAGGAGAGGAAAAGAAATACATAAACTGTTGAATATAAAGCATGATCCACTGTTTCATTGATGTTTAACCACCAGAAGTAACTTCTTTCATTTAAAGTACTCTTAATATAGGGGTCTTTTTTACTTTTTTTTTTTTTTTTAATACACCTTTGCCATTGCCAGTACAGCATGCTGATCGTTAAATTACTCATTTCTATTTGATTAATAGGAAAGATGAAATATCCACAGAGAAAACAGGCGTCAAAAAGCTGGAAGACATTCCTTCCATTTCTACAGGTAAAATCCAATCTGCTTGCTGTGCATTCACCCATTAAACAGAATTAGTAAACCAAATGATTCACAAGTCTTAGAAGGTTGTAATTTAATGAATGCAATAGAAGCACGACAAGTTCAGAGAAGTAAAATGAAAATGTTTTAGCAAAATAATCTATAAGAAGCACTGTTTTATTTCTTTACAGGATGTCTGTTACTCAGGTTTGTTTCACGGTCTTTATATGCATAGGTTTTCCTAGTTTCATCTGTTTACAATAGAGCTTCAGATATGAAATAACATCTAGAGTATAATCCGCTGCATTTTGTTAGCCAAAATAAGCAAGTAGATGAAAATTAAGAATTACTTCAGCCAAAAAGTCACAGTGATGCCGAGACATTAGTTTGAGCAGATTATTCCAATTAGACCTAGCAACACTGTTGTTCAATACAGTTCTTTAAGATAATGCTTGAAAATTTGTTGATGCATAGTCAATGTTATTTTTGCCTCCAGTCACACACATGCAGCAATACTGATGCTTTGACCTGGAAAAAAAAGTCCATCAATTGTATAAAAAGCAGCAGCTTTAGCTATGCCATAAATCATGACCACCTTTCACAGGCACGAGCTCAAACACACACACCCTAAGAAGGCTTCTCCAATGAGCTGACACCTGACCAACAGAGAAAGGGGAAGATTGTTAATGTACAAACTTATTCTCACCTAATTTTACTTTAATCTGCCCCCAGGCTCCCCTGGCACATCCCTCTCTCCATATGTACCAGTACTTAATGGCACACTGCTCAACGAAATTGTTAATGACACGAAGACTCCTGTGAAGGTGAGGGCAGCCTCTTTTCCTAACCCATGTTTTCACCTACCTCTTTGTTTTGATCTCAGATAGTGGAAAAGAGGGAGAAGACTTATAAACACTTTGTGCTTATAAACCATGAGTTTTTAAGCACCTCGCCTCTCTTAGTAGGACCGGAGGGGTTTATTAGCATTTGTTCTGTACTGGAAGAGTCCATGATGGTATGTGGTGGAAAATGTAAAAATATGGCAACCAGCCTCTTGGCAGAGTCTTTCTTCTTTTAATGGGGGGTCTGTAGCCTATTTTGCACCATTTTGTATAGTTGTTTTTTATTAAATAATGTAAAACTTCTAAGCCTTCTACAACACAGGGGATAGGACTAGACCTTCTTGCCTTTTTCCTAGCAGACAGCTATCTGTGAAACAGGGGAATCTCCACTGATGTCTTCTCAGAACAGCCTTACAGCATGGTTCCCTCCCCCACAGGCTTACAGCAGCTACCGCAGGTTACCTGTGAGTCAGCAGGAGTGGGGGTGATAGGAGTGGCTGTTATCTTCCCTGTCTTGGCTGCTGCATCTAGGGGTGGATTCTTGGTCTCAGCACAGCTCTGTGGCTTCACAGTACCTTCCAGAATCACCCCCCAGAGAGAGGTCAAAGCTTCAGGAGGATACAGGGTGGTCCCTGCTGCTAAGGAACCTCATATGGGAGCCAGCCCCTTGCATTTCTCCTCTGCTTCACTCAATTTAATTTATAAAACATTTACCCTTGTAGAGCATCTCCTTAGAAACCCACACACCTTGAATTTGTTTGTTGTTTGTGTGTACTGATTGTACAAAGAGGCTCATGCCACCTCCTCTCCACTTGAGTTAACTTGAGGTCTAGGTGCTGTTGCTGCCAAGAACTTGAGGGCAGAATCGCTGGCAGAACCACACCCCTGGCAAAGTGCCACCATTCTCCATCATGCCTCTACAAGCTCTTCAGCTCCAGTACAGGAATTACACCAGAGTGATCCCAGATGAATACTATTTTTACTGTCTGGAATGATTACATCCTCAGGCTATAAGGATGGAAAACAACATTAACATCTTAACTGTGTATTACATACCTGTATCATAGCTGCTGGAGTAAAAGTCCAGATTTAATATGAGGAAAGACTGGTTTTAAAATTGCTTATTTGTGATATTTGAGAGGTACTGTAAGATTGGCTTTAACCAGTTATTCCATGTTATAGGTCTCCTTATTCTTTCTAGGCTCAGTCCTTTCTGACCAGCTCCCTAAAGGATGTCTCCTCAAAAGTGATAGGGCAGCTATATAGAAAGTGCATATTCTGTAATCTTCTGTTTACGTGACAGAACATTACAGAGTGCTCTTTCTTTAACTGATGAGCCATATATTTATATACAACGCAAAACATATGTTCCTCTAAAACTGAGGCAACCCAAGGAATGACTTAGCAGAGATGAGTTATGCAGAATCAATGGGTACAGAAAGTGTTCTCCTGTTTCATTCTTTCTTTATTATATTAACATCTAATTTCCTCTCTTATCCCCTGACACACCATAATTGCACATATTTCTTGTTCTGCTTATTCTTGGAAGCTATCAAAACCTGGGTGTTATGTATGGGACAGATGTCTCAGGAAGCCTCGTGCCAAGCCACCTGGCAGCAGAAATGGAAAGTGGAAAGTGCTTCAGCAGAAGCAGAAGTGGAAACCCCACCTCTCTGCAGGATTCAGGCTGATGAGTTTACTGCTCTTTTGGGACAGTTTCTTCTTGATAATTGTCTTGCTCTTGTTCTTTATTTATCCAAGGTACAAAAAGCCTTGCTGAGAGTAGAATTGTCCTTGAGCAAATACACATATAAAAAAGTGTTTAAAGAATACAGAATATGTAAGTATTGCTAATAAGTATAAACATGCAACATATATGCAGTACATACACTAAAGAAAAACTTGGTTTGTGTTCTAAGACCTTCATATTTTCAACAGGCAAACTTTATAGAACCCTGAAAGGTCTTATTCAGGGGAAAAAAAAAAAAAGGCTTTTTTTCATCATAAAATACCTTGGCAGTGGAATACAGGGATGGTATGTGTTAACATTAGTAACAAGGTTTGTGAAGAAGGACTGAGAGTTTGGCAGAAGGCAGGAGATTCTTGATGACCTCTTCACATCACCTCTTCAGGTATTTGAGTTCCAGGACTTTAAATCTGAAGGTCAGCTCTGTGAATAAGGAACAAAAGATACCGTCTGATCTTAAAATTAGCAAATAAGTAATTTTATATCTAGAACAAATTAGGATATCTTTCTGAATGCACCCATAACAGCTTTCTTCCTTGTGGCCAGCACATAGTAGCTTATAGTTGAATTGGCTTTTCGAGTTTAACATTATTAAAGAAAAATAAAATAAAATAAAAGAGGTAAGCATAGGCCAAAATTTCATTGTCAGGAAACAGTAAACAAAGTACAAGTATTTTTACTAACAGTGAAGTCACCTGTACAGGAAAGGTGTAACACAGATAGGGCTAATTCTACTTTATTATCAGGAAAAACAAAATGCAAATGTCTGAATGTGAAAGATAGTCTGACTGCTGTAGTTGACCATGGGTTTTCTGATGGTAGGATACCAACTAGCTTTTAACATTTGCTTGTCACCCTCCTTGATGTGACACATTTTCCTCCAAAGTGGCAAACAAAGCTATATGACTTTAATGATGATGGAAATAAGGCTACTTGGTAATGGTCTCTGTGCAAAAAATGGCTTCTTTTCATCACCTTCATTTATGTCTATCAAAGACAACTCTCAAGTCACAGCAACAGAAATTTGTTCCCAAATGCAGAAGAATTAAGTCAACAGATGTGGGTAGGAACCCTCACCTTTTGTAGGTTATGGTTCAGAAAGTTCTTGTGAGGATGGGCTTAAAAGGAAACCTTCTACCTATTAAATACTGGCATGTGGGGGGAAAAAATCACTTAGTTTTATTTCTACCCTTCCTTTCCAGGAGGTGGGAACAAATACAGTTCCAGAACTGCCTGTGGAGCAAATGGTGGAATTCAGTGTCACTCTCACTGATCAGGAGTACACACCTGAACTTGGTGATCCCAACTCTCCACAGTACCAACAACTAGCTGCCAAATTTCAGCTACAGGTAAGGAGGCTCTGAATGCCAGAATGTTGGCTTTGTACCTTGGCTGAGATTCATACTATGAAACTACCTTCATCATAAAATGGAATAAGAATCCACTACCCTCACTTGAAATAGATAATTTCTGTTGTCTCAAGACCTTGTTTTCCTTCATATATAGCCAGCTTTTCCTCTCATTTAGGCCATCTGTTCAGCCATCAAGCTAACAAGCCAATATCTTTGTCAGCAGTAGAGCCTCAGATAACCATTGAACAGAGTAACTTTAGGAGTATCATTTGAGCTTAATCAGGAATTCATGGACAGTACTTTGACATAATTTAGTTTCTATAATAAACCTAATGAGAAATGTAATGTAAATTTTAAAAGCAATTAGCTACTGTTGTCTGAACAATTCTTCAAAGGATTTCCACTCATTTTGTTTTGCATTACCATAGTTTCTGTAAGAACTGGAACATCTGTGTCATTTTCATACAATTAATAATATTAACTGAATGTTCAGCTATCAGTTTAATAGATAGCAGTTAATGACTTGTGGTTCCCAAAAGGTTTCCTTAGTAAAATTAGGTAAAGTTTCTCATCAGTTTCATGAGCATTCTAGTTCAGTTTCGGAGATGCATAGAAAAATGATGAAGGATGTGTTGGCAGAGCTGATAAAAAATTACTTCTCTGGAGGTTACCAGTAATATCCTCAACCAGAACTGCTTGTAGACTTTGTTTAGTACACATATAATGATGCAATCTGACAATTCACTTTTAAGTTATTTCATTAACTGGAGGGGGAGAAATGCAAAGTTCCCTAGTTGTTAAATTATTTTCCATTGTCATCAAATTTTATCCATCACTTTAAAAAGCACAAAGTTATTCTTCATATGCAACATGTAGAGAAAATTATTTGTAGTCCAGTACCATGAAATACACCAGGCATGCTTTCCTCCAAAGATAGGTCATGGAGGAGGCAGAGGGCAATCTTGATATGACAGTTTTACAAATACACTCAGAGGGTGAGAGTGAGGAGGTTAGATTCAGAATTAAAACCTCATCCAGCTACATGAGCTCCTGTACAAATTCCAGAGAAGCCTTTGCAAAGATTGAGGCAGTTCCCAAGCTCAGTTTCTAATCCATTCCAGGACACAGCAAGAGGGAACTGTTACACCAGTCATTACAGTGCAGATGTCCAGAATTACATCTGTATACCACAACATACATTTAAAACCACATGAGAAACAGCATGCTGATTCAGATGCTTATGCTACTCAGTAAATCAAGATTCATTTGGCAAAAGTAGGAAATAGGAAGCTACATATATGTCTACAGTCAGAAGACAGCATCAACTTCATTATGATATGAAGAACACCAAGAAGAGGCAGCTGTCAGAGTATGGATAAAAGGGAATTCAGCTACCTAAACTGGATATCTGGTGTCATTTTAGGTGCCCAAGGCTAAGCAATACATCTGCAAGGACCTCTCAAATATGAGAGAGCTGCACTCTTCTGAACCAGCAAATGAGCAGAAGACTAAGTTTTAAAATTATAGTGTTTGCCTAAGTTTAGGAAAATTAATTGTATCCTAGTGATTTAGGCCCCTAACCTCTGTTACTTTCAGTGAGCATTGCTCAGATGAATAACATTTAAAATCTTCTCACAGTTTAATTGCTACTTCTACACAACTCTTACTAAGTCAGACCAAGCTCAAACTTAAGTATTTACCTCAGTTCTTTTCCTATCATCCTCTTGTGAGAGATGGGCAAGGGGAGTGTAGATGGCAGGGCATTTTCTGCGCTAGACATTATCTTCTGTTTTGCTTGCTGAGATGAAAAAAGACATCTAGGTTTATACAGTGTGTCTGATAACCCTGTATTGTGATGATATACTGATCTTCTGATACTTCTTCACATAACCTACATTAGAGATGCAAAGAAAGCTGTGGGTCTGACCACCCATTCTCTGCCCATTCTGACAAACACTCCTGCATGAATGAATGAGTTTTAAATGTATGCTGGGTTTGTACAGAATCGTATAGCTACAGAAGAGGAAAGATTGCCACATTAGTTCATATACTTTTTAGGTGACATGCTGAATTAAAAGACCTTATTACTCGAAAAGATTTTTCACTTCTTTTCGAGTGCCTAATTCCCCCTACTCCGCAGGCTTTTCTTGCAGATGAAAGGTTTAGACAACGTGTTGCCTGGTACTTAACAGGACCAAGAAGTTAATCAGAAAGGAACTGTGGAACTGTGTGTTTAATGAAAATCCCTTTCCTCTTACATAGTAGATGTATATAAAATATTTTATTTGACTTAGCTGTATAAATGTTGCTACAATCAGAAAAGACCAAAAGATAAATCAGCTAATTCTTGAGGTGCTGATAAAAACAATTTCTATCCTAAAGTCTGAAAAATGTGTACAGAATTCACCCTTTCTGTTCTTTATTTATTCTTCATACTGTCTCTTCTATTCAAAACTATGTAATTTACAGTTTACATTAGAACTAAAAATATATCAAGTTATTCTAGTTGTAGAAGACAGTTAAAATTTTTTAATTATAAATTATTTGTCAAATAATCTAAATCTCTCTGCATTTGGTTAATATTTCTAAATAATTCGAAATTTACAGTTAAGGTGACTTGAATCACAAAATCACTCATGAACCAAAACTGCTGAAAATTACAAATCCATTTGATTCATGTTATTGGACTTGCTTTGTTATGAACTAAATTATCATTAATTTATGTCATTACATTACAAAAAAAAAGGCTGTATTTTATACTTCATTATACATATAGAAACCAAATATTGTGTTTGAATTGAGCAATGATGATATCACAAAAAGGGTAGTGAGCTCTTTTTGAAATACAAAAAATATTACCCTGGCTGTCAATCTGTGCTTGCTTTTTATCAGTAGAGCTTAAATTGAATTAATGATTTTATGTTTTTCTATAGATGCAAAAAATATTTGAGAAACTTCCAGGATTCAAAGAAATCCATGTATTAGGATTTAAGTAAGTAAGAAAATGGGTCTCATTTTTCTATTAGCTACTAGGATTCTATTCTTCCTTCTTTCCCTCCAACATGAAGAGACCTGTATAATAGTGGAGTGCGTATTGCTATAAACAGAAAATTGTTTTATGGGAACAACAGAGATATAATATGGAGAGAAGTGCAAATACATGCCAAATGAGACTATGAGGTTTTGAATTACTAAGTAGAAGTAGCTTTGATTCACTGAGGGGTAACATAATAAATCCTTTGAAATAGTTTGCTAGCAACAAAGTATTAAGGACTTTAAGTGACAAGGTAAAGAAAGTTAGGAGCACAATTATTTAGGTTCCTACTTTTTTGAGTATAGATCTTCTGCCCTTCATAGATCACAGCAAAGGTGCCTTGGTTGCAGAAGAATACATGTTCATGCATATAGAAACTTTTCAAATAGGTGTTTCCAACAGTTAAAAATATTTCATTTCTTAACAAATTTGTGTTCTGTCTTCCCATTTATTTTAGTTTTACCTTCCTTGTATGTTTACTGCTAGTACAAGCTACTGTGTAGTTTTTCAATAGAGTATCTACAGAGGAGGGGGGATCAAAAACCGAGTATATTTGATCATATATTTGACTTGGTGCTCAGGGACATGGTTTAGTGGTGAGCTTGCAGTGTTGGGTTGAAGGTTGAACTAAATGATCTTGAAGGTCTCTTCCAACCAAAAAATTCTGTGATTCTGTGATATGATTATGCTTCTATAGATATGAACATCTTATGTAAAGGATCAAGGGAAAAACAAATTAATAATAGTAGAAAATAACATAAAATTTAAAGGGAATAAAAGGCAGGGGAAAAGGACATAAATTTGTGGGTGCTTATGGCACAGCATCAGCAACATTCAGTCCTTCTAGTAATATTTACACCATGTTGAGGAATATTCCTGCAGCGATGTGATTTTAGAAAAGAGCACAGTTAATCTGAGCTTTTCTCTCTGCAAACTTGCTGGGGAAAAAAAAAAAATAAAAGAAAGAGAAAAGCAAAATAGAGTGAAAATTGGTTGCTTACATTTTGGTAATGAAAGTAAGAAAACAAAAAATTGGCTACTGCAGAACAGGCAGAGAAAATCTGTACTAGCATCTCATAGTTACAAATTGCAATAACTAACCTCTGTGAGTTGTGACTCCGGGAGATCTGGGATCCATTTCTGGTTAGTATCTTGGTCTTTGGAGCAAATGAAAGTACATTCATCAACGTGGAAGAGTGGGATTGCTTCCCAGAGTCTAGTAAATTAGCTCCTGAGAGTTACAGATTAGCAAAGACGGGTGCTACTGTCCATTCTGCCTTATCCATTTTGCTACATATATTAGCAGGATTTCCCACAATTCAATATGGAACGACAACATCAGAGGTATGCTAGAGAATTCATCAAGGAAACTAACAGGGAATTATATTACAGAACGTGAACATAGGCATGTCTTCCAGAGGTAATTAATAGGTTGAATTACCCCTGTGACTACAATCCGAGTAGGTCCATGTGTGGAAACAGTAATAGCTACTAGTGTCAGAGATGTTCATTGCCACCATAAAGATATAGATTACCAATGACAGTGATTAAATTGCACCATTATGTAGTAGGAAATAGGAAATCAGATATTTCAAACTAGCAAGGTAAAGTAAAATTCCTGTTTCCCCACTCAAAATGTGAAGATTCTTGTTCTTTGGAAAGGAAAAAGTAAAATGATGGAGAGTAAGCTGTCATTTTCACACAGACAAAAATTACAGATGATATGTAGAAGATAAGATAAATTGTCAAAAGACATTTTTGATGTATGACTGATTGATTTACTGATATACATGAATCTTCATTTTTCTCTCTTTTGTAATCCTTTATCCCACTCTTCCTTCTGTGATGAAATGAAGACAGAAGAAGGAGAAAGATGGGTAATTTGTTTGTAATTCATAATTAAGATTAATCATTTTATAGACTATTAGATGTACATGGGTACATCAATAAATGTTCTTTATCTTTATGTGACAGAATGAATTGATTTGTGTTCTGCTTAAGTATAAAATCTATGATATAAAGCAGCAGGGACATCTTTCACCTTAATCGGAAAAGTTCAGGGTCTCTCTGAAGGAAAGAAAATTGTTTAACTTAAGAAAATTCACATTAAGATGACTGAAGATATCTACCAGCCATAAACTGAAAGTTACAAAAAATAAGGATACTTCATATTTAAATTTTCATTTTTGATCTTTCTGTTTCCTAGCTGTATTTCCATATACACATTGCCTCCAATAAGTGTGTAGAATTTTATTTGTTATCTCCATTATCAGGCCCAATAGAATGGCAACAAGACCAGTTACTAGCTTGATAAAATGCAGGGAGCTTTTGCCTGGTAATACAAACAGCTACAGTTTGTTGTTGTTGCTTAAAAGTGCTGTGGGGAAATAATTTGTGTAACAATTCCCAGAATTTCTCTTTTGCTCATAATTTAAAAGTAAGAAGTAATTGTCTAATGCTTTTCCTGAATTCCTGCAATATTATATAAATGTAAATGCATAGCACATACTAGATCAAGTAAAAATCCTGTCTCTCCAGTTATATGATATTATAAAAAGCAACATAGTGGAGTATAAATGTTTTACGACATACTCCTTATTTTAATTAGGTGAATTCAACATTTATAAAAAGTGATGTATTAATAATAATGGTGAAAATTTGAGACTTGTGTTAAACAAGTGCATCTAGGGAGAAGCTATACACATTCATTTGAACTTGGAAAAGCTAACTCTTATTGTGAAAAGTGATTTGCTTGCCACATTAGCTAACTTTATTGCTGTTCTTCAAAAAAGAGTAAAAAAATTGCCCCAGATGTGGTAGGGAGCTTTCTTGGCTGTAGATTCATGAACTGTTGAATCCCTTTTCATAGGTTCTGGCATAACTAATAAGTGATTAGGGCTTCTAGTAATACCAGTATGTATTTATGACTCTTTGGACTAATAATCAATGACTTCATGCTGTATTAACAGTTCAGCGGGTCTCTGATTAGTCAGATTAAACTAGATTATATTAGAGTATGTTTATAATTTTCTTCAATATTGGAATTTTTCTTAAATATTACACATAGAAGAAAAAAAAATAGGTATAGCAGAAGTAATGTGAACATGAAAGTATCATCAGAATGAAGTATATTTGCATTATTTTTACAGAAGATAATATATTATGATTGCATATATTTTTGTTTGTTTGCAAAATCAGTCCTCAGACAGTAACTGATTTTGCTGCACTGGGAATTTTTGCATCTTCATCTTGCAGGTCAAGCAGCACTATAGCACGATATGTGGTAAACTTTGAAAGAGATGGCTCAGAAGTCAGAAGCACAGTAGATGACATCTCAACTATTGGATCTAATAAAGTTGAAAATGAAAAAATTCCACTTTCTCCAAAGGAAGAGAGGGAGATATCAGGAACAAAACTCACAGTAACAGACCTTCAGCAACTGGTTGCCATAGCACTTCATGAAGACCGATCCCTGCCAATGGACCTTGGAACACTTCAGTTTACTGACGGTCAGTAGGCAGGCCAGTGCCAGGCAGAAAGTCTGAACCTTGCCCTTTCAAACTGATGCAATTTCAGTAAGGTCTTCTTTCCTTCCCTAGCAATTGTTTTCATTTGATGTATTTAATGTATTTAATTTGTGGGTTAAAAATGGGGAAAATAATTAAAAATATTTTTTCATATGTATATTTACCAAAACAATCTCAAATGACACACCAAATTTTAGATGTAGAGTTTTATTTACAAACAGCAGCACTTTCTTGGAAAAAAAAAAAAAATTTAGATGAACTAATATTTTTTGTAAGAATAAAATGTCACATTTTAATAGACTGATTAAAAGTCCTAAGAAAAAAATTCATGGACATAGAGCACTTTAATAATAACTATTTTAATCATCATTTTCCTGCTAGTTATTCTTAATAATCAGTTTTAGAAAAACAGCTTGCGTGCAAGTACATTTACAGAGCTCCTCTGAGGGGGTGAAGGGAGCAACTGGGTACTAAAGCCAAAACACTGAGAGTAACAATGGTGTGGACTGTGGGTAAAACCAAAAAGAATTTAGGCTTAATAAAGAACACAATATAATGAGTCATCATAGCCCATGTGAATTTCACTGAGCAGTTCATAGTTCAGATGATTTTAAGCATTCATCCATGGTTCAGCTCTCTGCAGAGACCTATCCCATTTACAGTAAAGAGTACAAAGAATACTGCAAATAAAATTCCTGGTTTCTTCATAATTGCCAGTTAAAATGGGAATTTATGGCTCTTTCTTCTTAATGTGGATTTTTAAAAGTACTTTTTTTTCATGGAGAATAGTTTCACACTGATGAAATATTGTGCTCGCTCTCTCTCTCTAATGTGTTTATTTTTTTCAGAATCTATTATGCCATCTAGTGAATTTGATAATGATATCCAGGCCATGGTCACTATTCCTCTGTCAGGCCCTGATTCGGTGAGTTAATACTGGTTGTTATATTTATTTATTTCTCCATGAGAAATTAAATTATACAGTGTTAAGAATATAAATAAAATAAATATACAGAAAAAAATCTTATGCTAAAATATTTATCTGCCTTTTATAAATGCTGTAAGGATTAATGTTTTGTTGTTATACGCAACAGAGATACTGTTTAGAGCATTTACAGGTGAATATTACTACTCAAATTCCTTTTCCAGTTTTAATGACAAAGTAAACAATGTCTCACCAGTTCACTAGTACATCTCAATGACAGAAGGAAAGAGATTGACAGGGATAGTGCAAGTCATCTTTCCTTTACCGTTTTTAAACTTACAGGCAATGTGACTAAGGTCATGTGCATGTGCCCAACATGTTATACATCCCATGACTTCATGCTGAGTTACCTGTTTGAAAGCTCCTGTGGCTAAAGATTTTTGGCCTTTTTAGCAAGTAAAGTTAAACATAATAATGAAAGCTGCTTTTTAAAAACTTTTTTTCAGGAGGATTCCATGAGTGTGGAACTCCCACTAGGTTACCCCAGCCCAGCAACGGTGGACCAAACAGGAGACACCTTGGTCAGTGAATTTACAACTGTGCTAAGTGGAGAGATCAGTGCCCCTGAAGACTTTAATAATTTTGTTACATCTGAACCTATGTTCCCAACCAAACCCTCCAGAGAACCATTCCAGGACAAATCTCCTCCAGTCACAGAAGATATCACTATTGACTACCAAAGTTTCACAGTGCCTTTCAATGCTCTGGGTAGCACTAGCAGTCGTCCAAAACCAGAGGATTCTTATTTGCCTCCTCCAGCAGATGATTCTGCTAGCAACGACTTAATCACCGATGGCTATGAGCCTCCAATGGAGCAGGTTACCACACTGGCAGTTTATACTACAGGTAGTTTTACCCCACCTGATCTCCTGCAAGCTGGAGATGAGAATACTGAAGCTGACGAGAAGGAAGAACTGATTGATATAACAGAACCACCTTTCAAGGAAGCTGACCAAGACAGTCTGTCTGGACAAGGTAAGACACAAAATATTTTTCCATAAAAGAGTAGGAGAGATCCAGTTGTTATTACACATTCAGTAAGTACTCCTTTCAGTTGTAATAGAAATTTTTCTGGATCATTAAATGTGAAAAATTTACATTTCTGATGTGCACTTCAGGAAAAACTTAATGTACCTGACTTCAAAGGTGACAAAGCAAACAAAAACCCAACAACAATTGCCTAGAAGTAAGGCATTATGGTAAAAATTCAAAAAGGCAGAGCAAAAAAAAAACATCTCAGGGAAAAAAGAAAAAAGGATATTACAGGCCAATACAATAAATTTTGGTCTTTACAACATGGAAGGTAAATTACTTTGTGTTCTACAGACAGATGTGGATGATAACAGTAAGAGTACCATGAAATAAATTATTCCAAGTAAACAGTACAATGGGTCAGAAAACTTTATACATCTACAGGTCTGGTGAATATGAAAAACTTATAAATTTTCTGTTTTCCATGTTTGTTCATTCAGTTATCCATACAGTAGGATTTTTTAGAGGGACCCGGATATATGAGCAAAAACACTTAAGAAATCAAAAACGTATATACATGCATGCGTCTGGGTGGAGAAAAGTCTGTATAATTTAGTCTTTCAAATGAAAAATACTTGATAGACATATTTCCCACAGCTAGCAGAGAAATGTTGACCCTGCATATGAAAAAAAAAGTGCAGACAAAGATAGTAGGGTCAGCTTTAGGACACAGGCAAATCAGACTCTCACCTGGAACAGCAAAATGCTTCCATCACCTCCCTCAGTGTCTTGGAAAACCGTGCTAGACACTGCAGAGAATGATGGTGTGCGGGTAATTGGATTGTGTGAGGCAGCAGCCATGGTTCCTGCTGTTGCCTTCCATCTCTTCCAGCTCTTCACTCCCTCTCCTGCTCCCCATTCCAGCCTCATGATCACATCATTATGTCAATAAACTGCAATTTTACTTACACGTCTAAGAAGCCTGTGCTGTGCAAGATGCAAAAGGTCACAATGAACAAATGGAAGAACTTAGTTCTTAGAAGAGTGTTCAGATATGCACATGGGAGAACTTAGTTCTTGGATGAATATTCAGATGTGCTTTGCCTCATATTTATGATTGACCCTCTTAACAGAAAAGCAGAGGACAGATAAGAACTTCCTAGGAATCAACAGGATTCTCTGAAGTCCCTGTGTAGTCTCCAAGCTATGCTAGAAACTACAGAGAAAAACAAACATAAGACAAATCCAGGGCAAAATTCCCATAATATGTGTCAGCTTGCACAACCAGAATGTCACCCCTAAAGCTTCTAAGTTTGATCTCTGTTGCAGGGACGTCCCCTGATCCCATAGGAGACCCTACCTCTGTCCCTGTTCCACCAGCTCCCTCCTTGATCAGTCCTTGGCTTTTCATGTCTCACCCTGACCTCTACAAGCCTCTTGGAGTGAGCGCAATGAATCCTTCTCCCCTTTTCAAGATTTCAGCATGCCCAGAAACAGCAGGAAGGCACCTTCATCCCTGCTGCCCAGTCACATCCTTTAAGGCAAACAGGCAAAGTTGGTGTATCTGATTGGAAACACCACCACTGCATGGTGATCACATCCTTCACAATGGGATCACATAGGAGAAACGTGAGAGGGGGAATGCCCACGTAGTGTACTGGCTACAGTGTTGTTCTTTCTGGATCCAGTAAATAACAAGATGGGCATTCCAAAGTATAAGGAATGGAAAATCTGCCACTTGGGATCACACACCAGTCAGGTCCAGACAGGGAATAGCATAGCACATTTTATAGTCATGTTGTTACACCTGGTAATTTATGTACTGAATAAGAACTTGCCTTTACACACAGAATTCTGAAGTGAGAGAAAGGCAAATACTTTATGATTACCAGAGTGACTTAAAGATTAGAAAATCACCTCTTGTAAGAAGCAATTGTCAAATGTTCCTGAAAATAAAGTTTATGATGAAAAGCATTAAACACAACTGTTTTCAAATGCATGCTGAGAAGTCTTGCAGTGCTACTGATAAAAACACAGCATACCTTCAAATAACAATACAGTGTACCTTTAAATAACATTCATTATAACTGTTGAAAAGTGTTAACATTCACAGCGGCAAAATAGTCATATGCTTTTGTCATTCTATTCACTCACTGGGTTAGGAATTTCATGTCATAAAAACTGCATAAAGGCACATATCTATATTGCAATTTGCAAAATAGCTGAAAAACTTTGTAGTCTATCAGCTCCACATGACTGAAGAGAAGCAGCAAAGGGTATTTGAGTCACCAAAAATGAAGAGCAACTTACGCTGAAGGTACTAGCTCCATTCTTTTTTTTTTTTAAAGCTAAAATTTAAACTAATTTTTTTACCACAATTTATTACATTTACTGACTGACTGTTTTTCACTGGATGAGTGGAGGGATATGGGAGATGAATCTCTCTATGATCCCAAGGTTCAAGCTTTCTTGATTGTTCCTCAGTAACAGGGTAGGACCAGGGCTCATTTGACCTTCACATAGGCTCTAATACTGCAGTTCAAATTGGGGGGTTCTAAATATGTTTCTAAATGATCCTCAGAGACAATACATTGCATAGTTTAATGAACTTCAAAGACATCAGGCAAATATCAGGACCAAGGGAAATTTTAGGAAGAGTAATACAAATGAATACCACTTACTAACACAGATTTCTGCAATATATTTTTTCTCATATAGTTTGAAATTCAGTTTAAAAATACATAAAGGTTTTGCTTCTTCCTAAAGTCATTATCAGCTGTGCCCACAGAGCATGGACTGGTTTGCTTAAATTGATATGGATCTTCTGTACATGCAGGTTTGATCCTGTAAGCACCTAGTAACTGACCCTTTAAACACTACTTTAAGAAGTTGTTTGTTGTGTTATTGGATTGTAACCTGACAATTTGCAAAACAGAACAAACTGTCTAGAGCTGTTAAAAAAAAAAAAAAAATCCAAAATTAGGCCCACTATCTTGTTCCTCCCTGTTGAACACAAGTTATGTCTAAACCCAGCACTAGAATGTAAGAATGCCATCATTATCTCGACAGCTGAGCAGCAGGAGAAAAATAATTGTTCCCTGTCTAAAAAAGAGGAGATGCCATGTTAGCAATGTCACACAGCTGTAGTTATTATATTTGCTTAAAATCTTACAGTACACAAAAGTATACTGCATGCTTAACAGAAGAGAGATTTGAAAATCTATTTACTGAGTTCTTAAGAGTAGATAGTATATACTCTTTAAAACTTTTTCTCTCTTTGTAGCTTTTTCAATTCTGGCAGTCCTGTGGACAGCATTCCCTGTATTCTTTTATTTCCCTAGATGTTGCATATTTCATAGGAACAGAGAGAATTAGACCTGGAAATTCAGGAGTTATCAACATCCACAACAGAGGTTTCGTTAAAGTCAACCATGACAGTGGTACTGATTTATTATGTGTGGATGCCAGGTGCCCAACAAGCCACTCTGTCACTCTTCACCCCCCAAACACCCCGCCTCCTCTCAGCTAGAAGGGGAAGAAAATAGTATGAAACTCATGGGTTAAGACAAAAGCAGTTTAATGGAAAAGCAAAGCAAGGCCACACACAGAAGCAAAAGAAAGCAAAGATTTATTCCCTGCTTCCCATCAGCAGGCAATGTCTGGCCCCTTTTTGGGAAGCAGGGCTCCAAACCATAGCAGTTGCTCAGGAGGACAAGCGAACGCTCCTCGCCCTCCTTTTCCTAGTTTTTGTTGTTGAGCTGATGTCATATGGTATAGAATATCCCTTTGGTCAGTTTGGGTCAGCTGTCCCAGTTGTGTCCCCTCCCAATATCTTGCCCACCCCATCCCACTGGGTGGGTAATGTTGGAAAAGCAGCCTTGGTGCTGTGTGAGCCCTGCCCAGCAGCAGCCACAACACAGGGGTGTTACCAGCACCTTTCCAGCTCCCAGTACAAAGCACAGCACTGGGAGGGCTGCTGTGGGGAAAATTAACTCCAGCTCAGGCAGACCAAATACAACATGGCAAGCAGAATCCCTTCCTAACAGTTTTTAGAATTTTTCACACTTTGTGCCTGGCTGGATTTCGTATTTGCATTTCTTAGCAATTTTTTTTTTTTAAACCCAACCTTTAACTGTGGCTGGTGTGAAACAGCAGGAACTGCTTAGTGCTGTATGAGTTTGGACAGAGGGTTAGGGTATAAACGGTTGCCTGCAATACTACTACATTAATTTCTAGACATTTTATCACCCCTATAGTCCAGAATTTTAGCAGATTTTCTTTCTCCCATGTTTAGAACATAAAATTCACTCTTCTTAACCCTGAAAGTAAGAGATGGCTACCAGAAATAACATAGTCTGAGATTCTTTTAGTTATCCCCATCAGCTGTATGTTTCACAGGTAGACTTTATTTCATTCATTGTCACGTGTGCAAATACACACTGAACATTACTACAAACTCATGAGCATTGAATATCTACAATGTATACCAACTACTTTAATTGTGCCTACCTGATGTCACTGAGCAAAGCAGTTAAAATTCTTTTACAGCTCCACTAAAGAGAATCAGACTCAGCCTCACACACGAGCATACAGAGTTCTGCATACAGCTTCTAGGGAAAGGAGAGTAAAAAAAAAGTGAGGGACAAGGAGGCAAACTAATGATACATGTCCTGTTAAGACATGCAGGATGGGATTTGTGAGACTTGAACAGACAGTGGGAAGAATGAGCCAGGAGCAGGTGTGAAGCTTCTTTCAGATGGTACTTTGCTCATTCTGGACAGTGATGCTGTCCATGGGCAGTAAAGAGCAGTTCAATGAGAATTAGACAGCTGTGCTGGCATAATGACAATGGCAGTTACTCCACCCCTTAAAGTAGCCCAGAACAACTAGGCAGATCCTAAGATGTCTTTTAAGAAATTCTAACACTTGAATTTCAAATTCTGTTTTGAGATTTCACAATAGAATTAAAATTAAAACCCGGTATAGATTTCTAGACATCTTGCTGAGAAGTTCTGAAATGCCTGGATGACCTATTGTGATTTAAATATTTGAATACTCAGAAAGGTTTTTCTTTGCTGTAGCACCTTCAAAAAACTAGTCTATTTGCATTTTCCATTTACAATCAGTGCAAAACCCCTGCTTTTTTCTACTGTTTGAAATGATACCTGTTCACTGTTCTCTGGTATTGCTCTTTCTTCTTCATATTTCTTTCCCCTCTGGAGTTAACTCATCAATAACTCTCTTGTATGGTTAAATTTCTCCTTGTTCTCTTTGCACTCTTCCTGTGACTCTACCTAAACCAGTATGAGCATTCAGAAGGGAAGCCTGTTGTGTAACATATAGACTGCTATTTCAAAACCAAGAAAATTTCAGCAGTAAAAACAAATGCAAACAAACATATAAATAGATTAAAAGTTTGTGAAGTCCGCAACAACAATAATGATTTACTTTTACTTACTGAACAGTAAGAAGAATTTTGATTTGTGTTTGTTTTAATTGTAACTACTAACAAATTATACAATACGGGTAAATGGTTATCCCAAAATCCTGTCCATCATGAAAGAAGTGTTATTTCTGGAGAACTTACTTATTCTAGAAGCATAGAACAAAATAAATCTATCAGTAAAAACACTTCAGCTATTCTGCTATACATTTCAGTCTCACCGACCTGGATCATCCTTAAGCTCCAAGAGAAGAAGACTCTGCAGGGTGTATCACAAAGGTTTTTCAGGGAGAAAAAAACTGATCAGGAGTAAGTAGGTCACATCTGTATGTGCCATTGATAAAAGCCTCATTAATTTCCAGAATTACTCTCATGTTCACACAGCCTTGAAGTGATCAGTCACTTTAATATCTTCCTCCTGCCCAACAGTTTCTTTGGTTGTGAACCCCTCACTCACAACTATTTCAAAGCAATCTCTAGAAAAATTCAGTTTTGTGGATGTTTGGGGATATTTTCTGCCTCTGCTTCATCCATAGCTGCCTAAGCACCATCTGTGCTTAGCATAGCTTTCTATTTGTCATAACCAGTATTGCCATGGAAAAGAAAAAGCCATTACTTCTTGCAAGAACTGCTCCAGATGTTCCCAGGATTGGAATTCACCCATTCATTCTGTCAGGAATGCTCACCAGTATTTCACATCAATGGCTATGCAGGGTAAGAACTCCTCTGTTTCCTTGCATGATTTTCTGATTTTCTTATGTTTTCCTTGATCATAAACTGACAGAATTTTCTCAACATTCTCTGCCATCAGCTTTTGTCTGTACTCTTTCACTTGTCGCTTGCTGCTTCACATGTGCAAAGAATGCTATTCATGGAGGTGCTGCTTCAGTCTGATTGGAGTTCAGCTTGCAGAAGTGAACAGGTAGGTCTACCTATGTCGTGTTGTCAAGCATTATATACAATACTGATTAGCTTAAAAGTTATCTGTAAATTGAAGATGAGGCTGAATGCAAAAGTTTCAGCAGGCCCATATTAGGACATGTCAGATTTAAGAAAAAGTTATAATTGATTCACTGTTAGAATTGCATACTTGTGTATATATATACACACATATAAAAATCAAGATATAGGTATCCTGAAGTCCTAAACATGTTAGCGTGATTAGCATAAGGCCAAAATTTAATGATAGCCTGCTGCTCAGCTGTCTGAATGCTGGGAACAGCAGGAACAACCTGAATATCACAAAATCTGCATCATGTCTTTAAAACATACTTAAAAATGCTACAATGGAATGACTCATCCAAGCAAAAAGGTATGAGAGACACAGAGTATTATCTCTTTTCCCAGTTTAACACATCACTTGTTCAAATAATTAAGCTACCCAATAAATTCAGGTCATTTTTACTTTAAGGTTAGGCTTTATTTTCTAAAGATATGATTTCTTATTCGTGCCCCCTACAAATATTCAACATAAATGCACGTTAACCAAAACAAGTGAAACTTTATTTTATATGCAATTGGTAATTCAGATGACTCATTGAAATTACTATGTGAAGTAGAGAAAACAATTTATATTTCTGCTAAGAAAATTTGCTTATCTAGAGGCAAATCTTCTGAGACACTTGTATAATGAAAAAAAACATAACACTTCATTCTCCACTTACACCGATAGCAGGAAGATACACCTCAGTGCTCTGCCACTTCTTCGCCCATACTTTTTACTGTCAAGCCTCTTCCCCAGACAGAGGTGCACATTTGCTATCTGTTTGTTTCCACATATGCATACCTGGACCAGATGCTTGTGTCCTACACACGCACTTGGGGCTTCTCTCTCACACAGTCATGACTTCATGTTCCTAGTCAACTCCACTGATCCTGCAACTATTTCTCACATACTTCACCTTTTAGACTCTCAAAGATAATGATCCTCTGGTACCTGTTTCCTAAATACTATCACTTCTCCCATAATTAGCACTCCCTTGATGACTGTCCCATCTTCCATGCTATTTCACTCCAAACTAATCCTCTCTCAAATTCACCATACCACTACTGACTTAAAATCATTCCATTAGTCAAAACTTAAGCTTTTCATTCACCTGATTTTACAAGCAGGTTACCATCCCCTGTAAGAAAGACATAACATAAGGAATACAGTCTTTCATACATTTCAGTCTCAGATCCCTTCTTGTGTTAAAACCAAACATTTCTGCCCGTGTGCAAAGACAAGCTGAAAAATAGGAAAGTTCTCCTGCCTTCTTCCTGGTAAGACAGGTGCAGCCACAATGGCTGTAGAGACTCAGAGGAGACGCAGGAAGGAGAACTTAACACATGCTAACTGTGAAAACCTGAGAAGTCTACAACCCACCCATAACTCATCTTTGTTACCGTGAGTGAAGAAACAATCCCTCCAGGAAGGATATGTAGTTGTTGCTACACATTGTTCCAGAAAACGATGGTTTTTTTAGAACTAAAGGGTTAAAAAAATTGTGAGGAAGTTTACAGTCTTCAAACATGATTACAGTAGTTTTAATCCTCTAATAAAAAAGGACTATTAAATGGCAGAAATATGATCAGAATTTGAAGAGCCAGTTTCACAAATAACTTTAATACATTAATGCCCCAAATAAAATTATTTTAAAACTTGTAACCAATGCAGTAGTAAAATGAAAGTATTCTGAAATAAGTAGTAGTCTTTTGGGCTGGGCATGTAAGATTACCTTTTGTCAGGTCATAAATGAATGAAACTAATAAAGTTTACGTCATGTAGTCCAGTTAGAACAAATACCAGGTAAAGTGGCACTGCTGAGACTAACGTGGCCTAAATAATACATTTCCTTCACTCATTAAGACCATCCTTGGTCATGCTAGAAATGCTGGCTGCAAGAAATACTGTGTTATAATCAAATAGTACTAAAATTTTTATTTTCTAACGTGATTACAGTCCTCTCTTTGGAGGATTCAGTATCCTTCCATCGTAAGAAACTCCACCTGAGCTCAGCCTGAAATTTCCTTAGTCAATTCCTTGTTAGGGGATAACTCATGCGACCTGCATTAGACTATTATCGGCACATTGTAACTCAGGTGCCCTGAATCACGTCTCTGGATGGAGTTTTATCTCTACCTACAGAGGAGCTTTGGCCTTCCAACTTTGACTCTCTCAGCCATACCTGAGAAGATTCACATAAATGACACTGATGCCAATATCAGTTAAAGCTGCCTGTTGTTCAGTTTGAAAGATGTCATATTATTTAAAACTAGCAAAAACACATAGAAATCTTAAATGGAGACAAATTTGCAATAATGTTTATAATAAATTTAATGTTTTGTGTTTGTGAAAATCTCAAAAGCATGGAACTCCTACCAGGGTAGATCTCATGCTTTTACATGTTGTACTTTAAAAAAAAAAAAAAAAAGAAAAGGAAATAAGAAAAAAAGTTCTGGTTGAAGATATTTTTTCTTGTTCATTTTACTGCATTTACATGTTTATGTTTCTTTTTCATTCTTCCCCAGCTGGTGGATTTAAAAAAAAAAATCAGAGTACGATAGAATAAGATACTTGTAGAATAGTAGTGCAATGACCAGATAACAGACTTGACAGTCAATATTTTATATATGGCCAAACATTCCTTTAATAACTGTCTTCATTGCCATGCATTTAGAATGATGGGCTTTGGAGTGGAAGGAGCATACTGTTGGCATACCAAAACAAAAAGAATTATTCATAAATGGCATCTTTGTACTTGAGGATTTCAGTTCCTAAGTTCTACCTTTCAATAAAACTTAACATTGCTTTGATTTATTTTTCTAGAGATCAGAAGGAATTAAGATGAAATAATACTGCAGCAGTAATACATTTCAGTCCTTTCCCCTAAAAGTGTACGTAGCTTGGAGCAGTGGTTGAAGACCTGGCTAAATTTGTCTTAGATCACTAAGATAAGGCCAAAGTTCCATTCTCATCCCAATTAAATTATCTTATTCCTCATTTCAGAATCAGGCTCTAACTGACACTGTAAACTGAAGCAATAAAAAACAAATTATGCTGAACAATTCTTGAAGGGCTTCACAATTTGCCTACATAACACTGCAAAGGTCCAAAAAAAGGAAAAAATAGGGTGGCTTGAGGAGAATGAATGCCTGGAAGTATCAGCACAGACAGCTTCCCTGGCAATACCTGTCAGGGCAGAAGAGAATACATTCAACATCATTCTGCAGTTACCAAATAATATATTTTTATTTCCTGAAGTCCATTTTTCTCCATTCTTACTGACAAGTTCCTTTTAAACTTCTGTAAAAAGGTTAGGATTAGTTATACATAGTATTTATTTCATGTAGAGGGAGAGGGCTAGTTTATGGACTGCTGACTAGTTATTTTTTCCTTGTTTTAGTTTCCCATTATATTTGTAAGTTCTATGAACAGTTAATCTTTCCTTTTGTTACAGTAACAAAGTTTCATCTTTATATTAGCAGCACTACTAAAAAACATTTTAAAAAGTAAAATGAAATCCATGTACCTTAAGCCAAACTTTTTATGTGAAAACAATCCCAAATATTTATTTAAATGTTTTTTTTAGAAACTAGCATATATCTCAAAACTCTTGCACCCCAGTGTTATATGAAAGTCTCTTGGGGAGTTTCAAGGCAAAAATACAGCTAAAGGCTGTATGAATCCATTTTACTGTACTGTGTAGTTATGGCTCATTTTAGCATTTAAACTGCCTTCTCCCTTATAACAGTGCTCTGACTGAGTTGCTCAGATTTAGAATCCAACCATAATGGATGGATTTAACAAGCCAAGTCAGCACTAAATCATTTGGCCCAAAGTTGTTATCAAAATCACTAAAATTACTATGTATTCTTACAATGAAACATGGTGTAAACACAGCAGAATCTTCCTAATTAAATATCTCTTTCCAGCTCTAGCAGAGTTACTTGTTCCATTTCAAAACTATGAGTTAAAACAGATTACCTACATGCAAGGCACAACAGTTTAGAAGAACAAAATACTCTTCATTCTGTGACTTTCATACCATTAATTCCATGGTTTTCACATACAAGTGACTACATAGTATGGGGAGAGAAAAAAAAAATTTAGTTTATTCAGTGTTTGCTTTGCAAGTCTAAAAGTATACATCTGATGACAAGATTCTGAGAGTAATGGGTTTTAACTTTCTAATTTCATGTTTTTCTTTTCTGTTTTTAGGTCCTTGGGTCAACACTTGAATTTATATCATGTAACTTCTATTTTGTTTTTGCCATTTCTCAAACTAATAAACTTCAATACCACAAAACGGTCTGCTGGTGCCATCACCTACCAAAATTTGCTCTATATTTCTTGTCGCACAGTTGAGAAAAAGATACAAAGTTGGAAGGGATTTGCAGGGTACTTTCAGTTCTGAAAGACAGGTATTGAAACCTGTCGTATTTTGTTACTGAACATTCTAAAGTAAAATAAATCAATTCCAGGTTCTCCAGTTGAGGTGCTCTAAAACCATTACTGTGGTATGCAGGAGTGTTTGCAACATTTAGATGGATGCTTCTTTATGTTTCCAGATGTTTGTAAAACTTTAGGTTATTTTCACACAAAATTCTTTATTTTAAACTCGTGGAATAAATAGAACAGTCAACAATGGAAATAAGAGTGGTTAATCCTCCTGAAGCTATTGTTTTAAGCAAGGTGTTTGTTATCCAGCTTTCATTCCGTTCCTCTGTAAAAGTGTATTCATATTTGCAAATTCATGCTTAGTTTTGCTCCCCTATTTAATTCATTTATGTGAATATCAATCAAGTCCAGACTTTTTAGTTTATCATGGTATCTTATTTGTTTAAGGTATATTTTAGTATGATTTTACTATGGTAGTTAGTGCAGAACTTCAAAACAAAATAATTTACAATAAATGATAGTCACAGCAGCCTCTGGCATTTTTAACATGTTTTCATTGTAAATGTACTTACTAATTCCCCTACTTCACAAAAGTATTCTAATTTCAGTTGAATCATTTCTTTAGTGTGGACTTCAGACAGAAAACAGATTTATACTGCTCTTCAGCTCTAATATGTCATTTTATCTGGCAATCTCAGTAACAGATGAGATAAAGGTTCTGTAAATGGTAAAACTGACTTGCATGTCATGAAAATAACCTGCCACCGACCTACTCTCCATACAAGGTATCTAATTATACACCTGTTTGTTTAGTACTCTTATAAAACACAGGAATGCTTCTTCAACATCCAACTTCATAATCCCTTAATTATGACTGTGAATATTGTTAACTGCCTAAAGGAATTAATATGGAAATACTGACATTTTTCTGCTATAGTCAGAAGAGTGCTGAGGCAAATGGGTGTTTACGCATCTCTTCTGAGTCTGAGAGAGTCAGAACAGTCACCGTAACCAGGTGTAGCAGCTCTTGAAGTCAGCAGAGAGATTGTAGTGGAATGGCAATTTAACAGATTATCATTGACTGCACTCCAGACTCTTTTCTGCAGATACTTCCATGCATAGTTGCAGTGCAAAATGAAGTCAAACACTGCTACTCAGAGCTTTGGAGACATTTGAAACACCAGTTATTCCTGTATTGTAAAAAGTACTTACATGTTCCTAAAATGCTTAATCCTCTAGAACTGCTGAAACACGAGAATGCCAAAGACAGTTGTTAAAATTTAACAGTCAGGTCTTTCAGTATATGGATTAGACACAGGTCCTTAAAGTAATCTTGTCCAATTAATTGTATATGTGTTGTATTTCCAGCTGCTGTACTTAAATGACTACTTTAAAGCTGAAAAGGTTAAAAACCACCATATATCAAATGTACCTATTTCATTATTTAAAAAGTTTAAAGGCTTATTCAATTTATGCATTTCCAAAGAACTAGTGAACAATTCTTTGCTTTTGTTTCTTCAGTTATTGCAAAAGTATGTGATACTACTGACAGCCAAAACCAGGAATCATGGTAAAGATCCTAAAGTGAGATGAGGGCCGTGTCATACCTATGGGAGCAAACATGTCCCAGATTAAATACACAGTCTGTTGCCCTGGACAAATGACTCAGCTAATCGTAAAAGTCAGTAAGACAATGTTGTCCAGTTGACCAAACAGATGCCAGTGTGTGGAATCCAGCTAAAGAAGCACCCATTGAAGGTTTTCTCATAATGAACACACACAACATTAGTAAACTATAGCTACTCAACACCCTGAAGTCTGCAGTGTTTTAGCTTTTCAGGTCTTGATTTTGCAAATTTCGTGTTATCCTCTTGGTTTTCAGAGTGCAAGGTAGAACCAAATTTTACCAAGAATAATGAAATTATTATCATTAAGTAGCATTTTATTGGGGTACAAAATGCTCCTCTTGTGACATCATATCAATGAAATCTATTTGCATCTTTGTTGGTAAGAACATGATGAAGCACAGCTGCAAGGTATGAAATTTTCATTTCAGGGTTCTTTGGGAAAAATTGCACTACTCAAAACAGTTTCAGCAAGGATGTTAAAGAGGCAAAGTCAAGAGATACAAGAATTTTTAGGACTGGAGATGGTGAGGAAGTGGAGTTTGCTCCCAACGAAATGAGGCTCAGTGAAACCAACAGAGAAGGAGTTCTGTTGGTTACACTGGGCACTAGACCTGGCTTCTGGGGAGTTCATACAGACAGATAGAATGACAGCCATAGATCATTCTGTTTCTTCTGGCTTGGCCTTAGAGTTAAAAAGGCAAACTTAATCAGTATTTATGTGCTACAAGACATTTGTTGTGACACATTAGGTTAATGATCCTCTTCCCTTAATTCTCTTAATCCTGATCTTACTTGTGCCCTAGATAAAAATTAAATGCCTCAAACACAATTTTGGCACTTTATCAATTTTCTTGTATACAGCAGTCCTGCATCCAGGGATTTTGTGGCATTTCAGGCACCAACAAAATATGTAAATGTGAATCCAGATAGTTGCTGTACCAGTCCATCTTGTATTTTTATCAGCAGAGCTGCCCATAAGGAGATTCTTACCCTGCATTATGGACCAATATCTTAATTGCACACTTTTTTCTTCATTCAGCTAGCATGTATGCAAATTTATACATATGCATTGCAATACAGTAATTTTCATATACAGAACAATATCTGTCATTGGACTCAGAAAATTTGCCCATTGCCAACAGAAAATGTCAGTGCTTGTTTAGATCATGAATGAAATAAAATGCCAGGCCCTGTTAACGTATAACCCTCTGGGCCTGCTTATTAATGCAAATCCGATAGAAAAAAATTCTTGACAATTTGACCTTTCCCAAACAATAATTCCTTATTCACGGTCAATTAGGAGGGTTTTTCTCACTTAAAAAATATAAGAGGACAAACTAATTAGATTCCTAAAATAAAGCTGTTGAAATGGCAGTTGATTTTTTCGGATAATTCAAATGTATGTATTTTAGTCCCTCAGCTGGGAATAAATGCCTGCATGCAGCACTCTTTTTACAAAGATTTAATACAACAATGCACTCAGGAAATTGCCTCTTAATTTAGTGTTTACAAATCTTTGCCAACAGCAGTTTAATTTTAGATATAAAACTCTCCTCAGTACAAGATTGTCCTGCCTTGTTCATGTAATACAAAAACATCTGGAGAGTTCAGTGAACATCTTTACAGGAGGGTAAGTAGTTGCTGAGAGTTAGAGTTGAGGTTTTTTATGGCTGGCAGCAGTTTTTAATTCCATACCATTGTTTAATCTTCAATATGGTTACTCTGGGAATATATTTGAGTTCTGCATCTTATTTCATGCTCTCTGCAGGTTCCCTACACCTGAATGATAGTGTTGTAGACTAAACTGTAATACTAAAATGAAATATGCTGAGCATAGAATGTGTAAATCTTCAGTGTTTGTGTTTTTAGAGATTTCATAAAATAATTGCCTGTGTTTTTTGTAGCCTCCTGCTGTCAAAATCTCATTTATAAGGCAAACTGCGTGAAGTATTACAAAAAAAATTGCTTTATGATGAACCAGTTCGGGAGTATTCTGCGTTCAATTTCAAAATTATGTATATATATATATGCGTATAGAACCATTTGGGGTAGAAGGGACTTTAAATGTCATCTAGTCCAACCCTCCAGCAATGAGCAAGAACATCTTCAACTAGAGAGTATGTTCTTCAGAGCCCTGTCCAATCTGGTCTTGAACACTCCAAGCATCTGGAGTCTCTGGGACACCTGTCCAGTGTTTCACCACACACATTATAAAACATTTCTTCCTTATATCTAATCTGAACACCAATATTCTAAATGGAAAAGGAAGGGGGGAGGGGTCATTCCAAATATCTATGTCCTCTTTGTTTCATCCATAGCTTTTAACTCCTTAAGATTGATTTTTATCAAAGTCTCATGTAGGCAGTGGAAAATCTTGTCAAAATGAGTTACAAATCATTTTACTGATGATTTCAACATGCCACTTGTGTAAACATGTCTTACAGCAGTAACGTGACATGTTAAAGTGCAACCAAAAGAAGGGATCAGTAATTCCTGGGCTCGGGACGGGTGCTGTGTTTCAGTGAGTGCACAGCAGCCTTTTTGGTGTGCTCATTTCCTTTCATATTGCAAGGGACTAACCACCACTGTCATCAGTCCCTTTCTCAGCTGGGGAGACGGTGACTGAGAAAAAAGAATTGGCAGCTTATGAAAACAGGTGATACGTGCACAGAGATCATCTTGGTATGTCCTCGAGGCCTTTTAAGTTACTTTGCTTGTAATAAGAGGATGCCAGGAGACGTTTATAGCCTATGTATAACCTATATATACACACAACTATATGGCAAATGTGTAATACATTTTGCTTCATACTTGCTGAAATTTCAAAACCATTTCAATACTTCTTCCTTCTGTAGTTACCTCTTTCTAAAATACAATCTTCCTAACAAATACCATCACAACCACATGCTCGAGTGTATGTTGTCATGCCGAGAGGTTACTCTGTGGAGCTGCAGGTTCATCCCATCAGTAGATCATCCTGCATTAATGCCTCAAGCACTAATGCTAAGAAATCTGTTCTGAGTTCTCTTAACTGATAGGTGACTCTCACTCCTTATCAGTGTAACAGCAAGAGCTTTGTAAACAGAGAACATCACTAGGCTTTGTTTTTCTAATCTGTCCATATCCTTGATTACACAAGACACATGAGGACGCTACAAGAAAAAAAGCACCTCAGTTTCTCAATGAAGTATTAGGGCACCAAGATGTGGTGCACCGTTTGGTGTTACATCCTGTGTGCACGACCTCAGTTCCATACAGCACTTTGTTACTGTCTTTTGGCTGCTCTCTGGGACTGTAGGGACTAGGACTGTAGGGACTAGGACTGTAACCCTTGTATTATACTGTCTGCAGTGCAATTTACATATTACAACACATAAAAGGAGTACAACTGTACAGGCTTAAATGGGAATGGTCCTGTTGTGCTTCCAGATCACCATGGTCTGGCCTTGCAGTAAAGGAGAATGCAGCACTTGGTCTTTTTCTGCATCCCAGCCAACAGAGATGCTTCATATTACCAATATACCAGTCTCTTACCAGTCTCTTCCAGAACCAGCCATCCTCTAAGATCACTCATTTTGTACATTTCAGTCATGAACGGTCACTGGGGGTGTGGCAGAAACCTTTTCCCCTAAGGGCCATAGGACTGGAAAGTCCTCATCCTCAGGGTAAATACAACTATTCCACTTGCTCAGCTTTTATGCTACCACAGTTCTATTGGTTTCAGTGAGTTCAAAGAGACCCCTTAGACCTATAACAGATGCTCTCTGTTAACCCCCCTCCCTCCACAAAGGGGAAGAGAAAGGGAATAAGAGAGAGAGACTTGGCCATTACAAAAGGAAACTAGAACAGCTTTAATGAAAATGAAAATGAAAATAATAAGAATAGAATATATACAAATATATACAAAACCAGTATTGAACCCAACCCTCCTGATGATAATTACTGTCAACAATGATGCTGTGGAGAAGGCACTGGGACAGTCCCAGACTGGGCCCCGTGGCAGACAGGAGCTGTGTTCAGGAGCTGGATTCTGGTACTGGGTTCAGGAACACACAGACTGGGATCAAAGGCAGAACAGACGGAGGCTTCCTTGGATGCTCCAAGGAAGGAACCAAAGGAAGAACCGAGCCAAGACAAGCAAAGCTGACAAAGCAGTCCAATAGCCCAAAGACCCTTCAGATCCCTCAGCTCTATGCCAAATATGATGTATATGGGCTGGAATCCCTCGTTGGTCAGTTCAGTGTCACTTCTCCCTGCAGGTGCAGCTTTTCACTTTTCTGCATCCCCCAATGTGACACACAAGATCCAGCAGTGGCCTTGGTCTGCACACCAATCCTTGGTAGTAACTCTAAACATGGGGTGTTATCACTGCCAGAAGCAGACCCTGCCTGTGAGAACAGGCTGCTGACTTCAGACAGTGCAGTGAGTTAGAAGAACTGAGCTGAAAAGTAAGATCACTGAACAGAATTAGTTCTGTTCTCACTCAAACCAGGACAACTGATGTTAAATATGAAATTAGAACTCAACACTAAATATCAAACGAAAAATACATGAAATATAATCTCTTATCTAGTTAGAATTTCTGTCACCAAATCATTCTAGTTACCAAATACACCTCCAGTTAAAATGAGGCACTTGGCAGAAGATGTTTTCATTAATGCAGGTGAAGGCAACAAAATTTTCTATAAAAATTTACCCCGTCCAATATGGGAAAAGAATACTAAGTATTGATAGAGATGAATGATCTTCAATAACTTAACCATCCGCCAGCTAGTCTTAAAGGCAAAATAGGCACCCCCTGTGGCATGCCACTGCTTTGCAGTTGCCTCCTCTAAAACGTGGTGTCTGGAGAAACTTGTCTCCTACAGATTTGTTTCAATGAACCAAAGTATAAGAAAACGTTTGTCCATCAGCAGCAGCTTTCCAGGACAGTTTGGAAACAACCTTTGATGACTACTCTACTTTGAGCTGCAAGATAATAGGGGAATCCTGCAAAAACAAAATATAACAGTAGTTAATAATCTGGTCTTCAAAAGAGGGGGAGCATCTGCTTGGGGATATGTCTTAGTGGTGGACTTGGTAGAGTAGGGTTAATGGCTGGACTCAATGATCTTAAAGCTCTTTACCAACCTTGATGATTCTGTGATCTTGCAAAGCTGTTGCCTGACAAATTTGAAATATGTTGTGCAGCCAGAAAGCAGCAAATGTGGCCAGTGACCTTTCCCTGATTACCCATGTCAGAGTAGTCTGCATTTTGTTTCTGGGATATTTTTTCATCCATAACTATGAGAACATGTACTGCTGCTGTGATAAATTCTGATCTAACAAGAGTTTGCCTGATACTCCTCAGCACCTTGCTGAAATACAATATTAGCATCTGCTACTCAATACCTTTTAAAAACAGTTTTAAAATGCATCATGCTTTTAGATGGGTTTATTTGTAACAGAATAACATTTATACTACTTACTGATGTAGTGACTGCATAAACGGAAGCAGATGCAGTAATGACCCTTCCAGACTGCTTTATCTAAGGAGTTCTGCTTCAGAGTATCCAGGATATTTTTGGAAATTGTTTCTAGAAGTTCACTTCCCCAAAGAACAGGCAAAAAAAAAATATCTAATTCTTCCCTCAGCCAAGGCATGCTAAACACTTTTAACATATGGAACCTTAAAACTGGGAGTGGGAGGTGGAACACTCTGGTAACACCATGGTACTGAAATTCCAGAGTAAAATTTACTGACCCTTCACCAGATCCAGAACCTCACTGCCCTGCTGGTAGAGTCAAACTGAGACACGATGGAAAATGTTTCCATTTAAAAAAAAAATTAAATAGTCCTTATCAGTCTATTACCTGAGCACCTCAGAGAAATCACCGAACTTCAGTAATGCCACAAGGAGCTGAAGAGATTGATTTAGTTAACAAAAACTATGTGAGTGGAAAACCAGGCATTTTACACAAATTTGTTGTCCATCTTCTGATGTCAAAAGAAAGATACAGGCACTTCAAAAAATCCAGCATGTTTGGATGATTTCCTTTAAGTGAAATCAGTATCTCAAGGAGCAAATATGGCTGGCTTGGAGGATGCACCTGACTTTTAAATGCATTCTAGAATACAAGAGCACACAAATGCATATTCTTAAAACTCCTGAGAAGTTTGAAGCAGAACCAAAAAGTAAATCTCATAACCTACTCCAAAAGTTCAACCACTGGTCAGCCTACTATGTGTTTTACTTATTTTATCACTATTAATACTATTTTTTTCTGTATTAATTTTATATATTTGTATATTATACTATTTGTTATTATTATACTATTAACTTATTTCATTAGCATGTGTTTTATTTATCTCTTTATACTAGTATCACTAAATCACCATATCTGTATTACAATATACATAATAACACAAAAGATAAAAGGGAAAAAATATATACGTAGTAACTCTTAACATAAATTTATGCAAAACAGTAACCAGATGAGAGAAAATTCTTTTTAAGCATCTAATTCTAGTAAAACCACATACTGTGCCTTAGAACAATTCTTTGCTACTTTGGGAAGTGTGGTCAGTTTAGCAGAATGGGACTATATGTGGCTATATAAAATATAATTCCCGCTAGACCAAGGCATTGTATCTGCAGAGAGGAAGCAAGAGCTAGCACATGCTGTTAAATAAACACTGCCAAGAGAATAAACATCTATTTCATATTAAGCTTTTCTTTGTTTAAAAATGTGCATGTTTCCCTAAAACCAGCAAGACAATAAGCAGAATATTGGGACTGATCATTTAGAAGCAAAGAAACAGGAAGGGACACAAAGGGATAGGACAGTTGCCATCTCCTTCTTTCAAGGCTATTCCCAATACAAAAGTTTGTTTTCCTTCAGTAATTTCATTGGCCACTAGGAGGAAATCAGTGTATAGGGAATGGAAGCGTTCATCAGTTAGAGAAAATTTTTTTTGCTATCAGCTGATAAGCAATTTTTCCTGCAAGGGGCTACTAAAAGTCCACGTGAAGAGCACCATAATTATATCTCTGGAAAAGGATGAAGCTGTCATCAGGGGTAATGTCTGTTGCTGGGAGGCCGTCACTATCTGTGATGTCATTGTGGCCAGGTAGCTGCAAGCCAAATTCAAAGAGTCTCATTCATCATGTTTTAGATTTGGATTTCAGCTACAGCTGTCACATGTGCTAGATGTACACCAAGCCCCAGTGGGAACCTCATAAAAGTTCTGCATCAAATGGCTGCTTCAGGGGCAGCAGATGATTTCTTAAGGTTTGAATTTCTTTTCACTACCACTGTTGTCTTTTAGGTAAATTGACACAGTTTGCATCTGAAGAGACTGTACTCGTTTTTGTAACCATATTTTATGATTACTACCAAATCATAGCTTCAACCTCTTGCAGAGGAGAACAGAATAACTCTAGCATACAACCGACCTGAGCAGACAGCTCACAGCCGCCAACTACTCTTTCAGTCAGTATAAAATGACAGTTTGATTATGTACCTTCAAAATAAGAATGCACTTTGGAATGGCTCAGGAAATACTTACCATGAGTATCATTTAAATACAGCATCCACAGAAATCTCATCACTCAAATATGTGGATGAGAATGTGAAAACGAAAAATTCTCATTTTCAGGTAACGTTAAATCTTGTCTTTGAAAATGCTTCAGTAGAAATACAATGTATATGTTTCCATGCTTGATGTATGTTATGCTTCGTTTTCAAAATAGCTATTTGTTTTTCCCTTGTTTTTCTGCAGCAGTTAAGATCATGGATGAACCAGAATCATCAGGCGATGACATTTTAGTTACAGACAGCATTTATGACACGTTGCCTTTCTTTATTGGTGATCTCTCTACCACGCATCCTGAAGATGTTATTACATACATGCTACCATCAGACCAAATAGCACTGCTGCCTGCAGCAACCAGCCCATCCTACAGCCACTCTGAGGTTATCGAACAGTCCCTTGAAGTACCAGATGCTTCAGTGGCCACATCTGAGAGCGTTCTTCCTGATGACACCGGGCCAGGAGTGCAGGATATTGCTGCTGAGTTAGATCACTTTGATGCAATGAGCACAGCAGCACTGGATGAACTGGAGCATGGCAGCGGTTATATCTCAGTGCTGACAACTGAGCCAGCAGAAGCCACCCCAGCTCCTACACTGATGTATATAACTACCAGCTCCATGACAACTGCAGGCAAAGGCAAAGAGCTAGTGGTTTTCTTCAGCCTGAGGGTAACCAACATGCACTTTTCTGATGACCTCTTCAACAGGAGTTCGCAAGAATACAAAGCACTAGAACAACAGTTCATGCAATTGGTGGGTGAAAATCAACTCAAACAACATATGCAATAGTTGGTCACAATTTAAAGAAATGCACTGAAGAGCACAGTATTTTAACAATATCAGATGCTACTAGAACTCAGTCTGATAAGTTGTATTTTTAAAGCACCCATAATGCTCTCAGGTTATGAAGAAAGAGTTTATGAAGCCAGTGATGAAAGTTTTCACTTGTTCAAGAGATTCCAAATACATGCCTGGCATGTAATGTATTTGGCTTTTTCTTAAAGTCACGTCAACAGTAGAGCAGTGCTGATTACATCTAAGACTTGTGTCTACATGCTGGATTTAAAAATAGGCCTTTTAAAACATATGGTAGCTTAGCAGGGGGAATGTGATTAGATATGGATTTTCGCTATTGGGTACAATAGGGCAGCAGGTCAGCTCAGTAACATGCCTATTATACTATGCCCTAACCTGCCTGGACTGAATGTTTGAAAATAATTAAAGGTGGCTTTTGAGTGAGATGATTTTTTTTTCCTCTTCCAGATGAATAAATTCCCCAGCTGATGTGCATTTCATTACAGGGGAAATTGCTGCCCATCTATCTCAATATATTATTAAGAAAGACTCAAAGTCCAGAATAAGATAGTGCTAAACAGAAAAATGACTGTGGTGGTGTAATTTAACATTTGTATTAAATTCAGAGAAATAAGTGTGTGATGTGTGTACTTGATAATAAAAAGTGACTATGAGAGAAATTAATAGCAGGTAGACATTGAAAGTAAGTTAAAGTAAAGGAATATTTCTGTCTTGCAGCTACTTCCATACCTTCAGTCCAACCTGACAGGCTTTAAGCACCTGGAAATACTTAACTTCAGGAATGGAAGTGTGATTGTGAATAGCAAAATGAAATTTGCCAGGACAGTGCCATACAATATCACAGAAGCAGTACACTGTGTTTTGGAAGATTTCTGTGATGCTGCAGCCCAGCACCTCAATTTGGAGATTGACAGCTATTCCCTGGATATTGAGCCAGGTAAGATTTCCTTATTAATGTATGTGTAAAAATCAAAACCAAGTAGATCTTTCCCAGATTGATACAGCTTTGGAAGTATTACTGGTTTAGAAATAACAATATTAGCAACAACATCCCAGTGATTGTGAGTAATAAGAAAACCCAAGGCATTGCAGATTATCTGCAGACATATTTTCATATTACAGTGAAACGCTGGGTGGAAGTGTTGGTTTGTGTATGTACACCAACTGCAATTAGGAGCCAAATGTAGTTAACTAAAAATTCTCTAGAATAAAGGCTGAGTGAAGACAGATATAAAGAATGCCCACGTAAAACTCTCTAGAAAAAGGGCTGAGTGAAGACAGGTATAAAGAATACCCATGTACAGTTTAAAGGAGTGATTTATGCAAATCTTGCATCCAAGTATGTAAACATAAATTTTAATTATTTTTGCAATGTTGTAAGTAAACCATAGCTTAGAACATCATTAAATCTATATTTAAAGGGCTGCAGAGTTCAAGACAGAGATAATTTCTAGGAATAATTGGATTCTACAGATACATACTAACAGGTTTGTAATTCCAGAAACCTTCCCAATTTAATACTTTTCAAATAAATCTGCACTCTTTGCCAAACAGTAGAAAGTCAGTAACAACATATCTGGATGCTATTGCAATGTCAGAAGCTTAAAGTTTCCAAAAAATATATTGCTTTATAACATTGAAGCCTTGATCTATTTTCTGGTTCTGTTAATTATTTCAGGGCTGAATTTAATTTCATTGGCATGGGGAAGAATGATATCAATACCTTAGCATGCAAGTGCTTTTAAGCAGTTTTGGTTGTGCTGTATTCTAATGTACAGACCTCTGACAATTCCAGAAAAAAAAAAAACATTCATTTTATGTATCTACTAGAGGTCACTAACAGCATATGTAGCGTGTGGTAAAGAAAGTTAATAAAAATCACAGTATTCTAACTTTCAAACACTGCCATGATAAACTGATGTTTTGCTAAATAATGTATTAAATTAGTTCACTAGAAAGAGTGAACTTTGGGCTACCACACATTCTTTGCTTTGATAGTAGATTTTCACAAATAAAAATGAAAATGCATGAATTGTTACAATGCAAGAAAAAGCAAACAAACAAACAAAAAACAAACAAAACAAAACAAAACCGACCCAAAAAACATCTTCCATCTTTATCCATATTGGCTGTTTTACTGATGTGGTGTTTCAGCATTAATTCCATAAAACGGTATCAATTAGTTCGTTGAGAGAGCTCTTCTTTCAAAGATTATAAGCAGCAGCAAAATGTCAAAATAGAAGAAATTGTGTTTAGAAAGCCACTATATACCCACACAGGTGTTTCAAAGCTCTACTGTCTTTTAATTTCAGGGGAAAAAAAAAAAACCAAAAAAAAACAGGAAAAAAACCCAACGGCAACAAGAAAAAAACAAAGCAAACAAAAAAAACCAAACCAAACAAACCCAAAACCAAGAAAAAAAAAATCAACAAAAAACCACCAAACAATCCCCAATCCCTTTAGTAAATTAGGGCAATTGATACAAATTCACACTTACTGTGAAAGTAAGAGCCATCTAGTGGTACTGATGTTATACCAAACCGAGACACCGATGGGAACTGAGAGTCTAAAACTCATACCAAGACTCAGCAGCTGCAAAGGGTTCACTGCATTGGTCATAAATAATAATATCATAAAGAATAATGTAGCCAGCTTTTAAAAACACATGCATGCATGTTTTTTGTAATCTAAACAACGTAAAGACATAGAAAAGATGACAAAGTACATAGCCCGAGATTCTAATAAAGGAAAATGAATCATTACCAGAAAATATTACCCTCTAACCCAGCAAAATGCTCATGCCAAGTTCTACTTGTCAAATAGAAACACACCGAGACCTTTCAGCTTCTGAAAACTGCAGGTCTGTAGCACACAACCCTGGGTAATGTTTAGACAGAGCCTGTGTCTCCTTATTGCAGTATTGACCCCTATTTCCACTGTAATAAAGGTAAACTGTGACCATGAAGACTGGGGAGAGACTTACAGGAGACATACAGTTAATGGAGCTGCTGCTGACTGTATTAATCAAGTACTCAATCATACAAACTCTCTTATTGACCATTTTTCCTTTGGAAGCGTTCATTTTTGCTTGGAGTCCAATTCTACGTGGGGCAAGAAAAGAATGTCTAAGAATTAGTATCCCCTTTTGATTTGCTGGTTAGTTTTGCTTCATTGGAGACTAAACTTTGTATTCTCAATCAGTAGTATCAATGACTACAACAAAGTATTTGGAATTAGGGAAGAAGGGAAATAGAGCACATTAAAACTCACTAGTCTAAACTTTAAAAAATTAAAAAAAAAAGGGAACGAGCCAAAGAATTAAAGAGATGTTAAAAGTAAACAGCTCTGCTGGATTAATTTCTACGAGTTAAGCAGTTCCTAGTGTGTGTGTGTCAGATATCAAGTACAACTATAAAGAATGCAATGCTCATTTTTCATTGAAATTATTATTACTGAGCATACAGTACAGAGCATGAAGCAACTAAATTCTCAGCCTGGTTACTACCACAGGTACTAGCTGCAATATCCAGTATGAACCTTGTTTTTAAACTACAAAGTATTGTTGTGAAGAAATTTTCAGCCTGCATAGAATCAAAATAGAATCATTAAATCATTTTAGTGGGAAGAGATCTTTAAGATCATCAAGTCCAACTCTTGACCCAGCACTGCCAAGTCACCACTAAACCATGTCCCTCAGCACCAAATGTACATGTCTTTTAAATACTGCAAGGGATGGTGACTTAACCACTCCCTTGGGCAGCTTTCAGCACAGTTCCAGTGCTTCATGACCCTTTCAGTGATGATATTTTTCCTAATATCCTACCTAAACCGCCCCTGGCACCACATGAGGCTGTTTCCTCTTGTCCTATCTCTTGTTACTAGGGAGAAGAGATCCATCTCACTCCAACCTCCTTTCATGTGGTTGTAGAGAGCAGTAAGTTCTCCCCCCAGCCTCCTCTTCTGCAGGATAAACAATCCCAGTTCCCTCAGCTGCACTTTGTAAGACTTGCTCTCGTTTCGTTGCTCTTCTTTGGACGTGCTCCAGCACCTCAATGTTCTTCTTACAGTGAGGGGCCCAAAACTGAACACAGTATTCGACGTGTGACCTCACCAGTGCCAAGTATAATCACTTCCTTAGCCATGCTGGACACATGATTTCTGATAAAAGCCAAAAAAAAAAAAAGGGACATGTTGGCCAACTCATAACTGTGTATCTGATCTCATTTCCTTCACTGCAAAGTCTTTTCACTCTCCTTTTTTTTTTTTTTATTTTCTCCTTCCCTCCCCTTCTGGATTCACACATCTTACTGAAACTGTTTGCTGGCAAGAACAGAATTTGTATCCCCAGGTCTGCTTTTCACTCTTTGCCTTCTAAAGGCTCTGCCCCATAATATGCAAGAAAACTGCCTCCATGAGACAAGATTGGTGGATGCAGCCCTCCTACTCATCACTCCACCAGCAAAAACTGGGCAGAGCACTGGGTTAAAATGACTTCTTCTGGGTCTATTTTTCATTTCCAGTACAAAGCAGGGAATGGCACAGGAGAAGTAGACTTGTGTTACAGTTGAAGTTAGAACTTTAAGCTGCCTCTGATTTTGGCCTTCCTATGAACATTGGCAGGCTCATTTTTCCTTACCCTCACAGAACCATCCCTTACTAGTATTTAGAAACCAAACCAAACAAACAAACAAATCAAGTTTTCCCAATGTTTAAAAAAAAATAAATCCCTGCAAGCACATATTTTCTTTAGACCATGCCGATATTTCTAGTACTGTGCAATATTTAATAATCTAATTCCCTGCCCTTGTCACATCCTAAATTATGCGTTTAGGATCACTACACCTGAAACAATTTCTTACACATATGCAAGGCTGTAACATAGTATCCACTCACTTACAGTAAAAAAGAAGGATCAAAATATCCAAATGGGAAAAACCTTGTCAGTGAGATGAAAATTAAAATCACAGCTTTATAGTAATGAGGTAAACGAACGTAGAATATAAGCTTGGATGCTTTTGTCATCTACAGAAAGAAGGATGAGCGTCCTTTTGTACTAGGCCACATCCTCCTATTAACACGCACAAGTAGCAGGCCAGTAAATGCGAATTGTTTTCTCTAGCTGACGCAAAGCCTGCCAAGTTACTCTGGGGTAACACGTCAATTAATTGTTCACCCATCCTTTACAGCTGATCAGGCAGACCCATGCAAATTCATGGCATGTGACGACTTCTCTGAATGCATAATGAACGAGTGGACAAAAGAGGCTGACTGCCTTTGTAAGCCTGGTTATGCAAGCCAAGACGGCTTACCCTGTCGGAGCCTGTGCGAGTTGGAACCACATCTTTGCGTCAATGGTGGGAAATGTGAGTTAGTTCCAGGAAGAGGAGCTGTCTGCAGGTAAATAAATGGTGCTTAACATGAATTCTCTTAAGAGACCCCTGGTATGTCTATTGCATGATTGAGCAAGGCTGGCTATGTACTTTTCAACAGCATAAACTATGCTAATAAGCCACGACCTCAACAGTCAGACACTTTAAGCCACACTGCAATACCATTCTTCAGTATAAATAGTCTCACTAGGGATAAATCCATTTCTATCTGTTGGTAAACAGAGAAGACCCTGATTAAGTCGTTTTTAGAGATGCTTTAGAAATTTATTAGAAATTCAGCATCATTGGCAGAGTTGACATGTACAAAACCAGTTATTCTTTTCAGATCTCCAAATACATCTTGGAAAGAAAGTAATTCATTCATGGTTTTGCTGTTAATCACAGTAATATTTTAAGAAATTAAGTTTTTCTAAAAAGGAAATCTATATTTTTATAAACACACCTATGAGCACTATTCTGATTCCACTATTCTGTCCCAATAAAGCACATGAAGGCTGAGACTGCTTTCAGGGCTTTCTGGAAAGACTTTATGATTAGCAGCTGCTCCTAACTGCAAACACATTGCACGAGGATTTTTATATGAAATGATGTTAAGGCAATGTTGAGAATGACCACAGTACTTGTACATATTAATTCTCTTTCAAAACTACTGAGCTTCATCTCATTGTAAGATTAGACTATGCAGAGGATTATGTGAAACTGCACGTACTAGAACAGAACATGGTAGTTGACTAGCCACATGAATAAGCAAATTCTTGCTTTTGTTTATTCTCTCTTAATAGTGACTTTTACTAGGTTAATGTTATGTCTTTTAGCATACTTAGGATTAATGTCAAAAAACAAGACTATTGCATAAATTATTCATACAGTAATTTCGCTGTAACAACATAACTGCCATAATTCATTTTCTGCAGTGGGCATCATAGAAATGGTAACAGAAGATTATATTGAATTCATAACAGTTACTGCTAAACTCCTGACTTGAAGAGTCACAGCAGTGCAGCTGCAGTATTTTGTACTAGGAATCAGCCTGTGAGCTAAAGAGATCCTCTTCAAAAATTTACTTAAGTAGGAAAGGGTACAGCCTACTCCTCCAAGACCAATGCACTATGGAAAATAACAGCTTTCCATTTCAGAAAAGCCCTGTCTCGATGTATAGTAATAACCAAACCATCACTTTGAATGATAAAAGTATTAAAAATAATATTTTGTGTGTGTGTGTGTGTGAATTATAGCAAATTATAAGATCACCACCAGTTTCAGATTGACAGCTTGTGAAAACCTGTACAGTTACCAGAGAGAAAGTTATGGCCTAACATTTGCTTTACACAAACACTTGGCTTTGCCTGCGGACTTCCTCAGAACCACATTAGTTTTTCCACTAAGTGGAACCCCTGTGTTCTCATATAACTTACGGCAATCTTCTCCCTTCCTTTAAGGAGAGCTATTTGTAGTAGAACTCGTACTTCAGAGCTTGCTACTCAGATTAATATCACCAACAAATACAACATAGGCTTCAAAGATGTGTTTAGACATTAGTCCAAAACACAGCTGAACTTCTAAGGCTCTAAACTACAAATGTTATTTCAACTTTACTTGTGGGGCTGGAAATTTGTCAGAGATGTTCTAAATGCATAAATTCCATAAAAAATTGTAAGTTGGCAAAGAGTATGTGTCTTTTTATTCAACATTTACTCTCATGAATCTAAGAATATTGTCTTTCCTGTATTATCAATCACTATTTCATAGAAACACGTAACAATTGGGAATACTGTGCTTATATTTGATTGCAGATTTTCCTTTGTTTTCATTTGAGGTACTCAGTGCTTTCTGCCTTCAAGTTCTGTACATTTTTCTCTTCCTCTCCCTACTTTAGATGCCCCGCACGTAGACAACAGCTTTACCAAGGACAACGCTGTGCAAAATTTGCTCCAGAACCCATACAACCCTTCATTTTTAGACCTCTCACTCTTGGCTTCCTAAGCCTCGTTTTTCTTGTCATCATTTTAATTATTAAGTTGAGAAGAAAAAGCAAAAGAAACTCTAATTTGCAGTAAGCTGCTCACAATCTTTTTCTTCATATTTCAAAATACTTCTTTTTTTTTCTTTTGCAATTTAAAAATCTTACCTAAACAAAAATGTTCTGCATTGCAGAAGTACTACTCTCAACAGCTGCAATTCAGAAAATGCCATAAGGATTAATCCTGCTTTTGAACATGATGAACCCATAACTAGCTTTTGTCATACAGCTTGTAGTGTAAGTCCTTGTGTCAGTTCTTCAGACATCACTGATCACGAAGCGTTATATGAACTTGAAAACACAATTCAATACGGAGGTAAAATGCATGGAAATCTTTTTCATACCCCTCAAAAAACAGCTCCACCACAAATAACACGTCCTTCCTGTATTAACTCAACAACTAAATCAAATTTGATTCTAATCTCTTGCTTGGCAATTTCAGAACTAAAAGTACTAATGGATTTATTTGCTTTCCATATTTACTGCTGTGTAGGTTTCATAACAGGACTGTAGAACTTCCTTTCTTACAGCATTCGTGCATGGCTTTGGTGGTCCATTCTGAGGGCTTTTTGTGATTTAGTGAAATATTTAACCCAGTGTTTTGTACTTTTTTTTTTTTTTTATGATTATTTTTTTTAAACTGCTGTAGGTCACCAGACGAGTTTACAAAGCCAGGACTGACAAGTTAGTCTCTGAAGTTCTTCATTTCCAGCATCAGTCAGAGAAACCCAAGGTTGGTGACTATTCTCAAGAGCTTTAACAAAGTCTGTTGAGTGTCCTGTTTGTCACTGTTACCAGGAAGCCTCTCAATACTAATTCCGTACAAATAAAAGCTTGGATTTTTTGGATGCTTGATATGACAACAACAGTCTCTTCTTAAGTGCTTTTATGCGACAAAGTTCCACTGTATACCCCTATGGCAGTCCCTGAAACACATGAAGGAAGAAAGAATACCTCAGATGACAAAGCAACACAAAATGCAAACCAAAGGGGAGGTTTTAAATAGCAGTAACAGATAATTTAAAACTTGTGCCTGTTTAGCCTACATAGAGTTTGAAGAAATAGGGATTCTAATTTGAGAAAAATACTTCCCATGTCCCAAACATTATTTCAAGTTTTGCAACTTGAAACCTCTTCTACCTTTGGGGAAAAAGGTACAGGCACAGGCTATGCACTATGGGAGAGAAGATGCCAGGTGATGTGACTCTGGCTTGAGCCAGTACATTGTTATGTAAATAAGGGAACAAGTAATGGTACCACCTAGAAATACTTATTTTCACTGATCTTCATCATACCCAGGTCTGGTCTCTTCAAGTATTCCAGGTCATAGTTACAAACTTAGCTGGCAATGTGGGAACTGGAACACAGTGGGGGATTGACAAATCAGCAGGAAGCAGCAGTTTGGAAAAGCTCAAGAACAAACTGGCTTCACTGCTGCTAAGAACAAGAGCACAGACCTCTGCAATTGGTATTTTACACCCATCTTAAGAGAAATGTGTCTGTGTATAATTCTAGACCAATAAACTTCTGTACCAGATGAACTACTTTAAATTACTACTTACAAAAACATTAAATATTTTATGAAATGAATAAAATGGCACGTACGTGGCAGAAAAACAGGCCTGTGTCACCTAAATTGTCAAAACTATATTGACAAAGCTCTTCTGAAGATGTAGTTAAGGAAATTAATTCAGTGAGAAGTGAATCAGCCACAAAATAGAAATACTTAAAAAAAAAAAAAATCAGTTGATTTTGCCCATTTTCTCACCATTATTAAGTTCAAAATGAGTGTTTACATCAGAGCCCTTATACTGAACACATTTTTAATTATTTGAGAAAAGTCAAGGAAGAAAAATGTATGCAGAAGACAGCTTTCATTAGCTGAGACTAAGAGCACCAAGTCCATATCACAACCTAGAAAAGTCATTTGAGACAAGGATTTTTAAACCAGAATATAACACCTGAATTGAATTTTCAGGAGGAAGTGGATATCTGGAACTCTTAGGCCAAACTGAAAATTCCACTATTTAAATTCTGTTTTGTAATGTGTAATGACAGCAATGACAGCTTATTTAGGACATATTATCTACAGTAAGCACAGCTCTGTAGTTACAAAGGCGTATGTGAAATTCTATCAGAAGCTAAAATAGCCTTCAGTTCCTTCCTAGGCATGAAAAATGTCTCCAGTTCAGTTATAGGATTGCTGCACAGAAAATGATTGTAAAACATAGCTATCAGAGGGGGTTTTGCTTGCTTGGGTTTTTACCCAATTAGTCATCTAGGAATTACCAAACATTCCACATCCAGGTGAAGAACTTGCTCTTCCTTCACTCTGAGCTCAGTAGAAAGCACAAACTCTTGCAAGCAGCTGAAGCCCACAGCTACCTCTCAACATGGCCAGGTCTCTGGGAACTTGGTGTGTCTCGCTCCACAAATAGTACAATATGAGGAATGAGTCGTCTCTCATGAGAGAGTCATCCTCTGGGCCAAAGCAGAACAGTTCACCAGTTGGACTTGATTTTCTTAAAGGTCTTTTACGATCATAGCAATTCTGTGATTCTGTGACAATGAGATAGAATTTACACATTCAATTGGATCAGCTTGTTCAGCCCAAGATGCAAGACCAACAACTCCCCATGAACTTGGCCTATTATGGTTTAGACTCAAACATGCCCAAGTTGTTTAAAAGTGTTCCTGCTGATCTGACTCTGCTGCCTACCTCACCTACACGTGTTCTCTGTTCCTTTGAGATGAAAGCTGAAGACACAACCTCAATTCAAAGTGCAGCTTTTCTCTTGCAGTATCTGCTGTCGCTCCCTGTTAGTGACTGTGCTGGACGTTCTCGGTTCAGTGAAAAAGGTGATGGAGAACAAAGTACTTTGCTTTTCATCTGTAAGAATCTTATGTTAAGCTGTCTGTAAAGTCTATTATTTTTCAGTTGATCTAATGCATGCCATTCTATAAACATAAATTTCTTTGTGCTCATACACAGCAAGGGTGAGTAAGCTTCTTTTTCAAGACATTATCTGTCAAAATTCAGTAATGGATCTAACCCTTGAAAAGAAAGGATCTTGTCTGAAGTCTTCACAAACTTTTCTAGGCTTGCAATAGATCTGTGCTGCAAGAGATACCACAGAAAATCACATCTAACAAACTTAGCTAAAACTTTAGAGGACCCAGAAATGTTTGTCACAAACCAGCCCAGAAGTGTTGGAAATAAAGCACTGGATAAAAGGATGGTAGAATAATTTGTTTCATAATGACAAATCTCATCAGCATGGAAAAAGACCATTTCATTTGATGCGATTCAGATGAAGCCTACAAGTAGTTACAGATTTCCCTGAAGAAACATGCGAGCTACACAATTTTCATCCAAACCAGTAACTGACACACAGCAGGACCCTTTGAAAAAAACTCTCAGCCACCAAGAACGATGACTGAAATTAAATTTGAGTCAAAACTGAAGACTGCCATTTGTTTCATCCTCATGTCAGTCACTCGGATCATCAAGCAAACAGCATTTTGGATTAAAATAATACAACAACAATACAAGTTAGCCTGCTTGATCTCCCCCACCAATACCAGAGATTTAGTGTTTCATTACCAGAATCACAGAGGAAAAACGACATGTAGATGCTCTAGATGTGGCTTCTTTTTTAGCACACTGCATTCTAATTATTTTTACAGTCAAAAATATCTTCTTCAGATTATGATAATATCAGTGGCACTTGTTTGTAATTTCATACAGAAGCACAACATTGTTGTAAGAGGGAGGAAAAATAATCATTTTACTCTGAGCTCAATAACTTAGTATGTAAAAAAATAACTTCAGGATTAACTCAATTCTTCTTACAATAAACTGGAGATTATATCAACAGCTTTTAGCAAGACCTTGCCTATTAGCAGTAGATAAATAATACATTTTCAAATACAAAAATATTTTTCAAATGTCTTATGAGAATTTCTCTTACAGGTATGCAAAACAGAAGGTCTGCATTATTCAAGACTGGACTTCAGCTTGATTATGCACATGAAAAAAAACCCTCAAGGATTCCTAAAGATACAACATTTTAGCTGCAAAATCCGTACATACTTAAGAAAATGTTTTATTAAAGAGAAACAACATGACTAAGTTGACCAACTATTTCGCCATGTATAAAACTTGCCTAGTAAGAAGTCACCGGTGCTAAGAAGCATGCATTAAGCATCCAGTGCTTACATAGCTTAACTGTTTCATTTAAGAGCTGGGTGCAAGAACATTTTGCCTAGAAATTACTTTTTTCAATATTGTATGTCACAATCATTCTGGTAAAAATGTCAATAAAACTTCAGTGTGTATGTAAGGAAGGTTAATATTCTGTGTGGCAATCACAGAAATAAGAGCTGCCATTGACCAAAGGCCACATTAAAAGCATTTGGGAACTTTTTCATTCTCTACCTACAACGCTCACACTGCAAATCACACAGAAGTTGGCATTATTATTTTTTCTAGTGGCTTCTGTGAGCATCAAATTTCTATTTTTTTCTGTTAATAAATACCTTATGTATGCATGTGTACATAGATACTTCAGTGCTTAGGTTCTGGTGACAGTTAAACTGCCAGGTTATTTTAAGACTTCAAACTTTTTGCAGAGACACAGTATCTGCAGTTTCATCTTTTCTGAACGTGAGATTTATATTCACAAGCACCCGGTAGCAAGCGGATTTCAGAGTTGCATGTAAGCACATATGCTTTTAAACTCAGTACACACACTAATAACTTTGAGGGGTCACTACTAGTTTTTGTAGAAGAAATGTAAGCACACAATGGGTGGCCATTAAGTATTTTATAGGCTTAGTAATTTATGCTCTATGGATCCACAATCCTGACTGAAGTATGAGCATTACTTTACCTTGAATATGTTTTTGTTGAGCGTATCTATATTATATGCTGCACCAGTGCTGTATAAGGCTCAGGCACTGTTTGTTGCTTGGTGCATACCAGAAGTTGTACTTACAGCTCAAACTGAGCTTCTACAAAGTTCATGACTGTACTGGATCACAGCTCCTCACTCACAAGTGAAACTTTCCTGTATTCAGGATAACAGACAATTTTAGTGACAATTCTTTTAACTTTGCACCACAGCAAAGATGAATTTTAGTTTACCTTATTATGTATGCTCAAAAGAACTGTTTACGAACTCCAAACAATTAATTGCACAATTGATTTGCCTGCAAAACCGGTGACTGTGTACAAATGAAGGCAATGCACCAAGAATACAAGGTTGAGTTTCTACAGCTGAAATAGTATTTTTACTTACTTTAACTAGAAAAAATAAAAATAAAAAAGAAACCTAAGATGAGGTTTTACACAGTAACGCTTCAGAATAAAACTACTTGCAGGGCACTGGAAGTCATCCCTGCCAAGAAACGTTAGCTTTTCACTACTGCTCATGTAACTTAAGAACGCATTAAGAATGCTGAAAGCATTCCTTTTTTTTTTTTCCATTGCAAATGTATTTTTGTATGTGTTTAGTACATTTCAATTCATTCTAGTTATCACTAGTCAGTTTAAAAAAATAAGTAATTTTGAAATGTGTATTTTAATAATGTTTATTCATGATTGTATTTATCACTCTCAACTATTAATTACCAAATATATTTGCTGGATGTAAGCCTTTTGTATTTCAATAAAATATAATAAAACTATTTACTTGAAAATTTCACATGGAAACAAATTGGTATGTAATCTTACACTAAAACACATCATGTTATCTTAGAATTGATATAAAGCTACAGTTGGACATGAAGGCCATAAGGAAAGCGAAACAAAATTAGATGTCCTAGATATGAATTACTTCAATTACCTAGTCTGAATGACTTCAATCTTCTTAAATTAAAAAAACACCACACTGATTGGCCCTTAAGACAGGAAAGTTTGATAACAGGGTTTTTTTAAAACAAAAACAAAAGCAACAGCAACACCAGATCTCCAGCCCCACATAAAGCTCTTCCTGCAGCATACACTCTTATACCATCCTTAGTGGTTTCACTAGTCACTGACTGTCATGATCTAAACTGAAAAAGATGCAAAGAGCACACAGCCTAGCAAATGATAAATACATTGGAAATTGTAACAATAAAGGTTAAATAAATAGTAATAAAAATAAAAAGGTATTTGTTTCAACAATACTGTGTGAGACAAAGCTAATAAAATCAGAATTTTTCAATGTTACAATGGTATTTTTGAGGAACACTTACCTTAGAAAGTAAAGACAAACTCTTTACTGGAGTAGCTTCAAGCACCATAAACATCTGATAGAAAGGCTGCAGGCAGTTCCAGCACAGAAATTCTTTTATCTTTCTCATTACTTAATTTATCCTTACTTATTATGTTTTAAGTCTTTAAAGACAAAATGCTAAGAGATACAACTGAGATTTCAACATGGAATGTATTTATTTTTTTTTAATTTTCAGTACAGTATTAGGAGGCCATTGAAATACTTCAAAGATTTTAGAGAAAAACCCAAAGGATTCAACTAGGTAAAGAAAAACAATCTTATCAGTGGATGAAAGAGAAGTATTTAATGACCCTGTGATCTTTGAAATAGCATTCTCTAGAAAATTATATTCCTGTGTCACCTGCTCAAAAATGTAACCTAGCATGGCAATTCTCTTCCTCACCTTCGTTTTGTGGACTTTTTTATGCAGAAGTTCTCAGCTATAATGGGCAGCTTCACTGAGAGGCAGGAAGATTTTAAAAAATAAAATAAAATAAATAAAATAAAATAAAATAAAAATCACACAGAACCAGGCCAACATGTTTAATCATCTTGCTTTAAAAACTAAATTAACTTTTTCTCTGTAATTGTACATCAGAAAGGCATTAGGTAATACTACAATCCTACAGATCAATCCCCTCCCTGCTTTTTTATTTCCTCTCCAAATTAACCACCAGTATAAGTATCTGACACAGTAGGTGGGAAAATGGAAACAATCAGTAAACAGGTGAATATTGCCTGATGTTAAAAAAAAATTTAAAAAGGTGAAATGAAAATTAGTTTCGTTGCACAAAGAGATCAGTAAAACTAAAATTGGATGCTGCTTTTGGTGCAAAGAACAACAAAAAAAAAAGTCTGATTACTGTGCAAACTACAATACTCTGATTTTTGGAATGCATCTTCTGCTTGCCTCATCATACTGCTGGGGCAGTGTAGAGAGGTGTGAACATCTCATTTGAGAACATCCAGCCACCAGTTCCTCTTCCACTATTTCAAGGTCAATTTTATTTTCCTGATAGCTTATATTTGTTAGTCATTTACTTAACAAGAATTCCCATACATTCCCTTTGGATAAATAAATTTTCTTTCTGATGCCAGTCAAGGAAATCCTGACCTAATCAAAGGAAGAGATTGGAAAAATTCAGTTAACAATTTTAAGTTCCTCACAAGTATGCTTACGCATATATATACTATAATATTTAAGCATATATATGTGTATATTTGTACACACATACTTGAGTACTGAGCTTCTTTGCTTACCATGGTCAGTCTAATAAGATCATATATATATGAACTAAGACCGACTGTGTTAAGTCAAGAAGCTAAATCCAGATAGTAATAAACACAGGGTAGGGCATCTCAGTCCTATCTGTTCAGTGATTTTTCTTCCTTGTATCACATGAATGACCATAGCTTCTTGCAGTGCTATGTTTCTAGAGACTGGAAGTTCTGAAACTTTCATTCCAATTCAGTAACACATTACATTACATTAATCCAGTAATCTAAATTTCATTAGCAGCACCTTTAAACTCATCCAACACTGTACAGGTTTGTACACAACTTGCTAAACAGCAGTCTGATGTGCTTCTCCATTCATCTTCCAGCCAAAAATTACTGCTTCAGTGAAGAATTGGGATAAAATGAAAACATTTTCTCATTTGCAATCACATGATCAAAAAGTAGAGCGGGTATGCAGTGGAAACTGAGATTTCCTGATGCAGCGGATTCATACAGAGCATTAATGCATTACTGAAATATCTCCACATGTATTACAGTAAGAAGCACATTTATAACAAACAATACAGCCTGTGGCATGCAAGCACAATCTAAGGCCAGCAAGAATATACACATCAGGAGCTTCCTCTGTGCTACAGAACTGTACCTCTGGCAAGTTATCAATTGAATATATTTATGCATTTAAAAACCAAAATTTCCAAGATGTTTCAAACTGAGTGAACAGTGAGGAAATTATTTTATAGTGTAAACAAACTCTGCCAATTCATAGAGCAAGTCTTCACTTTTAATCAGGTTGAGTAAGTAACTGGACATCAAGCTACTTAATTTTTTTAATTCCTATGAGAAAGATAATAAATAATCCAGTTTAGCTTGTTGAAATAATGGCCAACATGGTGAAACAATGTTCACATAAGTGAACAAGATGCAGCTTAAAACTGTATGAAATTAGTAATTCCACCCACAAAAGCTCCCAAAACAAACTGCTTAATAAAGGAACAGTCACAAGCCATGAAACTTGACAGAAGAGATTAAGATAAAGCTGTGTCCGAATCACTACGATATTCCAGCATACAGAAAATGGTAGCCATTTCATCAGCACATAGTAGTTGATGACACAGTGCATTATTGGACCAAATTTTTGTATAGTCTAACAAAAGGTGCAAGACCTTGTGCATCTCATTACAATTAATATAAACAGGAGGTCTAAGGCTTAGGCCTCAATATTCAGTTAAGTTTTACTGCCACCAAAAAGCTGAACAGATTTCCCTTATGCTATCCTTAATCTTATATGCCTCCAGATACAAGTCTTGGACAATTTTGTTTAATACATTGAAATTATCTACTATCTGGATAAACAAATTGTCCAAGAGTTCCTAATGGAAATTTGGTCAGAAAAATAGAAGTCTAAAAGGAAATTTGTACTTAAAGAGAAAAAAAGAAAAAGAAAGTAAGGGAGAAGTGGTGTAAGCCCTAATGAGCTGTACATTCATTGAGTACCTCCAATATTACATAACATTGACATATATGAATGTTCTTCTCAGAATGTACAGAATATCATCCTCTTAAACCAAGACAGAGAATGTATTAAATAAGAATTTATGGGTCTCAAGTTTAGGAGGATTTCCCGTCAGTTTCTGAAAAAGTCAGTAAATTACAGACACTAAGCAGTTTTCAAACCAGGACATAAATGTCTCAGATATAAAAGTATACTCCAACTTCTACGGAACAGAAGTCAAAGCTAAGGCCTCGCAATTCCAGTCATTAGAAACAGCATGTCCTCTTTACTAGGCCACCACTTGAAGCCAACTCTTCAGTGTTTTAAAGAGGGGATTTAAAAAAAACCAAGGTGGTTGCAATGCAGTACTTTGTAATATGTACCCAAGTACACACAGGTTGCTTAAAAGTGTTAAGAGTTATAACAGAAACTGTTAAAGAAAATGCAATATATAAACAAAATGCAACAAACTACACTGAAGTTCCTTCAGTGTCATCATACCTAGTAAAGTTCACTACACAAATTAAACATCATAAAGTACAAATTAACAAACCACATGATTAATAAAATCTGTTCACTTTATATTAAACATCTCTAACATGATTATAGAATGTTTACATCCCCTGTTGCACAGAGGAACTCTTCTTCCCTTTGTAGTATGAGCAAGGGTTCTCATCTCGAATACTACTGTGCAAAACAACCATTTATTTCAACAGGTTCTGCAGCATAGCTGTAGCATAGGTAGGACGAGCTTGTCTGCTTTCAATTGCATTTTGAAGATACTGGATACCTCCACAGCGCTCCCAAATTTCTTCAAACTGTCTCGGCAAGATTTCAGCACCTCGCTTGCGAGTTAAGCCAGTCTCTTCAAGATTAAGCTCACACATATCCATATCATCTTTACCTGCAATAATAAAGGGGAAAAGAAAAACACCTGTAAAGCTTTTACAACATTCAAAAGTCCCATTAACGAAGATTAGATTTCCTCTCTCAAGTTCTGGTTTGTTAATAGACTTCAGAGATTATGGTGAAATTAGTCCTCAGACACAGATTTTTGTGTTTCTTGGCTTGTTGGGTTTTTGTTCGGTTTTTTTTGTGGATTGGTTGGTTTGTTTGTTTTCTGTTGTTGTGGTGTTTCAGGTTTTTTTCTTTTACACACAGATCAGAAAAGTCGTATCAGAACAAACTAGTATCAGATGCTGCAACCGAAATTGTGCAAGCAAAAAGGAACAAACGTAAGAAGCTGAAAAGATCAGCATCTTGATATATTCTCCTGAAATCCACTACAGGATGACAACTACATTTGTTTTACACATTCTTTCAGTTTTACAGTGATTACAGTGTTAATATTTAGTTTGTTTAAATGTAGCAAAGCAACTAAGAACTTAGACTTATGATCAAGTAGCCAGTATTCTTACTCCATCAGCCTCCTATACTAAACAATGTTTCACAAGTGGGACTGACACTGGGGATACAATGAAATGGTGAGTGTAGCTCACTGGCTATATTCTAATCTTATTGAATGTGGTATTAATGACAGCAATGTTACTTTTAGCTATGGGCTTTGACACTGAATAGGCAACAGTGGGTATAACATTTGAATTCCCACTTTCTCTATGATTTCCCAGATTAAAGTGCATGTACAAGTACAAACATGATCAGTTACATCTCCAAATGATATTCTGGAACATTTGGACATGATCAACAGCAGTCCCAAAACCTGAAATTCTGCCCAGACATGAACTGTTGATGAAAAAATGCAGATACAATTTGGGATCATCAACCTCTCCTTCACATATAAGTTGTCAACTCTGAATCTTTCAAAGATTTCAGTTTTGCTTTCAATACCAACCTGCCACAAGGAGAATGGGTGCCTTGTCAGGATGAAGTTCCATTTGTCGAGCAATCCATGGCCCATCAAAATGTGCATACCACCAACCCTTCTTCTTGTTCTGGGGATCTTTGTATTGGTCTGCGGGACGGATGAAGGGAATGCGAAAGTAACGCTGTTGTCTGTTTATTTCAATCTCTTGTTGTCTGGCTGGTAGCTGGGCTGTCGGATTCTGTTGAGCTACAGTACCAAAAAAAAACCCCAAAAACCAAGCAAACAAAGAAACAGAAAGCCATATTATGATTTGCTTGATTAATCACCAATGCAACTAACTAACAAACAAAACAAAACAAATACCCAAAAACCTGAGAGATTCTCTCTGAATACAAGCTAATCTGAAGTCTCATCAAACTAAAAAGTACTCCCATCTCATATAATAGGCATTTTTTTCAAACCCAGCAGCTACCACACCTGTGAGGAATAGCTCATGTTAAATATTGTGCCTATATGCTGGTCTAGAGGTTGCTCAATGGCATCAGGTATGTTTTAGACAAAACAAAGCAAGTAAAGTAACATATTCTGCTTTAAATCCACATTTAAGGTAAAACTTCCCATATAAAATTTCTTACCAACAAGAGACATTAATCAACAACTGCTCTAGTTCAGTCCATCTCTTTGTAAAACAACGTCACAGTGCAAAGAAGCATTTTCAGTTACAAAGACACAAAGCACCACTTGAAGATTTTTGACAGTCAACGCAGAAGGGTGTGTAATACTGTTAGAAATTACTAAATTGTTAATACAAATGTTGACAACAAATACTGCTTATTAAAAAGCTGACACCAAACATAACTTTCTGCCCATATTTCTGTGTCCTAAACTTTCCCATTAGACTAATCCCTGGCTGCTTTTTTTTTTTCCCTTTCTTCAAAGACCATTAAGATCAACAGATCAAACTTCTTGTTGTATAAAATATTATAAAGCTTTGTATATATTTTTGGCAAACATTTTTATGTGCATTTTTTGATGCTCTGAGCCCTATACATTTCAGACTTTGGAGAGAAACTTTGTTTTGAATAAAAATGCAAATACTGTTTAAGATATTCTGAACATGAATCTATGCTACCTCTACAAAAGAAAATCAGTATTAACAGTTCCATGTTTCAGCATGAAGGGAATAATTAAAAGTGAATTCCTTTTTTCATCCAGTGTCAATTAAGCAGCAAAGCTAATTTTTGATCTAAAATTTGATAAAATGAAAAATGACAATCACTTCTAAAAAAGTATTTTTACAGTTATGAACAGGACTAATAGACTAGCAACTGCATCTTGAAATTTATTCCACTTAGATTCAAGCAAAAATAGTTTTTCTAAATGTGAAGAGCAGAATCTTAAAAGAAAAATAACATGTACTATACATATCATACTCCCCACTTCTTTTTCCATGTCTACATAAACAAGAGAAGAAAAACAAACACAGTTTTATTAAGCAAATACTACTTTTCTACATCAACTCTGATAAAGCATGTATTTTTACAGGAAGACATAATCTACAATTTAAAAGAAATTAATTCTATTTTCTGCAAATTGTCTGAGTATCCACCACAGTAGATCAGTTCTTTCATATTGTCAAATATTTTTTGTACTGCAATGGTAATTGCTAAGGCTTATTTCTACCTCTATGCATACCTAAATCCAAGAGGAATTCTAGAGGGCAGGAATGCTAAGCAGCCTCTACTTTCAGTGCTATGGAATCAAAGTTCTTTATTCAAAGGAAACCATCACCTGAATGTTAGTTTGTGTGCTAGGAAAATAGCTGTTATATTAAGTCGATTCCAGAGTTTTGCTACAACAAAAATCCACATGTGGACAGTAAAAGACGTTAAAACAAGGACAATATTTCTTGGGGAGGAAAAAATAGGATTAAAAAATAGGAGATTATACAATTAAATAACCTGCATAAAAAGGTTATTTCACTCTCCCTTCCATTAAATGCTCAAATGGGGAGGATCTCATTAAGATAAGCAGTAAAGTACATTTGTACTGGAGTAACATATAATTCCCATCAGTCGAATAACTTTGCCAAATTGTAAAGTTTTATTTTATGTGTAGCAAAACACTGGATTAATTAATGTTAGCATAGAGCTCTCAAGTGTTCCTATTCTTCAAAGTTAGCTTAAATAACCATCTCCCCACTTACGTGAGTTGCTCAAAAATGGCGCAAAATCTGTGAACAAATATTACATGTTGAACAAAACTTAAAAGTGCTGATCCTTTATAAGTTATAGTTTCACTACGTCAACACTTTTCACCAATGCTGATGATAGACAAATAGAAATTCTAGTTACAAAACAAACACAGATGTAGAACTAAGTATTTTTACTCATCTTCCACTCACTGACACATATAAAATGTCTCCCTTCCTCAAGTTTCATGGATTTCCAACTGCTTCTATTATCCTCAGGATTTAATTTTGAAATTGATTACTTCAATGATTTGTGATGCCTGTTACAACACTTCAGTTGTATATATGCAAAGCACACGTTGCTGTAACCGATCTGCTAGTTAATCAACATAGTACTTTTAACATTTTTGCTAGGAAAAAAAATTCTAGTCCTCTATAATACCAAATCTACCTATTCAGTAATAATACACAAACGAGCATTTAGCTTCAATACTGAATGTATATATTTAATTACATGCTACCTGTAAAATTATGACATCAGGAAAAAGACGGAAAGAAGAAGCTACATCATTTGAAGCACACATCCACTGACACCTGAAAGACTTTTAGCTTGAACATTTAAGAAATCAGAGTTCCTCCCTACTACCTTCTCAGATCATTATAATACACAGATGTGAAATACTCATGTAATTATTTGCAATAGGAAGAATTATTTCTGACATTACAAGAGTGTCTAAAAGTCACTGTCAGTGACTTTCTTCTGAACTGCCATGTTCTAACTTTTCTTCACAAATATAAAGCCATATTTCAATAAAAGAAAAAAAATTAATGAAAAGCACTGAAAAGAATGCTGTAAATATATAAATAAATGTGATGAGATCATGAATATTCCAAGCTTTATTTGCACAAATCTATAAGTTTTTACGCTCTCTGATACTTCCCATGAATACGAGTATTTATTTTACCCATTTAGCTCTAGATAGAATTCACGAGCTTGAACTCAAAGGAGCTTACCACTTAGCAGAGTTGCTTCAAATGCCTTTTCCTGCTGTTTCAGTCATAAGCTTTTTGAAGCACTTAAACCCACATTACTAGGCAGGGCCACAAGGACCCATTCTTTGAGAACATCTGTTCCAAGGGTCCAGATTTCGCCCACCGTATATTTGTACCAAAGTCCCCTGAAAAGCTCAAATTCTCAGGTAATGTTCAAGCAATGTATAACTCAGTATATTTATCAGAAGACAGCTTTGTAAAAGGACTAACACTGAAAGTAAGTAGGGCACCTGGATTCCCTGGCATATGTAATCTCAATATCCCAGGACAATGCTCTAATCCCAGGCTAATGGGACTCTGGGGAGAGCATCTTCTCCCATCTTCCCTTTCCTCTGCCTCTCTCTCCCATTACCTGTGTGGCCAGGAACACAAGAATAATACAACCAGAAGAGAGCAGGAAAGATCTGACAACATTATTATATCCATATGCTGTGATTCTGTTCATTTCTTAGATTCCTTTTGAGAGACGATCACTGGACTTGGGCAGTGGGGTGTGGGGAGAAGAATTAACAAACCACTCTGGCAATATCACTCCAGAAACCAGGCATCTAATTTTCAGGTCTGGCAGTGTTAAACACGGTAACTCCTACATATTTTGCTGAGTTTTAAAGGCCATCACTTATTCTCATTAGTGCTTTGTTTTGACAATAAACAGCCATCTGTGAAATCAGCAGAATGACAGCCTAATAAGAAAGCAGGGACTATGCAAAATTTGTTATCCCATAATCAAAAATTGCAATATCAACACTCAAATTCTACAAAAGAAAATGTAACCTGAAGTATATAAGGCCTACAGTGATGTAAACAGGCATGTTATTAGCACCTTTTAGAAGTATCTCCACTTCTGTCTGTGTATCTATATCTTATGAAAAAAATAAAAGCATGAGAAAAAAACCCTTATCACAAATAATTTTTGTTTTTTCTGAACCTGAAATGTAACAGTGAATTACATAACAGAGAAGGATTCCTTCCAATCTTGGTTTTTATAGCACAAAAAAACCCCAAAAAACCCCAAGAAAACCCACAAGCAACTCTCTGATAGACAGACTATTTGAGAACAGTCACGAGCAGTGTTCCCCAGGGCTCAGTACTGAGGCTAGTTCTCAATATCTTTATCAACAATATGGATGGGAGAATCAAGAGCACCCTCATTACAGATGACACGAAGTTGGGCAGGAGTGTTGATCTTCTTGAGAATAGGGAGGGTCTACAGAGCGATCTGAACTGGCTGGATTGATAGGCCAAGGTGAATGGAATGAGGTTCAACAAGGCCAAGTGCCAGGTCCTGCAGTTTGGTCACAACCACCCCATACAACACTAAAGGCTTGGGGACAAGTGTCTGGAAAGCTGTCCATCAGAAATGGAACTGGGAAGGTTGGTCAACAGCCATCTGAATATGAGCCAGCAGTGAGGCCATGTGGCCAAGAAGGCCTACAGCATCCTGGCTTATATAGGAAATAAGTGTGGCCAAGAGGACTAAGGAAGTGATTGTGCCCCTGTACTCTGCACTGGTGAGGCTGCACCTGGAATACTGTGTTCAGTTCTGGGCTCCTCACTTTAAGGTGCTGGAGCATAGCCAAAGAAAAGCAAAGAAGCAGGTGAGGGGTCTAGAGCACAAGTCTTATGAGGAGCAGCTGAAGGAACTGGGGTTCTTTAGCCTGGAGAAAAGAAAGCTCTGAGGAGAACTTACTGCTCTTATTGCTCTACAACCAACTGAAAGGAGGTTGTAGAGTCAGTCTCTTCTTCCAAGTAACAAGTGATAGGACAAAAGGAAATGTCCTATAGTGGTGCCAGGAGAGTATTACGTTGGATATTAGGAAAATTTCACCAAAATGATTGTCAAGCATTGGAACAGGCTGCCCAGGGAACTGGTAGAGTCACCATCCCTGGAGGTATTTAAAAGATGTGTAGATGTGGTGCTTAGGGACACAGTACATTGGTGGTCTTGGGAATGTTAGGTTTATGGTTGGACTAGATGATCTTAGAGGTCTAAGACCTAAAGTTAACCTATTCTGTGATTCTAAATACTTTTTAGAACCTCTAATCTAAAGTGTAATTCTCTGTTCTGACTATCACTAACTACTCTCAGAAAGCAACATTTGTAATTACAGAGGTCAGAAGTAGTAGGAACAACCTTAAAAAAAAAAAGTCTCAAAAGCCTCCAAATGCAAAACACAGTTTCAGAAATGAAAAATGATCTTCCGTAATCTTAGGCAGCACTGCAATGAACACGCAGCAAAAATGCCAGCAACTCCAATGGCAAATCAAAAACTATTTTTAACAGATATGAGAAAAGGTTTCAGAGAGAACTATTCAGTACATGAATCTGGGTGTCCTGAAAGTATTCTACTTTCTCTACAGCATTTGCCAGTTCAAATCTTTTCAAAATATTCACCTTAAATCAATATGAAAACACCCTTTAAAAAAGGAAGAATTTCCTTCGACCTAGAAAAAGCAAAATTCATTCTAAAAATATTTTCTGTAGAATACTGTCACCAACATTATTCTAAACACAAAATCTTCTCTCCTCACCATAGTCTGTGACTGATTTGGGAGCACGCTGTTCCGTCTCTGCATTGCGTTTCTTGTTCTTGGATTTCCAAGCATGATATACCTTTAGCCTTCTGTGAAACTCTTCTCTGCAAGCCGCCAACAGTTCAATATCTGTCTCAAAAAAAGAGGAATGAATGAATGAGAAAAATGATTTATGAAATGTTTTCCTATATTGACAGGTAATTTTCGATCACATTGTAACACTAATATGTTATAATATAACATAATAAATCCTCATTCTCTGCAACAAAAGGGCCTGTATTTTATGTCCGAGAAAGTCCCTTAGAGTCCTATATATCCCTTTCTCCTTTATCTTACTGGCAGTCCCCAAAGTAGCCGTTCTATTTTGAGATTTAGAGGAGTGAAATGCTGCAAATAAAAATTTTCACTTCACCGTTGACATTACCACAAGCCAAAGTAATACAGAAATACAAAATTTCACCGCTGCAACTAAATAAAAAAGAGAATTGGCAATTTGACTGCTAGATCTGGGCTCTTTTTTTCCACCTTTATTAAATATCTTTATATTTTGCTGAATTTCATACTAGGAGACTGAATGATTACAAGGCTTTTTCATTAGTCACCAAAGAGCATCCAAACTGGCTTCACTAGGAATGAACACACATTATCACCACCAATACAGCTGAAAATGTTTCTCCAGTCTTAGTTATGTAAAACCTGTAAAGACAAAGTTAGAATCTGGAGCTAACTTTGGATTTTAAACACAAGTAGAGACAATGGGTTTGTTTCCACTTACTACATCCAGGGAGAAATTCTGAGTTATCTTAATGAGAAATTAACCAACTGTTCTCAATCAGAAGCAGGAAGAAACAGTAATATTTAATAAAGGAATAATTCTTATCCATTTCTATCTTTGTAACATTGGTGGGAAAATAATTAGTGTCTCAACTGTGAGCTTCCCAAATGAAGTAACACATTTTGAAAATAATCTGAATATGTAAGACATAAAATATTTTGTGCTGTGCTCTACATGACATATTTGGGTTTTTTGTGATTTGGTGACAGCAAGAAGAGGTAGCAAAAAATTCTCAGAACACACAAACTCTGAATAATAGCTCTTATTCCCTTTGTGGAAATACATAAAACTGAGACAATTTAATTAAGAAATTATAACATGTAGTTTATGGCCCCATTAGTTAAGCATCATAAATATATAATCAGTAAAGGAGGAAACAATGGAAATTCTGTTTCCTGCTAAGGAAATATCTTAGGCTGCTGTTCTCTTTGCAATAACAGAACTTGAAAAAATTAATCTGACACCATTCAAACCCAAAAAAATTAATGAGCAAGTTTTTTATCTTTGCCACAGGAAAAAACTAACACCTTTCATACAACTATAACTTGACTTCTTTCTCAAATTAGGAAAAAAACAACCAACTTACCACAGGATGTATTGATTGTATCACGAAGCTCTGCATACTTCCACTTACTGAGATCATGCTTCTTAGTACCAGCAGCAGCTTTTGTGGCTTGAACTGCAGGACCCCTACAATTATTAAAAAAAAAAAAAATTTAATTTTTTCATATATGAAACAAGAATCATACAACAGAAGGAGCAGATCCCACGATCAACGCTGCAGCACCATTATTACAATGAAAATTAGCAGCAGAGGGACTGAATTCAAAGGCAAAGTACCATATTATTTTCAAGATGTTCATATTATTAAAAGAGAGTGAAAGTATCTTTTACATCCAAAACTGTGTAACGATCTGATTGGTTGCCTTGAGATTAAAAGGAATTATCATTAATAATTAGCACTTATGTGTAAAAAGACACATATTCTATTTTTGTGCACATCATCCCACACTGATGTAGATTTTTCTTAGTATCAAGCAAGATGCAGAATACAGACAACAAAGAGTGGCCACATACATTTTTAGTTCCATTTGAAAAACAGATGAGGAAAAATATTTCTAAAGTAGACAAGAAGAAAGAACAGGTGTTTCCTCTGATGTTTAAAACTGGATTAGGACAATATCTGTGTTTCAAGACTAAAGAAAATATTCCATGTCTGACAAAAGAGAGAAAATAAAATTATTTCTGTATTAATCGCATAGCAGCTGTCTGAGAACAGCAATATTTATTCTGGGGGTGCAGAGGGAATCATCAAGAGACACAGAGGAAAAAAAGACCACTCTCAGAAGAGAGGCTCACCAGTGTAAAAAGACCATTCAGAAACAGTGTTTTTCAAAAGGCAAAAGGTGTTTGTCATGTATGTGTTATGCAATAAAGTCAATAGCACATGCAAGTGAGACATTATTACTAAAATCATCTTTAAGAGTAGGTATAAGGTTATCCATGTAACAAACAAACATTATATATTTACATATGATAGACCTGGAAAAAAATTATTTTTTTTCTCCTTACAAATGATAAGAATAAGAAGTGGAAGAACTCTCCCTTAGGAATGGCAAACTTCCCATGGATTATTTGGATATAAACTAAGTTCAAAATACTTCAACATTCAGTGACAATCAGAACACTTTTTAAACACTAAGGAAATTAAGAACAGACCTATGATTTTAGCAACCTCTGCTAATGCCCATGACTCTGAACATGATGCAAACTGAATTACCTTTCAGGATCTGAGAGGATTTGTTCAGGAGAAACTAGATCTTAACTGGGCAGCAAAATACTTGATGCAATATGTCACATTAAAAATTCACAAGAGAAAAACAGAAAAAAAAGTGTTTCTTTTCATTTAAAGTCTGTCTGTGTAGCAGTATCTTTGTGGGACCATTACATTATTAAAGTATTTAAAATAACAGTGACTAAATCATAAAGTTTATCTTTCCATAAAGGTTTCATGCAGTACTATGAAGTTTTACATTGCTTATTTTCCCTATTTACTTAATAGGTTATAGAGAAATTTTTCACAGAAAATTTATTTATGTAGCAGTTTTGAAAGAAGAGCTTAACAAATGCAACGTAAGTTTCATAAAATAAAACTACCTGTTTAACCAAAAGTTTTTAATAGCAACTGAACCAGCTCTTTATGTGTAATTAAAATTACAGATTCTTAATGTTTATTGCAGCATCAGCTTAATTATGCCCTCTCATACTACTAGTCATAGTCAATAGACAGCTTCCAGCTATGGTGTGTTAGAAGTCTGACATAAAAAAATTACCTCTGACTTTTAATCCATACATAGCTAAGGGACAGGAGCTTTTCCTCACGCTTAACACTACTTGTAAGTGTAAAGCAAATAATTACACAGTCTCCTTTAAAATATTTTTTTAATATTTTGTTATCATTGGCACACCTGGAGGACATTAAAGGATTGATGCTAAATATAATTTCCGCTGCCTAGTGTCTAACCTTCCTGAACCTAATTTGACAAATCCCAAGGATTTTCCTTATTTAGCAACACTACCCACCACTCTAAAAGAGTTTGCTACATAATTTAGAGCAGCAGAGCTAGGCTGTAAAATCTCTGGTTAAACTAGTAATCTTTAAGAATGCTAATCCAATTGAATGGCTTAGTCTTTCCATTACAGTACTACTCTGCAGAGCACTCTTTTGTTCTCTACATGACTTTAAGTATAACAGTCTGGCAGTAAGAAGAGCATGATACTTGACAATCAGTCTTCACTGCTCAATCTGACAAAGTTATGCATCAAGAATAGGTGGCTTTTTAGTATTTTTTTAAGACACTGAAAATATCAGTCTCAATTCAAAAGTTCCCAGTATATGAAAAGTGAAGTAAATATGAACGAGCATGCAAATAGAAGAACTGCATTTTTTCATTCAACCAAAACATGGAGCCTCTGATTTTGCCCCACAGCTTTGTTTTTTTTTTTTTGTTGGTCTTTTCACATTGAGAATTTGCCGCTGTTAGTTATTGGAACTATGTCAATATATGCAATGCAATCTAGCCACCTAAATTCACAGGCTAACTTAATTACACAAAACATTATTCATTCCTATTCTGTAAATACCACCGCAAGAAATAAATCTAGTTATCAGCTGCATTTCCAATTATGTGACAACTAGAAAACCCATCAATTATGCAAGATGATCATCTTCAGACTACATGCACACAACACAGTAGTTTAACAACAGATTCACTTTCTAAACAATTTTGCTTCTTATGTAAGCTTCAGAAAATGAATGTCAACAGGTTATTTCTGTCCGTAAGTTGTGAAAAACACTATTTATTCACCGATATGGAGGACATTACACTAATTATCTGCTGCAAGAAATTGTTATTGTAACACAAACTTATATGAGACTGGTCCAGTAGAACTGTATTTAGATTTAAAGCTGAATTCTCCTTTCTCCTACATTGTCCATAAAATCTGACATTAACATTCAAGAAATCTCAGAAGGGGATTTTGTTCAGATGTCTTAAGAAGGGTTTTAATACGCTTTTAACATGGTCATTTTCAAAACTGCTTTTATTTGGAGGGAATTTTAACTAGACTATTTTCTTATTAAAAACACTAACAGTTACATGAAGTAACTTCATTAACTCTGTGTTGAATCTGTAGAAATATGCCTTTGAAAGATGTGGACCCTAGTTTTCTATTATTGCTACAAGAAAGGTGAAAAAGAGAAGAACGTTGGAGGAATATTACCAAAATTACACAAAATACAAGGGTATCCGAACAATTATTTGTACTTTTTTATATAAGCAATTAAAATAGCAGAAAAATAACTGCTGGAAAAAAAAGGTGTTGAAAAAAAGGAAATTCATCTGAAAGAAATAATTTAGTTACTTGCTTAGCAATTAAAAACACACAGATTCGTGTTATTTTTCATTCCATAACACAACCCATTTCATGTGTGATTTCTTTTCATAAAATGACTGATTCATTTGGCATTGTCTTCTCACCTACCTAGACAATATTTCTGACATTTCTGTTGCCATTTGTTCCCTACAAGAAAATTGATAAATAAGCATAAACCAAACACATTAATATAAAAATAGCCTTTTTAATTGTGAAAGTCTCTTGCCAACCAAACTGAAGCTAATTCAAGTGCACAATAAAAAGTGAATACTTGTTTTAAATAATTTCCATTCTGATGTATATATATACAGTGCTGATTCTGTGAAGAGCGCCTAATCACAGAGGGCAGTGAAAAATGGATGGTATGTGGTAAAGTTTAAATAACAATCATTTCAATAGATATCATTAGGTATATTAGATTATTAACTTGTTTATTAGATGTAAGTGGATATCAAGTATTACAAATGGATTTAAGATTTAGAGATGCATGCTAACAAAGATTATTATGGGGTATTAGTAAAGAAGAGAACAATATTAATTTCCTTTGAATTACTGAGTATTTATGTCTTTATTAGAGCATTCAAATGGAAAAAATGCCATACGCAGTCATTTGCAGCTTTGTTCCATTGTCTCTGCAAACAGAAGATATTTATGTTAGATAGACTACTTTCTAGTTACCTTTCTAATAATCTTAAGTGGGAAAAGGATTTCCTGCTCTCTCACAACTTATGTTTTGGTTTTGGTTTTTTTTTTTACCTTTTTTTTTGTTTTTACTGAGAAACAGGATTATATATACCTTATATCTTCATCCTTCTCACTCAATCCAGAGTATTTAAATTTAAATGTATTTATATTATAATAAAATTTAAAATATTCTTTAAAAGTTAAACTAAGATAATTTGGACAAAACATACAAGCAAATACTTCTCCCACCTTTTCCTCTCCCTCCGCTCCCATCTTTCAAAATCAAAGATTTTGAGACATGCTACTGACATATTTTATGACCAGAGCAGCATAGCCCCAGAAATAATAGCAATTCTCACATAGCCACTCTGGGAACAAAGCAAATCGATTCTTCATACAAGCTGTGAAAAGACACCAAGTCTAATTGCCATAATGAAGATCCACATGTACACAACAAATATGCTACAAATCAGAACTTACTAGGATTGTTCCAACATGACACACAGAACAGATACAACACCTTCACTGAGGCTAGCTTATTTTGGTGCTATATGCCATGTTTCAATAAGCCACATAAATTAAAAATATTGCTCAGCTGAAAAAATTTATTATTTAACTAATTTTTCACTTAAGTGCTAAGCATGTATGTTAATTTACCCCTAGGTGCAGTAAATCCCTTATTACACATGCTTTCAAATTGTGGATGCATGATAAAATTGAAACAAGATAGGGGAGGTCCAGCATATCCAACCCAGAACAAGTGCAAATGAAAATGCTGGATCTACTGCCAGTACAAACAACTGTTCTCCTTTCGACAGGAACCAACGAGTATATTTTTCTGAGAAAACAGAAATATTTGCAAATATTTAAATATGTATGAAGAAAAATGGTGACATCAGCACAGTATTGAGGAGAAAAGAAATAGAGGCTACCCATTTTCAAATATGACAACACACAAGGATCACATGTTCCTTAAAAAAGAGCAAAATCATAGAATCATAGAATGGCTTAGGCTGGAAGGGTCCTTATAGATCATCTAATGCAACCTCCCCAACACGGGCAGGCATGCCTCTCAACTAGACTACGTTGTTCAAGGCCCCAGCTAACCTGGACTTGAACATCTCCAGACAGGGAGCATCCACAGCCCCTCTGGGCAATCTATTCCTGAGTCTCACCACTCTCGTACTGAAGAACTTTTTCCTAAGAACCAATCTAAACCTATTTTCCCTCAGTTTAAAACCATTTCCCCTCATCCTATCACTGGACACTCCTGTGAAGAGTCCCCCTCCAGCCTTCCTGTAGGATCCATTCAGGTATTGGAAAGCAGCTATAAGGTCCCCCTAGAGTCTTCTCTTCTCCAGGCTGACCACTGGTCTCCACCTGGACACCAAGCTATCGATCACAATGCTTTGAGTGAGACCTTCTAGACAGCTCCTTATCCACCAAGTCCATGTCTTTCCATCTTAGAGACAAGGATGTCATATGGGACAGTGTCAAATGCTTTGCACGAGACCAGGTAGATTATGTCAGTTGCTCTTCCCATATCAACCAGAGTTGCAACTCTGTCGTAGAATGCCACCACATTAGTCAGGCACGATTTGCCCTTAGTGAAGTCATGTTGGCTGTCATTGTTCACCTCATTATTTTTCATAATTTTTTTCAAAATACAGAGTTCCTTCAAAATTTTCACTCCACAGCTAGTACGGCACAATGGAAAGTATCTTTTTATTCCTGCCAATGCGTAAGCATGAAATTATTTTTTACAAAATTGTCTGAAAACACTATAGAACCAGTACACTGCAGGAATTCAGCATGAAGTGACACATGCTTTACCTCACTACAGCAAAATTTAACAGAAGAGGGAAATGAACATACATAAGAGTCAGAGCGATTTGAGTGTATCATGTGGTAATATTCAAGTCTCGAATCCAGAAGATGGCAGACTATAACTTCCTTAGACTCTAGTTTTTGTTATAAGTCCTGAGAATTTATGTGTAAATTTTTAAATTACATGTTTTGTTCAAATAAATAAATAGTTTTGATTTCAGAGAAGAGTTTCCACAGTTTTTACCTTTAAGTCGATTCCTGCAGTTATATGGAAATCTACTCTTAGATTTCAGTAGAAGTTATTGGGGTCTGGAGAATGTTTTAGTTTGTTTTTAAACAAAAAACAAATTAAAAGTGAAATTAAAAGATATTTTTTCAACTTTTGGACATGCTTAAAATTCTTTGAAGTACACTGCACAAACAAGGAAAAAAATTTGCTAATGAGCTAAAAAGAAATCTCATATAAGCAGAAAAATCTATCACTTTTTTTTCTACATTTATATATTACCTTGTTCAAGGAAGGATTTACACCACTATGTTAACTTGTTCAGACCATCCCACACTTCCCAATCATTCAGAAAAGTCTTCATACGTCTACCACTAGCTACACAGAGAAGAAAAACTGGCAGTCATAACTATGAGGATGTTTAGTTCATCATCCATTACAGGATTACACAAGGAAGGCAAATACCTGCATCACCCATAAACAGGAAACACTGTGGAGACTAGAGCCTCACTGACAGAGAAGTGATGGAATTCTCTGAGCCTTTCTTGTCTCTTGCATCCCCTCTTTCATATTTAAGAGAAGTTTGCCAGGTTGCAACATTAGAGGAACTCCGGGTTTACCTTCAAAGTATAGCACCAAAATCCAAACAGGGGATGTACGAAAATCTCCAGAATGCTGTCTATGAATCACTTGGACATTTAACTGAGCATATTAAAAGTTTTATCTGCAACAATGTAACAGCTATTGCATAACCGAGGGCAAAACCACAATATTTTTTGTGGAACTGTCTAAAAATCATCATTGTACATTACAAAAAAATTACCCAGCTATCTCATGTAAGCATACAGTTATTAAAAAAAGAGTATATATCTAGGTAAAATCTGAGTAGCATAAGGAACACATCAGGGAGCTTGAAATTCCATGGAAACACTTCAGACTTTCATACGCCCCCCTCTTTAAACAACAAGCTAAGTAGACTAACACTAATGAAGTCATCAATAGTGAACCTGTTCATATCCCTTTATGCAATTCGACCAATAAGTACCATTTTTACAGGAACTTGTAAGTTGCTTCTAAGGTATTGTCCTTTACACATGAACAGCTCTTGCTTTGCAGGCAGCATGGATCTGTGTACCAAAAGCCAAGCACTACTTGTGACACACCAAAAACTTCACACAAAAGAAAACAAACTGCTTAAGACAGTATTTAATTTTTAAATCCATCTATGTTAAATATTTCCATTCCAATTCAAGGTACTTACCAGTCAGGACACAGAAATAATTACTATTTCTGCATTCAAAGAGGGCTTCTTGTTAAAAACAAATCACTCACATATTCACACTATACTATTGGAACCATCAAGTACATACTTACTACTTACCACTGAATAAATATCATTCACTACTATGAGTCATAAAAATCCCAATTTAAATTGGTTGCCATCCTTGCCAGAACTCAAAAAGAGAAAGAGAACTGCAGTCATATTCACAAGCACCTACTAAATTACTGATGTCGCAAGATGCGAAATAGAGGAAGTCTTTACATAAAAGCAATCTATTTATAACAAATTTCACAAGATAGTTTGAAAAACATACCAATACGCTGACTTAAAAGGTCCATTTAATTAACGCAAAAAATATACATAAACCCAACAACGGTGTAGTCTTCTGAAAGGGATCGGGATAGTAAGAAGGAAAAAATACAAAGGATAATCCCATACCTGCGCAATCCTATATCAAGCTGAGCCTCATCACTGATGAGCTCTGCCTCACTCTGGGCAATTCTCATTGCAAGTTCATGATCACGACGTTCCTGTTCAAGCACTGCCTGGTGTTGAGATTCTTCTTCTCGTTCTCTAGCTAGCTGAGCCTCAATTTCAGCCTGTTTTAGAAAAACACACCTTTAACTTTATCCAAACAAACCCAGAATGATACATAAGCTAATGATTAGAAAAAAATATGCCAAACAGCATATTTATAGCTTTTCAAAACATTTACAGAACTGAAAAAGTAACAGTATCACTATTTAGTCTGACCAAAGAAAAACAACACAGCTACAAATTGCATTTTGGTTTTCATATAGTTTACCAAATCATTCTTGTCCCCTACTTGTATTACCTTTTCAAATTAAAGTGCCAATCAATTTTTCCTTATATTAAAAAAAAACCCCAAAGACATGAAGCTCTTTCTTAGCCATTATGAAAATTATACTTCAAAGTTCTTAGAATCATTAATACTCAGATGAAACAGAGAATAGCACTAACACTAATATGACTTTGCAGTAGGCATTGATTTGCATATAGGTCCATGGTTCATTTTGAAAAGAGATCAAGACAAACACTGGAATCCTCTGTGGACCTGATCTGGCTTTGAATTTAAGCAAACGGTAAAATTCTCACTGACTGCAAAGCAGAAGCAATCCAAATATACTTCTTTTCACAGCAAAACTGTAACTCCAGTTTACCATCATTATTTAACAAAGGGTCTTGCACACACAGTAAGTAAAATGTGAACACCCAATTCACACTTCTGACAGTCACACACACCAAGCCTTAGCAGTGCCTTTCTTGGTGACCAAAAGTCAGCAAAGGAGACAAAAGACACTTCCCACTCACCATTGTGAACTTGAACCAGTAAGGCAGTAAAGTAACACCACTGACTTTACCCTATGAATCCCATTTTAGATTAGCTGATATTAACCAGGAGAAGAGATAATGAGTAATTAACTGTATGTAGAATAAAGAAATGCCCTACTGAGTTATGTATCTGCTTTGTATCCAAATGCAAAGTGTAAATTGCATTCTGCATTGCAGATATCCACAGCTCAGAAACAAAAGAAACGCAATAAAGTACAATCCCTAGAGATGCTCACAGTGCTGGCAGAAAGAGTTTTTAAAGCGTCTGGCAACAGGCCATCTTGCTTCCTCTGTGGACAAAGTTTAATCCATTTGAACTGTGCCAGAATGGAAACTTATCCTATGAATTTCTCACAAAACACTAAGCATATCTGCAACGGTCTCCAAGCAATGATTTAGAGACTAGCCAAATAGCAGCTTAACTCTTTTTATATTTAACTTCTGCAAGCTGGTAGTGCTTACTATTCTAATACAGGTGACAGACCCAATAACACATGAGTAAGATTCACTTTTCACCAAAGTTAGGCTACAGTTCCAGTGACTTGTTTATCAAGAATGAAGGTGAGATGATAGAAATGAGTAATCAGATCCAAGGAGGATAAGCAGTGCTATGCTAACTCTGGGGATAACAAGATACAGGATAAAAATTCTGCTTCTGATTAATGACAGGGCTTAAAAAGAGTCTGTAAACATCAGTGACCATGGTCCTGTGCTTGCCACAACTGCACCTACTGAGAAGATTTTTCTCTCTAAGACTGCTCTCCTAGGACACCCAGGTAATCTCCAAGACAAGAGAAAAACAATATAGGAGCCAAACACACCACAGAAGGAGTTCATGATGAGATCAGTAAGAAATGTCATGAATCAAGGGGGAACAGTGGAGGAGCAGGGTTTGAACTGTGTGTATTTATTCTACATGAATGTAGCCAAAGGGGCTACTACAGACAGTCCTTTACCTTCCCATTACCCCCAATATTCTGAAAGAGTTCACAGTTAGCTGGTACAGGACACAGCCTGAGCCCAGATGTGTCTTCTACTAAAAGAGTGCCAAGCTTGCCTGACATGGAACGTCTGCAGAAACTTCAGTCCCAAACAAACAAAAAAAACCCACCACCCAACCACAAGAAAAAACCTCCAAAACCCCTACACAGCTAAAACATTAACCTGAATACGCTTTTCTTCATCTTCTCTCTTTTTCCTCTCTTCCTCTTCCTGTTTTCTCTTTGCCTCAATCTCACATTTTCTATTACAAAAGAGAAGGAAATTAAAACATGTTATTATGATGCCAGTGTACAAGACGTACAACAGTATCTTCCATAAAAATGAATGGTAATCCAGAAGTCAGTACAGTCCTGAGGACAGGACGCTACATGTAAAGTCAAGAAACTTTCCAAGTCCATCTGCATTTCCAGCTGCATCATATCATTTCTTCCATATCGTATTCTGACTACACTTACCTTATAATCAGTGGGCAATGAAACATTTTAACACTGAACAGCACACTAGCAGTAGAATCCAAGCGACTCTTTAAGCACAGGAGTACTAAAAATGACCTCATTAAATTGCCTTTCCTATTTTCTTGTCATAACCAGCAACTTATTCAAAACTCACAGGCGTCTTTCCTCTTCTTCCTTCCTTCGTTGTCGTTCTTCCTCTTCACGTCTCTTTCTTTCTTTTTCCATTTCCTCCTGGATGCGTCGTAGCCTCTCTGCTTCCTCCTCTTGCTGTTTCTTCTTTTGCAGTGCATTCAGAAGCTGCTCTGAGCTTCTAACTAGAGCATCATATTCTTTCTGTATCTGTTCCCTAGTCATTATAGTGGTCTGCAAAATGAAATAATAAGAGAGAATTGTATTTACATTTGTACTTCCCTTTCTAAAAATGTATATTGAAAAAACATGAAGTGTAAATTGGAGCATTGAGCAGTATAATTAAATGAAATTTACACTTCAGTGTGAGAAAGCCTGAACACACCCTGCCCTTTCTTCTTAAAATCCTGGAGATTCACAGAATCACAGAATCACTCAGGTTGGAAAAGACCCTTGGGATCATTGTGTCCAACCATCAGCCCTACAAGTTCACCCCTAGACCATGTCCCCCAACACCACATCCAAGCGATGTTTAAACACATCCAGGGATGGCGATTCAACCACCTCCCCGGGCAGCCCATTCCAATATCTCACTACCCTTTCTGTGAAGAATTTTTTCCTAATGTCTAGTCTAAACCTACCTTGTTTCAGATTGAGGCCATTCCCTCTGGTTCTGTCCCTAATTACCTGAGAGAAGAGACCAGCACCAGCCTCTCTACAATGTCCTTTCAGGTAGTTGTAGAGAGTGATGAGGTCTCCCCTCAGCCTCCTCTTCCTCAAACTAAACAGGCCCAGCTCCTTCAAACGATCCTCATATGATCTATTCTCCAATCCCCTGACCAGCTTCATTGCCCTCCTCTGCACCCGCTCCAACACCTCAGTATCTCTCTTGTACTGAGGTGCCCAAAACTGGACACAGTACTCGAGGTGAGGCCTCACCAGTGCTGAGTACAGGGGGACAACTGTCATTCATTACACTCAGAAAAGTAACTTTTTAAAAAATGGTATTAGTAGCAAATAACAGGTTGAAACTAAAACAATAGCCTTTGCTACATGTTTTCAAATCTCATTAAAAGCTACAATTTAATATCAATTTACAATTCATATTGATGTATAGTCATAAAACTGAAATATGGTGTGTTTGCTGACTTTTTCTGAGGCTGTATTATGATCGTGATCAAATTATTTTTATTAGAAAAGAGAACTATAAGTTGACATGTTAACTCTTCTCTTTTAAATTGTGATTTTAAACAGGAAAATCTTACTATGGTACACTAAGAAAGCGAGAATATTGAATGAAGTAAAAATGCAACACATCAAATTTTTTCTAACATTAATAAATCCCAGTGTGCTTTCACTTTGTCTTTGTGCTTTTGTGGTAAGAAACTGAGAACTACAGACCTTGAAGCATAATCAGCAAGCCAAATTCTCTTTGCTACCAAGTCTGAAAAACTTCCTAACTGGAATACAAATCTCTTTGTGCTAAATGCTTATATGCTTCATCCCAAATTAATTTAAAACATTGTTAATACACATCTTTCCAATAACAAAAGCAACAAGTAAATTATTAACAATACTTGTCTCACAAAATCAACATGCATTTTTGCTTTAAATTCTCCAGTGGCTATTTTGAAACGCAGGCATAACACCAAAGTCTAAATGTATGCACTCAGTTTCAGGATTCACTTCAGTTACATTCACAATTTTAAACAGGATTTATCCAGTGCCTCTGAAAATTAAGGCCTCTATACTAAAATACCTTTTCTCTTAAGAAAAATACATTGGAATTCTACTTTAGATTAAGTTTTTAAAAAACTACAGTAATACAAAACTATGCATGCCCCAGGTGTTCCTGTGTTGGCCAGGGGGTTGGACTCAGTGATCTCCAAAAATCCCTTCCAACCCCTACCATTCTATGATTTCTCTGATTATCATCATACCTTAATTTTTTTCATTGAAGCATCAATAGAATACTCCAGCTCCTTGACCTGCTTGCTTGTCTCTGCCTTCCCCTCCTTCAGAGCACTTACTACTTCATTGAATTTATCCAGTCTCTTCTTCAGCATACGGACTTTTATCAGGCCATCAATGCTGTGAAGGTAAGACAGCTTATTTATATTTTCACCTGTTTTTACAAGTAGTTTTAAAATTACTATTAAGCACTCACATTAAAGAGGTGTAGGGGAGATAAGATATGCCTTCTGATAAAACTCACTCTCTTTTTTTCAAATTCAAACAGTATCACATGAAGTAACAAAGCAATGGAGCCTTTTGCAAAAAAGGAATTCAAACTGATTATCAAATGTCAACTCAAAATGGAAAAATGCATTTTTATTTTGAGAATTAATGTGGGGTTGTTTGTTTTTTGGTTTTTTTTTTTTTAATAACAAATTATTAGTACTCACTAGAGTATTTTTACTGGAGTGAATAAAGGATGAGTTGTACCATTTACTCAAAGGGCAATAATGGGACTGAATCAGATAAAACTAAACTATATAGCAGTGAACTCACCTGTTAGACCTCACAGGGGGAAAAAAAAAAAAAAAACAAACAAACCAAGTCTAGGGAATAGTCCAGGAAAACTTGAGAGTTTTTTAAAGAACCAATACTGATGAGCACATTTACAATTTACAAATCTGCAGAGACAGTCTTCCTAGAAAGAAATCACTGAACTGTGATTCAGGAAAACACCACTACAAGAAGTAGAAACTAAATCAGATCATTGAGGATGAGTACAAATCATATTAAAAATACAGAGACATAGTCAGAAATGTCAAGGTACAAAATGAGACCTAACTGTCAATGGATGTAAAAGAAAATATTTTGTAAGAACCCCACTATTAAAGAACAGAGTTGGATCTCTATCAAAGAACAAACAAGTGTCTGCAGGGCTTAAAACCTTAAAACCACTTAAAAAGTGGTTTTTCCATTAGTATTCCATGCAATCAGATTAAAGCTACTGGGATTATTTAATTTCAACAGGAGACAAGACAAGATACACAATTATTTTTAAGATAAAAAAGAAAGTGGGCCTATAAAGGAAGGTGTGAATGGATAAAGGAGAAAAATTAATGAGCTTAAATTTCATTTAGAGAAACTTAAAGTATTTCAAAATAACAAGGCTATCACTGAAGGATTTTTATGAACAGTTAAATAAACATATCTTCAGAAAGGTTCAGATTTAAGTCTATTCATCCTTGGGAAAGAGAGGAGGAAGGAACACAGCACCTCTCAAAGTCTCTTTCAGTCATACTTAGCATCATTCTATGACTTCAGATATATTCAGTTAGGCAAAGTAAATCTCCTCTGTACATTCCCAAGAAATTATTAAAAATCCATTTTCTTTAACCAAGGAATATCCTCTTACCGTGGTTTGTGCTTTCTCTTGCAAAGCCACATACGAATAGTCTTTTGTATTTTAATGCAGGCACTGGCTCTGTATTTTATCTTATTTTTCACTGTAAACACACAGAAGATACCAAGTGTCAGTGGTTTATATAGTTTAACACAACTGTTACACTACTCACAAAAGGCTCAAAACTGTATGCAGACTACTTGTGCTTGAGAGTTAGGTCTATACCAGAACCACAACACACAAGGTGCAGCAGACAACAGAACTCGGCTCTCAAGCCAAGCACAGAGGTTCCCACCCAAAACAGGAAGAACTGGGCAATTGCACACGCACAGGCACGCACACACTCACACCACCTCCAGATTCACAGCCATCAATAACCTCAGTGAAAAGTTACTGGAGCTCACAAGCATGAAATGCTCAGCTCAAAGTCCTGCGCTGAAGGGTAATCAAGTAGCCAGTATCTGCTAAAGTGGCAGCAACTTTGCTGAGCATTTCTCTGCAATATTGAAATTAAAGAACACAAAACAAAACCTCCAGCTGTTGTTGTTCTAATGCAGTCTTCATCTAAAAACTCAAACGATTGGGACCAGGAGGCAAGTTAAACAGAGAACCATGTCAAGGCAGAGGCGCAAGCGTGAGTGCCGTGTAGCTCAGAAGTGCAATGATAAATGCAGTTTTAACTACTAGAGGAAGCAGAGGCACCTAAGGATCCATTCTGCCTTTAGTCATCAGCTGAGCACACAGTTTGCAAACACCGTGATATGTGACTGCTGGACTTAGGCGATCACAAAGATGCACTCTGCTTTCTGTATAACTAGTTCAGCTTTATTCTGGGGATAAAAATAGCTTCTATTCCATAAAACACTAAAAATCAATCCAGCATATTATTTCCCTGGGTTTCTACTTTTCGGATACTGTGTCAGACTTTCTGTCCCATCCTTCTGAAAAAGAGACTAAACAGCATGATTTTCTAGGTCAAAACTTGGTGTTAGTGCTCTAATTTCTGATGTCTGAACCTATATGATAAGAATTAACAAATTCTATTTGCCCCACTATGAACAGCAATAAATAGTATCCAATCAGTGACAAATGCAGATGTCACAACTGTTCTGGCCCAAATGCACAACCTTTTATGTTTTAATTCACCACCTTAATCCGTACTTTCCGCTCTCTGTGTTATTCAGATCTCTGCCATCCTGCACCTGACCTTTTCCCAACACCCAGACATCTTTACTGAAGCACCTCACAAGCACCAATCTTTATTCCACACCCACCTCATTCCTGCTCTACCCAGTAAACTCAGCATGCCAAGCACTAAGACACTGAGTATCAATAGTGATAGGCACTTATTTGTTGATCAGCAGTAATTGGTGGAGATGTTTGCCCTGTAATTAATCCATATCAATGCATGTCACGGATGACACTCTTTGTGCAGACACTTCCCAGAACTAAATGACCTGTGATATCTAGTTATTTCTGTGCAAATGTTCACCTAGGCTTTGGTAAAAACCCAAGCAGACTGGAAATGGGAGATATCCCACTTCAAAAAGCCTTTCCCCTAAGCTCCCTTTTATGTACCTAACATAACACATAAAAAACAACCAAAAAAACCCCAAAACAATCTCACCAACCTTGAAATCAATTACTCTCACTTTAGTATGTAACATCTGCTATACATGTCCTTGGCCACATTTCAAGCTGATAATAATTGCTTTGATATATTTTTAACAAGCATTTTGATTTAATAAAACATAAAATACGTACATTTAATCACTGAGAGAGAACACCATTGGACTTTTTTCCAACGACTGCAGATAAGCCAGCGATTCACCCGTTTAACTAGCTCAGCTAAGTGATCTGGATCAGACTTCATTATCTGATCAAACTCTGCAAACTAGATAACAAAAAACAAAAAAAGTTTTACAAACTAGGAGAACAGAGAGTGTTAAATATTTAACTCCTCATGCTTCTAAGTAATAAAAGAGAAAATATTTTTAATGTAAACTTTATGTCATCATTGTATCAGTTTTCAATTAATTCAAGTGTGCAGGTATGACTGGCATCACTTTATTCTTTAATAGTATAAGAAATGACTACCAGGGGGTTTTGAGTATTTTGTTGCTGTTGTTGTTTAATTGATTTGTAACACTTGTGAATAATCCAACCATTTATTAACCACTAAGAATATTTATTGTCAACATTTTTTAAAACTTACTGTTTTACTACATCACAAACATTTCATTTACTCTGGCATTCCACAACTTTAAGACACCTTTAACAATGTATCTGGAAAAAAACCAAAGCCCTGAAAGTACTTCTCAATTTTAACCTTTGTATCAGAGTCTAACTAAAGGCAACCTTTCCTGAAAACTCTGCACTTTTACCTTTCGGTAGTTATGGCAATAAGAACATTCTTCTGGGACTAAAATAAATTCCCTTTCCACTCACAACAGCTCCCTATTTCATCTCCTTTCTCTGCATAGCAGCAGCAATGCTCAGAACCACAGAGTATTTCAGCTATAAATAGACTTTACTAGAAAGTATTTTTTCTTTGCTCTGGCTTGCTCTTTTTAATAGACAACATAAGTCTTAAGTGACTGGAAGAACATCTGGGAATAGAAACATTGCATTAGGAATACAATGACATTAGCAACAAGACTATGAAACCAATTATATCAGTATTAATATTGATTTTTTTTCTTAGAAAATGAACAGTGCTTGAAAAAAACCCCTGGGCAACCTTATGTAAGTTGGCCACACTTTTCGCAATGTGCTGAACAAGTGCTCTTTCAGAGGTCCCTTCCAACCAAAATTATTCTAAGATACACATTCATGAACTCCAAAAGAAACATTACCTTGCCGGGTCTGAAAAACACTTTGGTTAGCCCAAATTTGTAATCATTTTCGTTCAGTCCCAAGGCTTTAAAGAGTGCCTAAAACATATAACACAAGTTAGGATTATATTCTTAAATAAAAAAAACAAAACCTTAAAAAAAAAAAAAAAGAACACCAAAAAACCCGGCCACAGTACATTTTCTGTCCTGGTTGACATGCCAAATGCCAGGTCCTGCACTTGGGCCACAACAACCCCCAGCAGCACCACAGGGTTGGGGAGGAGTGGCTGGAGAGCTGCCAGGCAGAGAAGGACCTGGGGGTGTTGACTGACAGCTGCCTGAACATGAGCCAGCAGTGTGCCCAGGTGGCCAAGAAGGCCAATGGCATCCTGGCCTGTATCAGGAACAGTGTGGTCAGCAGGAGCAGGGAGGTGATCATTCCTCTGGACTCGGCTTTGGTGAGGCCGCACCTCGAATACTGTGTCCAGTTTTGGGCCCCTCTCTACAAGAAGGACACTGAGGTGCTGGAGAGGGTCCAGAGGTGGGATACAAAGCTAGTAAAGGGTTTGTAGCATGTCTCTTATGAGGAAAGGCTGAGGGATCTGGAGCTGTTTAGCCTTGAGAAAAGAAGGCTGAGGGGAGACTTTATTGCCCTCTACAGCTACCTGGAGGGAAGTTGTAGCAAGGCGGGAGTTGGTCTGTTCTCCCTGGTGACAAGACACAAGAGGAAATGGCCTGAAGTAGAACCAGGGGAGGTTCAGGTTGGATATTAGGAAGCATTTCTTTACAGCAAGGCTTGTCAGGCATTGGAATGGCCTGCCCAGGGAGGTGGTGGAGTCACCATCCCTGGAAGTGTTTTAGATGTGCTTAGGGACATGGTTTAGTGGTTTTTGATAGGGCTAGGAATAAGGCTGGACTTGATGATCTTGAAGGTCTCTTCCAGACAAAAGTGTTCTATGATTCTACATAGAACAAGAATTAAGTTCTTTCTTACCTTGCAAAAAAGCCTAGGATCCAGTCGTGCCAATTTTTCAGGCAAGTATTTCTTGTACATATTATATAGTTCATGAAATGAAGCTCGTGAAGGGAAACCACCTTGCATTAAATCCAGAACAGACACCATTCCTACATTCATAGCAAGACATGCACAAAAGCTGGTATTAGTAAAACACAAATGAAGCAGCGATTTTTATGATAACCAGTAGCTCATGACAGAAGCCTCAAACATACTATTCAGAGACTAAACCACAAAGTTCAGCTGGGCCTTGATCCAACCTCTAACATTTCTGGATCATGTGATCATTCACAAAAAGTTAATACTGAACAGATGAGCCCACAGAGTTTTCTCCCTGTTTGAGAGATAACACCCAATCAATGTAAAGTCATTTTTTTCTTATATTTCTTCCAAATGTGTTTTTTTCCTTTTTAGCAGATTCGATATTTTCATTTTTAAAGAAAAAGAAAACCCAAACAAACCACAAATAATGTCCAACTAGGCTTTTATTTTAACTTTGTCAATGATACTTACAAGCATGATATTTATTAGCTTTACACAACCCTACCAACAGATTTTGCATATGCTTTTAAGTTAGCCCTTAACTTGTGATTGCTATCTTTAAACTAATTTTTTTGCATTTTTGCTTTCAATTGAAATTTTGTTTACAGTAAATTTTTCTTTTTCAAGAATTATTTTATAGCTTTACATCTTGCTATTTTAACATTACACGTTCTAACTGTTTTACTAGATGCATATTCATTTACTGTTGCTAAAGTAACCATATAGGGAAAAGTGAGCTTGTACAACTACCATAAAACATTGCAATTGTTGGGGGGCAGCTAATTGGTTTTTTTTTTTCCCTCTCTGACATGCCAAATGCTGTTAAACTGAAGAAACCTGCTAATAATGATGTTACTAGATTTCTCACTGCTGAAAAGTTGTTAAGCTTTTGTGACGATAACATGACATGTTAAACACGTGGGCTTGAAAAAATATAGCTGCAGAAGCTAGAAGTATCTTGATATCAAAAAGAAAAAATGAAGTACAAGCTGTTGGAAGTATAAAAATACAGAAGGGGGGATTACTAAGCAAGCAGTTCCTTCCACTGCTCAGTGGGGCATGAGCAAAACTGGTAACAATCACCCTTTAAAATAAAGCTGTAGAATTGGAAAGCACCTTGCATTTCAAGAATAATGAAAATGCAGCACTGCAATCCATAGCATGCAAAGCAAAAGGGAAGACTATGCTGAAGTGTCCTGGTTGGATGCTTCTAACACTTCAACTGCCAAAGTAATTTAAGGAATTCTATTGTTTGTACTGCTCTGCTGCCCTATCAACACTGTGGGCAACACAGTGAGAAGGGATTCAGCTCCAGGTCAGGAAATCTAAATTTATGTACCAATTTATTGCTACATGGCTTCTTACATATGCACCCCGTGTCTGAACTCTCATTATAATCAATGGAAAAAGAGTTGATGCAAATTATATCAATTCTTGTGAACAAGAGACTTTATAGCTGTTCAAATGAATTATTTTCAGGATTCTATTGACTAAAAAGAGAGCTAAGTTACTAAGAATCTAAGTAACTGTTCATAAGGCATAAATAAGCTACCTTCTAGAAAGCAACAGTTCAAGCAAGGAAATATTGCTTCCATGTCACATATTTCAAATTTAGGTCAATCTATAATGCCTGAAGTAATAAACAGAAGAAAAATATTAGAGGCATACATTACCTGAACACTGAAGCTGAGAGAGGATCTGTCCTCCTTCAAAATGGTGATTTGTCATCTTTAAATTAGGTTTGATACAGCGAATAAAGCTAGATCCCTATATACCAAAATAAAAAGCAGAACCTATGTATTTTTAAACCTCCTGAAATAGTAGTTAATCCTTTGAAAATAAGTGGGGAGGGAAAAAAAAAAGATATATAATAACACTATTCCAGAAGAGAAATGCTGACATTCTTTTTCTCTCATATATGACTTTTATACTATAGCCTTGGTTTCGATGTAACTGATCTCAATGCTCAAGCTCTTAACTGGATCCTAAGATTTCAAGTTTTCACTCAGATGTCATTTTTAACATTAGTACAATCTAATTATGACTTAGTGGTCTACTACCCTCATCATCTTCTACTGTCACATCACCTAAATGTCTCAGGCCTCCAGAGTTCATATCAGTGAACACACTACTAGCCTCCTGACGCTGAAATCATGACAGATGACCTTGACCTTCCTTTCTTCCAACTTTTACTTTTTACAGTTTCTTTTGGTTCATGCCTTCACACTCCCTTCCCCCACACTGTTCCACTCTGCTCCTCTCTTATCACCACGTGTGCTATCTCTACAATTTTGACCACTGTTTTCACTGATCATTTCGCATTCATTAAGGATGACGTTCTTGCAAAACACCATCCAATTATTCAGATTTTCCTATACCAAGTGGTTGCCAATGATAAACTACCTTGTACACTAAAACAAAATTGGGACTGAGAAAACATAATATCACCCTTGGTTTGCAGCATCTTCTCTCTTTTTATATTTCTCAGCTGAGAGTGAGAGAGCAGCTGTCAAGGGAGCTCTGTATTAACCATACACTGGTTAGCTAGCTACACTGGGAATGGGTGTCAGTTGCAGTGTTCTGTATGAAAGAGATGATCTTTCTTCCAGACCAACCTCAAGAGTACAGCAAAATCTTAATGTTAGCTACACTCCAGCATCTGTCCCATTTGTTTCCAGTGTTTTTCTCCCTTCTTCTTTTTTTTTTGACAGAGCATAACCCGATATCTAGAATTAGTCAGAACACATGGTCACAAGAAAAAAGAATGTGTTGCTACAACTCCAAGTTCTAGAAAAAACAAAATCAAAAAAACCAAACCAAAAAACCAAACAAACAAAAAAAAGAAATACAACAACAACAACAAAATGATGTGTATGTTGAACTACAAGGATAATTCCAGAAATTATCAAATTTCATCAGCTAAATTAATATAAATCCATTTGGGGAATCAGGTTCTTTGACCATCTGTGCATTCACATCCTACCACAAAAGTGAAATGAAATATTTAACAGCTTTATGGGATCCAAAACCAGTAATTAATTATCATCCACCTTACTTCTAAATAACATCTGCAAATCTTCTGCTAATTAATCATCAATGATAAGCAATGAATGTAAGAAAGTGAGAATGACACACAAAAAATAAAGGAGATTGCAGTCGAGAAAGTTTTCTTCTTGTTGACTCAAATTGTGTAACTTTCACTCTACAACAACATTTTTACAGGTGGTGGTTTGGTTTTTTTTTTAAGAAAATAAGCATCATCTGCACCACAAGACATTTCAAAAGCGGTATCTAACTGCAAAATCTAAAGCAATTACTTATCACATTTATTATAAGTCATATGGTTGAGATAATCAGTTATGTCAGAAAATTATGAACCTGCATCTGTATATATACTTACAGTACTGTGAAGCTTCTCAAGAAGCAAATTTAGCTGTGTCTGGAAAAGAAACCAGATATTTCAAGAGTCTTACCATGAGAACTACAGAAATATACAGACAGACTAGTGGTATAGCATATACCGCATGCATGTTTGTTGTTAGTAAATCAAACGTTCACAGATTTTAACAGACAAAATCATGCAAGTGTGCATGAATGGTTCTGAGGAAATTGCTTGTGTTAAAATGTACAACAATACTGTGTGGACTAGTTACATACTACAACACAGTTCTCAAAAAAAAAAAGTGCAAGCTCATTTGGGGGGAAAAAAAAATTAAGTCCAAAACTTGCAAAATTTTAATTCTCTGCTGATGACAATAGACTATAATTTTAAAATCACACTTACTGAGGCTGGATTTAAACATACTGTGATGAGAAAGGACTACAGTCCTGCCATTATTTGCCTCCTACGGAGGCAAGCCTACAGGCTCACCAGAGACTTAAGGTTATCAAGGAAAATAAGTTACAGTTGCTCCTGAATGGAATTTGTAGGGACTTAAAATATTCCAGAACTACATCAGGAAAACAGCTATACGCTTACTTTACAAATGGTTTACCACACAGATTATTGCTGTGACAGCCTTTCTAAATTATTAATAAATTTTAAGATTATACATTAAAGTAAGTCAAAATTCTGTATGTCCAAACATACTCCTCATTTCCTGTACTGGAACCAAACCTGAAAAGATCTGACTTTTCACTACTTTTACTTTTTTTTTTTTTTTTTTTTTTTTTACAACAGATCTTTCAATTACCTTGAAGCCAAGAAACCAGATTTGTATGGGCAACACGCATCACCTACAGCTGCAAGTCATCCTCTCAGTTATAAAATTGGCTTGGGTTTTTTTAAACTTATCATGGATATGGTTAGAAAGAGAATGAGTGCCACAAGGGGCATGACAAACACTAATAACCTTCTGCTCAGTTCTCACTTACATAAACTCTTTATATTTCTACTTGAAGAAAATCTTTATGTTTTCTTAAGTTAGAAATGCTTCATTTTGGAAAGGACAGCCTAATTTCCATCAACAAAATACATTTCCACTAGAGGAAAAATACCCCTTCCTTATACTCTGTGATTTGACAAGAAAAAAGCCAGAGCCATTCTCAGATAAATGTCACTAATTAAATGATCATATGAATAAAACATATTGCTAAAACTACTGCTCTTTGATTTAACCCATCATTACTGTAGTAAGGCAAAATGATCCCAAAGATTCTCGAGTAGATCTGATGAGCTAATTAATCATTATTTCCTCAACTGATTTATGAGAATTAATTTTAATTAGTTATAAGGAAGGGATGTATGAAGGATTTCATAAACAGAACTCCCTGCAACATCATCTAATAATTGATGTAATTTGAAGAATTTGAGAATGACTGACATACTGACACACAAAGAATTATTATTCTTAGAGACAGAATTGCTACTCAAATAGAACTTCTTTTGATGCCATCTGATGTAAAACTTTCAAGGCTATTAGTGTTCATCAGCAGTACATGTTGTGTCTGGGAAAGTAACACTAAATGAATTACTCGAAGTAACACATACATTCAAAATGCCATGAAACTTGAAAACACTGAAAGAATTATAGATTGATGGGCCAGATCCAAAAAGGACTTTTTTCATGTTCTAGGTGTAGAGGTGAACACAGAAGTCCAAAAGGCAATCCAGAAAGTTCCCCACTCAGTTGCTGCTTAACTTCAAAAATGTTTCCCTTTTTATTTCAGCCCTCCTTGGACAATGTTATCATTCATCTGTCTACATCTACTGGATGTGGGGTGATAAATCCAAGAAGAACTGAAAACCCAGATGAAAGAAAGTGAAAGCTATCTCAAAGATCCCACAATTGGTTTCACATAAATCCTAGCTTGACCTATGACGGACACATGGTTGCAGGGTTGACTCAGGAGATGGCTTATTTGTATGGAAGTCTGATTTTCAGTCTGCCCCGATCATACATTTTATATTGTATCAATTGCTATAGTTCAATTCTACAACCACTATATAGTAAGGAGGAGGAAGAAATAATAATCAGAACAAAACTCAAGAGAAAAGGCTGCCCAATTCCCAGTTAAATATCAAAACCACTACCTTACACGTCAGGCTCCGGCTCCTACTCTTCCCAGCCCCATCAAAGTTTTATTTCTGCCTACATAACAAGCAATCTCCAAAAGGGTATAGGAAGAATCCCTTTTGTCAGACTGACAAATAACTTGGCACTACAGGAAATACAGTAGACATAAAACACTGAATACAGTACAGACCTGTAGCAGAAGACTGTTGCTACACAAAAAGTACTGTTACCATATCCTTCCCATTCTGCAGCCCCTGCATTTTTAGAGCACAGCTCTAAACACCAGCCACGGGATACAATTATGCAAGAAGAAATTTACCTTGCTGTTCTGATTCAGCACTTGACATGGAGGAGAACTACAGAAATGCTCTTCTGCAATTGGCAGTGTCCCACACTGTAAGAAGGTTCTTGGATTGTGTAAAATACCTGTTTTCCCCAGGGACTGTGTAAGGAGTCTAGCTAGGAACATAAAGTGGGATTTTAGGTGCCCTAGGTAAGGTAGCATATCAAAAATGTTGCAGCACTAGACTTGAAGGCACACAAATCCTTCGTTGGATCTGGCCCAGATGTGTTGAGAAGAGCTCTTGCTGAACTTGCAGCAGCTCTACCAAGAATAAATCCATGATATTGAAAAATTTACCTGCAGCCCATGGTTGTGCCTGCTTTTCATCTCTTAATTCCCCTATAGTTTTCTTTCTAGCCATCCTGAGCTGGAATAGTCCAGCTAAAGTTAAATTGCTGAATGAGAAAAGGATGCAGAAAACATTTGGAGAAGACAAGGTTTGAAGGTCAGCTTTACATCAAGCAGAAGAAAGGAGAAAATGAGGAGAAGCATCAGATTCATGTATTGAGAAAGGAAACATTCAGCACAACGAGCATCTTTCTGTGAAAGCCACGACTCTTTATATTTAAGAAGAGGAAAAACAGTGGTTAGGCATTGAATTTTGAGAATGGCAAACTGTAGCCAATCGATACATCTTCTAGAATGCACAATAAAGATAGGATGCAGAAGATCTCTTGTCACATTTAGAACCCCTTTAAGACCACAGAATCCAATTTTAGATCTTTTGAATAAAGACTTCTACATGGGTTTTCAAAAATTCTGACAAAATTACTATATAATCTCTGTAAGGACTATTATGAAATACCTTTTTGACAAACACACATAGCACTTAGATTGGATATACTGGTATCTTATAATTTAATAGAAGAAATCCCTACTTTACAAAATTTTCTTTGTCTGACCCTCAAGTTACCACCAGTTCTCTCAACCTTAGGTTGTACTTATTTCAGGTAACATAAAAGTGGCATATATTAAGAGAAGATCAGATTCTTTTCCATATTATGTTACCTTGAATTTGTTTCCCACACTGATGAAACTAAGTTTCCCAGCTTTTTGTTTGGGATCCTTGTTGTTGTTAGTGTTAGATTCAAACAGCTGTCGAACAAACTTATCCTTGGACTCACATATAAGAGATTCAAGGGACATGTGCAAAGCATCATTGTTTTTTTCCACAAATTGCATCTGAAAAAGACAACCCAAGAAACAACAGCACATTTGTTTCACTGCACCAATTACTTAAGTTTTAAAGAAAACTGAAGGAAACAGTAACACACTTAATTCAATAGTCAGATAGAATATGCAGGGTAAATATTCATACGTTATTTCAGACGCCTTTTCAACTCGACACACAAAACACTGATGACAGATAGAAAAGATATTATCTCGATGTTGTTGTCATAAAACCCAAGGTAAGGTTTAGTGCCTTTTAAGAGACCAGAAGTGGTTTTGTCAGCAACTGTCCTCCTTGTTTCCAGTTCCAGCACTCAGCACATCATTACTTGATAGTTCTGAGAATGGGAACTAACATGCACACTTTAATTGGTGCATCTACAGAATTTGGAAAATGAAATGAAAAAATGGTTATTTCAGTAGTACTATGACTAAATTCCAAAATTCCTCTAAAATTCCCTTGGACTATGAAAACTCAAGACTGGAATATAGATGCAGCCAGATAAGCATCCTTACCACAAATCGGATTGTAAGAACTGCCACAAGTGCAGTGAGAAAGAGAAACAAATAACAGATGAGGTGCAAAACAACTATAGTCCAAAAATCTTAGGGCTAAGCAAGCCCCTCTGAGGGAGGGGATAAGTTAATTCAAGCATGTTGGCATAGCTTCTGGACCAAAGCTACCTCATATCTAATTAGCTCTAACAGCAGAGCTTATGTGCTACTTTCTGGCTCATGTGCTCCTGAAAACACCCTAAGGTATTATTAACACATCATGGTGAGGTACACAGTTAAACATAGAGCACTTGGATCAAATGTGCTTCTATTTTATTTATTATTTTGATCTTGACTCATTGAGTAAACACAGAAAACTCAGGCAGGTAACACGTAGACTTCAGTTTTCTTATTTGTAAAATGACCTACAGAATGTGTCTACTTCAAAAAAGCACAACAATTCTCAGAATACTCTGAAGAATGGAACAAGTCCTTAAAATACACTTTTACAAATGACAAATCTTTGGAAGCAGCCTCCTTTTTACACATCAGAGTTGCAGACCAGAACAACAAAGCACCATGGATCTTCTGTTTATCCTAAACTCATATTTTTACTAAAAATTAGATTTTAGATATTGGCCTCAGGTGCTTCAACAGCTTTGTATGATTAATAGTCAAAAAAGTAAAAGAATCTGGAATGTACTCTGAGGATAACAATTTTGGGTATTTTATATTCTTACATGAATTATTATATTGCCAGCAGAAATGGAAAACAAAAGGTATAAAATGGGATTTTTAATATAACAAAAACAGTGATTGCATACAAGGATAAGTATGCTTCCAAAAAGCTACTCTTAATTCTAACAATACTTTTATATTACACAGTGCATTCCTCTCCCCAAGATGCAACTATATGTTGATGTAAAACTTGCAGGTCATGAATCAGTATATTTAATATTGACACCATTACCAATGGATTTATTCCAAACTCTTACACAAACAGATGTCACCAAAACAGACCATGATCTGAGAAGTTAAAAGAAACTGTCAATTCTGTCACACGTTCACAGAAGTAGTTTCAACACTAAGACACCTCAAGTTTTTCTCTTCTGATGAAAGGAAATGTTAGTATTTAGCCTATTTAACACTGAAAAATATGAAAGTACTACAAAGCATTAATGAAAATATTTTTGCGTAAGTTAAATTACCGTCTCGTAGCATACTGCTCCTGCAAAATGTCGGATAATAAAGCCTTCATCATCTCTGATATTTCTGTGAACAGCCAATTTAGACTTCCTAGGAATCTGGAATTAAACAGTTGAATCACAAAGAAAAATTACACTAGAGAGTGAGAAAACAAATATTCTTAAAGTATCTCCATGATTCTGCCAGGAGCACTAAGTGTTAAAAATGACATTTTCTTAAGTATAATTGTGATGAGCACTACACCAGTCCCATTTAAACCAAGATACTCCAAAAACCTGTCTTCATTTGCATTCACACCCTTAGATAACCCCACATTCAAAATACAGTCACTAGTATTGCTAACAGTTAAATTTCTTTTCACCTTTAATAAACAATTTCTATACCATTCCCTTATCATATAAGTAGGATTAGACAGCAGCTTAGAATACATTTTTAGACAGTACATTTTAAAAGTCAAGTACTTAACTGATTGTACACGTGCTGTTAAAAATGTTACATTGCAGAGCAATCCAGTTAAGCGAGAATAAGTGGAAATTTACTGAAAGGTTAAATGGATGAGCTTTATTTGGCTCTCTTTGCTTGCATTTTTTTTTCAGCAAGGAACTTATTTTTTTGGCGCATTTCAACAGAAGTCATGTAAATAAATTGCAATAATTTGCATTAATCTTCCACAGAGTGTTGTATGTTCAACAATAAAAAGGTTTTCTTTGTGTTTCTTATTTTCACCTCTAAAATGCTAGCTAGACATTCCACACGTCAAATAGTCTTCAAAGCAAACAATTTTTGAAAGGAATGACAAAATAGCTCATCTGATACGAAATAATCTAAATTAAAATGTGTTTATTTCCTTTTCCTGTATTACATGCTTACAAACATGAAATCTAAGTGAAGAATATGGCTTACAGTTTCAGCAGGATATTAGAATTGCTAGAAGACTTAAGCCTTCAGTGAACTTGTCAACAAGCCCAATAACCAAACTTGTCCATAACAAAAGATTATGGAGTTAAGATTATTTGCAGTCTGGTGTGGTATGAGATTTCTTAGCAACTGTTTTCATTAAATTGAAGTGTTACTATCCACTGTTCCAAGAACTGTATAATTAAAATAAGACAGACAGCAAAAAGAAACCTACTGAGAGCCTGAAATGGTCCTTGTGTTTCTGGTGCACAACTGAAGTAAAATGCTGGTCACTTGGCTGGGGAAGACGATTTTCTTCATCCAAAATATCCAGTACACCTATTAACTTTGCTTCAATCAAATCTATTAATAAAACAAAGTATACATCAAAAAAACTGAATATATGAACTCATATCAGAACTAAATATTACAAGTTTAAAATGTAATTGCTCCAATTCTGTAAAAAGGTATCTAGAGCAAGCAGTTAATACAAAATACAAAAAGTCAACACAAATTAATTCTACATATCTGAACTTTTGATTTAATTTATATCCTATACATACCAAGTTCTAACTCTAACACAATGAACACGAGACAAGAAGATGACAACATACATTGTTTTATTTTCACTCCAGGTCTCAAGTTGAACTTAATCATCTAATTCCCAAAAGGAGCCTAAATATTTCTTTGGTATGAGCACAGGTCATTATGGGATAATTGCTTATATTATTGGGGATTTTTTTTTCAAGTTTTTCATTCCCATTTCACCATATGTCAAAACTAAGAGCATGAGAAGGCATGTACTCCCATTCACAACAGGATCCAGGGATTAAAATTAAATGCATTTGTTTTAAGAAAGACAGATCAGACTTGAAATTCATGTTCTTGAAACTATGAAGCCCAAGAATTTTGCAGCTTTTCAATCCCTTTTTGTATTATTTCAAAACTGTTCTTGTAAGAGGAATTTTTACTGTCTACTTTTTATATGTCAAAAGGAAGAAATGACTAATGCTTGTACCGCAGAAATGTCTATGAACTCTTACCACACATTGTAAAAAATATAAATATATATATAAAGCAAATACAGCTCCAACGTAAATAATTTATGTTTATAAAATCTGAATAGGCTAATTTAGCTACAGAGATAACCACCTTTCCATTAAAACATTCTAACATACTAAGGACTGTTTCTAAGATTCTTCCATACTGTTAAAAAATTGTCACTGTCAACATAATAGCCGTCTCTCCTGTGACAGTTAAGATTTCTACATGTTCACTGCTGTCACCAGCCTAGTCCAACACCTTAAAATCATATTTTGACAGAAACCAACATTTTCTCATTCATTTCAAAAGGCAGTAGAAAATCCTTATCTCCTGACTGTGCAAGAACAGAACAAAGACATACATGCTGTGATTTAACTAAGCTATAATTTATTAACTTAGGCAAGAATAATTCATACAATGGAGAAATGTATCAAATCTGTGGTGGGGTGTCACATGGTCGCTGGAATAGTAAAAGAGGTCATGCCTGAGGGACTGATACTAGTATTCTTAGGTAAGCTGCCCAAACCTTTCCTATGGCAGGAAAAGGCAACAACTTCTCAACAATCTCCACAACCAGATCTATTTTCCCACTGCGGGCAGACAGAGACCTTTTCTGGCACCAGGGAACTCCTTCTGATCCTGAGATATGTTTAAAAAAACCAAAAACCTAAACCATGCACTGGGGAGGAAGTGACCCTTTTTATAGAAACCTTACAGTGTCTAAACTCTAACAACGTTTTTGGAAACAGGCTCTGGCTCATATACACATTATTAAACATGTTATTAAACCACTAGAAGAGATAAGACATGTTCATAGAAGTCACTCATTTCCTGTTGCTGTGCTTTTGCTCCCTCTTCCAAATACCTTCCTGTTGCTCTTTCACAAGAGACCTAGAGGTTTGCTTGACAAGATTTTAGTTAAGTCAGTGACTGTACAGTTCTATTTGAAAAAATGAAAACCTCAGCAGAGCTGAAGAAGAACCAGGTGTTTTGCAACAGATGCTGAATTCTGTCCCTCTGAATCTGCTGCTCAGCCAGGACTGACTAGTTACCATAAGAAAAATATTGCAAATGAAAAAGCAAGAACTTTTTTTCATAGTACACCAATTTAGAGAACACAAGCAGAATGCAGAGGAAAACCAAACAACATCTTAAACCTCTGATATATTAGTCTGTGGGAACCCAAAAGCAGCAGTAACATCTTCAGCCTGTTGCCTGTAATTCATTTTGTTTCGGGGAATGAAATTTGGGGGTTTTTTTAATTCATGGAATATTTTTCCCCAGACACCCTCACAACCTTCTTCACTTTACTGTATTTAGGAGTTTTAATTAGATTTCTAGGAAAATGCACAATAAATTCCAAGCCCTAGATGCAGTTATCACACACTGTAGGACAACATGGCTCTATTACCAAGGAGAACTGGAATGTTATACAAAACTGGAAATTCAGAAGGTTGCAATGCTTGAAAAAAGCATAAAATTATTAGTGTTATGCATATTTTGCCTCTTCTGCTTGAAGCCTTTTTTTCTCCAAATAGCTTGACATTTCACATACATACCTATACAATCCTGATTATCTACATAGCGCACTTCATTAACCCCCAGGCCTTCTTTTTGGTAAAGTTCTTGTTCCTATTAAAAAAAAAGAAAATGTTATTGAAACTTGTCGTATTGGTTTTTGCCCACCAAAAATGTTTTTCTAAATAAAGATACTTTTACATGCAGCATCAATCAACACATATTTTAGAATTTCCTTCCACAGCTTAATGTATTTCAAATTCATAAATGCTAAGCCCATGCAATTAGACAGTCCCATTAGGTTACGAGATATTGTCCAGTATCTGGATGCCTCATTTTAATGAATGTCAAAAAAAAAAGAAGAAAAAAATATTACTGCTTTTCAAAAAGCCATATTCTTTTCTGGCACAACCAGATGTCACACTACAGGAAAATAGTTTGCCAACTGGTATTTTTAATCTAAGCATCTAAGATGTAATGCAATCTTATGGAAAGCGGTTCTACTTCTCTGCTAAAATAAAAAAAATCCTCAAATATAACATTAACTATAACATACCTCTTTCAGAATCCTTTCATTAAAAAACTGCTGCAGTTTTTCATTACAGTAGTTAATACAGAATTGTTCAAAACTGTTGTGTTCAAAGTATTCTGAAAAACAGAAGTTAAACTTCTATGATAAACCAGTGTTCCAAGAATTTATATTATTACATAGTAAATACAAGAAGCTTCACATTGCTAATAGTTAAAGATTTGTTCAGACCCTTATCTGGTTATTTCAGTAAAATAAAAGCTTTTACAGATTTTCAAGTTGCACATAAGATACCTCAGCAGGCCATATTTCTAAGACAAATAACAGACAATTATATCTGGCAGCAAAACAAAGCAAGATGCTACCATACAGTGAAAAACTGTACCAATACATCCGCACGCATCTATGTTACAACAGACTGGCAGAGGATATCACAGCTCTAAACACCTGAAAACCAAAGGTTCCCTTTTTCACGGTTCTTGAACCATTTTGGCAGGGCTAGAGCAAATCAGAAAACATGCCCTATTCTGAATCTCAGTCAGCCAAGCAGGACAAAAGCTTTTCAAGAATCATCAATGCCCACCACGTCCTGGGAGCAACCAGGAGCCTAAAGCCCAGCTCCGTAACAGAACTATCCATCCTCCAGGAAATGGCATCTTAATTCACAGCCTTCATTTGGCTGCAGTATGCAGCAACCTGATCTGGACTGAATGGGAAAACTACGTGTGCATGCAGTATCTTTCGTAGTTTTCCTAGGTGGCCACAGTAAGATTCCATTCCAAATTCTTTTATTTCATTCCAAATACTTCAAAAGCCGTGTCCTTCAAAAGCTGTGTCTATGCAGACACACTAACTCTTGTTAGTTCTATTAGGTCATCAGGAGAAGCTCTAGATCTCCTCTATATTCTTGCATCTCAGGAATACCAGGCCTTATCTGATCTCTTGGTCTCATCTTACACCCTTGTAATCCATCCCATCTACCACCACCAAAAGGAAAACTCTCCCACTCCAACTTACCATTGAATCTTTGGTGGAAATAGTAGACAACTAGAAAACTAATTATTTTTCTTAAGTATACGTACCAAAACCAGCTATATCTAGAACTCCGATGAAGAAAGACGACGTCTCAAATGGAAAACACTGGTTTACTCTGTTCACTACATGATCAAACAGATGACTATACACCGTTTTAGCCAAGGCATCACGAGCATTGTTTGCTTGTTCCACTTTCAAGGGTACCCTAAAAAACAAAAATACAGATCTTATTCTTCAGAATTCCTTACTCTGAAATACTGAGATTAGACCCTAAACTTAGAAAGAGCCTTTCCAATTATTGTAAATTAGGACACAAAAAACCCTGAGCTCTAGACCTAGATAGGAAATAATCTTGAAAGTTAATCTAACTACCCTGCCTGTAAAAAGAAAGAATAATTTATCACTATCCTCATTACAAGTGAGATGCAAATGTTTTCATACTCATTTATTATCAACTTCGGAATTATATTGATAATTGCCACATAAAGGTATTTGAAATAAATACATTCCCAACTACAAAAAAAAAAAATATTTCAACTCTTTATGAGCTGCTTCATTACAATCAAAACTATAGTTCAGGTTGCTCTAACTTCTTTGCCCGTGTGCTTTCATCAGGGATATGACTAAGGCTATAAGGCTGCAAGAGAACAAGTAACACAAGTGAAAAAAACATAGATAAGAGAGTGTGTTTTCGCAGTGAAAGTTAGGTGCAATCCTGAAATAAGAATTAATTTTAAACACTGAAAGAAAGGGCCTTTTAAGATATAAGAACTTATTCTCCTGTCTTCATTTATAACCCTTTATTCTGCATGGTGACTGTGTATTATATCACAGTTCAGCAGTTAAAAAAACAAAACAACAAAAAAACCAACCCATGAGTCACAACTTCAAAGCCTATGGAATAAGAGAACTGTGGGAATATCAGGCAAATATAACTACATATTTAGATATATATATATAGTAATTTACATATAGCTATTTTATAAAGTCATAAATGACAGTAACATGTTTAGAATGCATGTATTTCAAAGCATATTTAACCACATCATTTCCTAGACAACTACAATCTACAAGACTTTTTTTTTAAATAGGTTTCAGATTAACAGAAAAGATAATCAAAATGAAAGTTACACTGTACATAGCTGAGGAAGCACCCATAGAAGTCTCCAGAAAAAAAGGCAATTCATATAAGAATAAAACCTTAAGGAAGTGTTTCAGAAACAACGTGAGAGAATGATGAAAAATAAACTCTCAGCTTTCTGGTGTGATTGCAACTTGAACTTAGATCTTAACCACATTACCAAAGAATTCCAGAGCAAAAGCCTCAACAATCTGAATGGAATCAGACTGTCAAATATCAAAACTCTAAAGGATTTTTACATGTCAATAAAAAAATATAAAGGGGAAAAAATATTAAATTTAAATATTGATAGTTCCTTGACCAGACAGTAGCAAAATTTCATACGTGGAGAGATGGCCAACAGTTGAGAACTATGGGTACGTAAAGAATTCACACAACACTGTATCATGACATACGTCTACATCCAATGTTAAAGCAAATCAAATTTTTAGGGAGACAGCCTTTGCTAACCAAAGTGATAAAATCTCCAAGGGGGGACAGGTAGAAATAACATCAATATTTTTAATCACACCAAGCCTCTTTATCACGAAGAATACAGGGTGATGGCTGCATGCCAAAAGCTCTTATGCTTTTTCTAAATGTCTCAATCAGTTGGCTTAATAACATAAATCACTTTTTCCCATATAACTCCCTATATTACTTCTCCCCATCTATCCTGCCTCTCGTATGAATCCTTGGACCACCAGCACGACAGTAACAATCAGTAATAAGCAAAGGACAGGCTGTTCAGCTAAGGTGGTGGATAACCAGTTACGGAACTTCTCAAGCACACAGCAACTCTATGTTTAAAAAACACCTCTTATCTGAACAGTTTAAGTCAGCCCTATGTACATGGTCCAAGGTGTCACCTCTGCAGAACTGCCCTATGGCCCCCTCCAGGTAGTTTTCTGTACACAGGAGTACAAAGAAAGGGCAGGTCAGAGAAGGAAACCTTAACACTACCCAGCTTACCCACATTGCATCATTTCTTTCACTTCCCAGGATTCACAGGCACTACACTAGCTCAAATTTATTATTTATGTGTTTTTTCAAGGACGATACTTCTGATGCCAAACCGTGAGACTGATGGAGATCACTTTCTATTGTGACTGGTAAGCCAGGGAACCAGAGACTCTGCTCACTAAGGACACCTGCAGCTACATTACATTAGATAGCAATTAGCTTTAACACACAATCTTGTCTTCCACTAAGTATCTTCTGACTTATCTTAGGGTAACGAGTACTGACAGAAGTCTTATCTTATAAATAGAAGGAAGGTACCTTTACATTCCATTCTGATACGTTTAAGAGATCAGAATACTAATTCCCACGTCAGCTGCAGGCCTATTATATAATACAATACACTAAAATCATTTCTGCTTTCAATTTATTTTTTTCAACAGCATGGCAAGCAGTCATACTTCCAGAGCATGTATTTATAAAATGGCCCCATTCTTTAAAAATAACAAATTCTGGCAGCATTAATTAGAATTCCAGAGTCTGCACAAAACCCTATTGTTATTTTAAATTTCACAGTCTGCAACAGAAACCCCTGGAAAGAAAATGTAACCCTGCAATGCATTTTGCACAGCTGAAAGTACAGAACTACAAAATAATGCTGAAATTGCACTGAGCCAGTAGAGAAGAGCCCTATTACAGAACTGACATTCAGAGTGAGTAACTTGCTTCTCATGAACTTGCTCAGCTCCTCTTTTTCCCCTGGTCTGCAACACTGGCAAATGAATGTCTTCCCTCCTCCTGTTTCTTGCCAGAACAGGAAAAGGTATGTTTTCCTTCCTCCATTTCCCCTTCTCCCCTTCTCCTCCATCCATCAGTTACTTGTCATGAACAGGGAAGAAATTTTTCCACTTTCAAAGCTATTTGGTAAGGCTGCAACAAAACCCCTTGTTTGGTCTTCATACTAATTTCTTCAGCGAGGTTTCCAGTGATCCACAGAGTCTAAGGTTTAGGGGAATGCACTTTCATGGGCTGGATTTATCTTGTGAACAATTCCGTGCAGTCTCCAAACACTTTCAAGTGCAAATTAGTTAAAATATGTATAATTTGTCCATGGTTGACAACAACTAAGGGAGAGAGAGCAGGTGAAGCCACACCCATCAGCTACTGCCATCCAATACGGTTACTGCTTCACAAATAAAATGGCCTGGATGAAATAAGCCTACTTAGGGATAGGTCTATATAATTAAAAGAATGTAAGATGCACAGTTGTAATTTGAGAAGTGTTGAAGTTCCAAAAACTGCAGAAAAATATTAATTAAAAAAAAAAAAAAAAATACCACAATGTTATTTGAACAGAGGTTTCAGTACCACCACCAAGGCAAAATGCATTTTGGTAGAAAATGTACTCCAAAAGAAGCTGGAGGACCTGGAATGATGTAGGAAAACTTTTTCACACTAAAATACTTTACTTTGTGATGACAGAATGCTCCTGAAAAGTCTTCTTGGAAAGGGAGAAAATGAGTAAGAGCATAGTAAGAGTAGTACGGTGCATCAACACTCTAAGTGGTGTACCAGACTTCGAATTCTAACACATTTTTGCATGGATGGCAAAAACATCAGTCAAGAAGGTGACCATTATGCTCTTTTGGGGAGACTTAACAAGGACAGATAAACGTAGTGCAGCTGTTCAAGGCTCCCTGGCAGTCCACTGCACAGTAGTATTTCATAAAATTCAGAGATAGCATTTAGCATCACCCTCCTACTGTTCCTTGTTGGTTCCATTGTGCCCAGCAAAACAAAGTCTTTGTTATGCTCTGAGCACAGTGATTTCAGCTGAGCTATTTATTCACCGTGACCTACTAGGACTCACATGATCTACTTGCACACAAAAGGTCCCTAAGAAAGAGAATGAGAAATGAGCAGCTCTTCGGATGGCTGGAACAAAATAAAACAACGTAGTCAAAATTCTGATAGCAGTCAAATAGTTTCTAAACTATGCTAACACAGAAGAACATGGTGGCTATTTGATTAATATCTAAAACAGTCCAATCCACTTTCCTTGTAAATGCAGTAATCCACACAATCAGATGATGTTAGGGTATGTTTGCTTGTAGCTGCACAAGTTGAGAAAAGGCTGGAGAAAGAGGCTTAATGCATTAACACTTTCAGATGGTAGGAGGAGTTCTCTGAATCCTTTTTTGCCATCCACTAAATAAAACATTGAGGAAAAAAAAAGATCTGCTGGCATGAAACCATAGCTCCTCATGTTCACATACTTTTCAAATAGTACGCTGCTTACAATGCCCCAGGTGTATCAGGATAAATATGCTGAACATACAATCTTAATCCAAAGTGAATTTGAATAGGTAACAAAAATTGTATTTGCTCTTAAAAAACCCTCCTTGACAGGGTGACTTGAGATGTGGTAACAAGGGAGCAGTATAATATGAAACACCTTTGTTTGGTGGGACTTACCAAGCACTAAAGCATTCTCAAAAGGAAACTACAGAGACGCTTTATCTACGTTATGTGCACAGCAGCAAAACTAAGCTGTTCTCAGAGGAGGCTGAGTCACTGAGAGCATTTCCAGTTGGGTGCCATCTGAATCCTGACATGGATGTGATTTGTACAAACACCTTCTGCTTCTAGTTAACACTTTCATTTAAAAGGAATGTGAAAGTAAGGCTATTTTCAAAAAATGGTCTGATAACACTGAACTAAGAAAACAGAAAACCTTGGTAGTAAGACTAGCATGCAAAGTTATTTTCACAAATTGGAGATACGATCTAAAAATCTACAAGATAGATTTCTGTAGAAGGAAAGTGTGTGGTGATGTACTTTGGAGAATTCAAAAATACAAATGCAAGATGGAGAATAACCAGGTCATCGGTGAGTCAACAGCAAAAGATCAGCAGTTATAATGGATCACAAGCTCAATTAAGCAAAAACATTAAAAAAAAAATTAACTTTCAAAACCTGCAGTTCTCATACTATCATGTATTAAGATGAGCATCATCTGTACTGTGTAACATATAATTCTCTAATGTTATGCATAATACTGATAAAAGTTCTCCCAGATGAATTTATAAAAGAATTTGCTGGTTATTTAGACATGGTCTGGAAGAGAGTGAGTAGTAAAGCTTGGAAAGTACTGGCCACTGGAGGCACTTTGTCTTGCAAGACCCACATCTTCCTACATGCAAAGGCTGTTATCTAGAGAAAAACTTTTTGTAACTCTCCGTATCAGCTGATAAGGCAGCAAGATGATAGTGACTGAGTCCCCAGTTTCTAATAACTCGGCAGGGGGAGAGAAGGAATTAATAATCAATTCTCAGAAATGCTCTATTGAACATATTATGAAAACAAATCTTGAGCTTTTAAGTGAAGGCAGAGTAACCCCTCCTGAAGGATTACTTACCATTTGTCACTGTGTTTTAATGTCACCATGAAGATCTAACTCCTGATCACTCCTTCTTTCAAATTACAGAAATAAGCAGACCACCAAGAAGTCTACTTGTTCACACTATCTAGAAACACAACTCGAAGGTCAGCTATTTGGAAATACTGTATTACTGGAAGAACAGCTCATACCAATGCCAAACTTAAAGACTCCTGATTATAATTAAGAAGAGCTTCTGTGTTCCCCTAAAAAAACCCATGATGTTCACTGTCACTGATGGTTTGTTACACTCGAATTTTGGGCAGGAATATCAGTTTCACCCTGGAGATCAAGAAGTGGGCACTGAAGAGTATTTCCTCTAGAACTATTCTCTTTTAATTTGCAATTATTGGTTAGAATTAGGGAGAGATCAAGATTATTTCACTTGCACAGAATGAGCTTTTGATTACTGGAAACCTTCATGACTCAACCCTATTACATCCCTTGAGGACTAAAAAAGCCAATGCTCTCAAGTGCTCAAAGATCAACTTTTCACCTCATAAGTCTGGCATAACCTAAGCAAGCATTAATTAACACCTGCCACCTGGCCACAGTGACATGCTAAGGTTAAATCAATCAGCTGTTACTTTTAGTCCACAAGTTTATGAAATGTTACCAAATACTTCATACTATAAGACACAAATATAAATAACAATAGTAAAATTCAACAGACATAAAATATACAAGGAACTTCTATAAACCATATTAATACAGACAACTAATTACAGCTTTCATATATTAAAACTCCTGGTGTCATGTGCATAAAGTTGTCTGATTCACTAAAACAATCTGATTCTTTCCATAAGTCAGTAAGCACTCGTGTATTCTTCCAATCAGTGAAGTGATTTGTTAATTAGTTTCCTGATTAAAAGATAGAGGCATTCAGACACATATTGAGAATGAATGTGCTCAAAACTCTTCAGCTCAAATTCAGTTTTTGATGCCATGTTTTCTTTCACTCCAGAAAATAAGAAACACAAAAGCAAGTATTAAAGCAGAAGATTCAGTTGCACACAGCTTAGCTAGCATTCCTGACAGCCTCATGAGCTGGAAGGATCAATCTCAACAAGAGAAAATTTGTGGTGGAAGTTACAGTTTTTTCGTAAACAAAAGGCAACTGTAGTGAAATCATTTGGTTAAATTCGGTTTCACAAGAGTCATAACTTCTATGGTACTCAAGTGTTATCATCAGTACCCTGTTGAAACGTTCTTTGCACTTATTCCTTCTCCGTGTGACTGTAGAAAGAAATCAGTTGTACTTCTGTGCCTAGGAAGTTAGGTTGATAATAGTTTCTTGTCAAAATGAAAGTGATAATCACCCTTTATTTTAAGGCCACTATTTACTTCAATAGTCATGTATTTTTAGTATCTACAGGAAAAAAAAAAAAAAAAAAACACCTTTCTCTTAACTTTATCCTATTCCACTACTTTTCTTCTTCGGTGAAACAAATAACTTCACAGTCAAGATTAAACATTTGTTTAGCAGCAACAGCCAGAATCAGCACGTTTCCTGATTACTATTTCCAGTGGCGTTTTTAAAACTAAAACTCGATTTCAGAAGAATCAGATGTGGCAAGCAGGGACACAGATCACCCAGACACTCAAAACGGTGGACATACTACCCTCTGATTAGAGCATCCCAGACCTAGGGCAGCAGTCGCGGGAGCGTTGTGCAGCCTCCACGACAAGAAAGGTGCATGCGCCTACCTTCTGAAATACTTTAGGCAGAGCATTAACATTCCTTGATACAGTGTATCCGGTAAACCTATTAGAATATTTAATTTTCTGTGTTTCCCAGGCACTCCGTTTTGGCGGCGTTAGGACGACAACGCCTCCGCCTCCCCCTCCCTCCCCGCCCCGTGTCCCGCGTCCCGCGGCACTCACTTGATGACCGTTCCTTTGGCGCCCCCTGCCGTGGTGAGCATGACGCGCGCCGTCAGGCTGCCGCGCAGGTCCTCCGGGTCCAGCCCCAGCAGCGCCGCGCAGCGCTCCAGCGCCGGCTCGCTCCGCGGCCTCACCGTGCAGCCCCCTGCCAGGGACCCCCACAGCCGTCAGACACGGAACCGCACACCCCACACCCCCTCCCGCCCCGACAGAAGCCCCCTCGGATTTTAAAGCGTGTTTTCTAACGTAACCAGGTTGGCCAGGTTTTTATGGCACGCTGGAGGAAAAATCAACTGCGCCCGCCGATCATGGTCTTGCTTTTGGTGACCAGAAGTAACACCAACTCCGAAGGAGCTGAAGTTTGCTTCTGGGAACTGCTTCATGTAGTAAACATGAGGAGTCAGATCCCAAAAACAAGACCCTCCCTTCACCCTCTACCAAACAAAAACACCCAAAAACTGCGTGAAATTGTGTTCCTATAACATTTTTTCTAAATGTGAGCTGTTTGAAAGCTTACCTGCTTGTAAGTGAAAGAACTATCCCAAAATATAGAAGGGCTAATGCCTAGGAACTAGCTCTAGCAATTTGAACTTTGGGATTTAGATGTTCCCCTAACTCTTCAGGCTTCCTTTCTACTCAACACTTCCTTTCTACTCTGCCTGGCACTGCAGACTCCCAGCACTCAACATTTTCCCAGGTAGACAGATGAGAGGTGTGCTTCCTTCTGCTCTGCACCATGCTCTCAGCACCACAGCTTGGCAGCCTCTTCAGCTTCACAAATCTCTGAAGTGAAGCACTCAAACACTGTTATTCTCAGTAAAATGTATTATATGATATACCACCTGACCTGTAGTAAACAGCTTTTGTCTGGTGTTTCCCAGGCTTTTGAAGCAGCAACAGAACTTTAGAGGGTCTCTTACAAGAGACATACTGCCTGCAGCAGTTCAAAGGCTCACCCTGTGTACACATACAAGGTGAGAGCAGAAGAAAGCTTGTATTTGTAATGAACATTTTCAAGTTTAATAATATAGTCCAGAAAAAATGGGTTTGAATTTCAACATTCAAATAAAATAAAGTTTTCTGGTGTCCTCCCTTCCTTCCCTAAACCCTGACTTTCCTCACTGTCTGTGGTTCCCCGGTCCTTGCTTTTTTGCCTCCTGAAACCGCCTCGCCACTCACATTCGCACCTCTTTCACTCTGTCCCACCCAGGCAACCACAAAGTCCCGATCCACAGAAGGCTCAAACAGGGCAGCTCCCTGGCAGCATACTGCTGAGCCCTGTGGAGCCACTACCCTTCTCTACCCCCCTTGTCTTCCCAAATTCATTCACATTAATCATGTTCATTTCAGTCATCTTCATGAAGATTGCAAGATCATGAAGTGACACTGTGGAGGTTCTGATTTGACCAAAGGAAAAAAAAAAAAACATTTAAAAGAAGGGAAAAAACCCCACCTTCTCTGTGACAAACCCTAAGCTACCTGGTCTGAAATTCAATGTTGTCCCTGCTTTCATCAGGACACATTGTACTAGAGACCTCCCACAATCTCTTTCAAACAGAATGTTCTGTGGTGATTCTGTGCTTGGGGTTGGAAGCTAGTGAACCTGTAATGATTCGGGGACCTGTAGATGATTAAGGGACCTGTAGATGATTAAGGGACTGGAATATCTCTCTTAGAAGGAAAGGCTGAAAGCCCTGTGGATGTTTAGCCTGGAAGAGAGAAGACTGAGAGGGGATCTTATTAATGTTTACAAATATCTGAAGGGTGGGTGTCAAGTGGAAGGGGCCAGTCTCTTTTTAGTGATGCCCTGTGATAGGATGAGAGTTAATGGTCGTAAGCTGAAACAAAGGAAGTTCCACCTCAACATGAAGAAAAACTTCTTCACTGTGAGAGTGACAGGGGACTGGAACAGGCTGCCCAGAGAGGTTGTGGTGCCTTCTTCTCTAGAGACTTTCAAGATCTGCCTGTATCTGTTTCTGTGTGGCCTGCCCTGGGTGTTCCTGTGCTGGCAGGGAGGTTGGACTCAAAGATCTCCAGAGGTCCATTCCAACCCCTACCATTCTGTGATTCTATAAGGCTTATATAAGCCTAATTTAATTCATCATTCAAAACACTTTTTAAAATGTTCTTTGTTGTGCCCTTCCTAACAACTTAACCAAGTTTGGCAACAGCTATACATCCTTTTCATACTAAGAGTAACCAATTTCACAGTATCTTGTGTATCTTGCAATTCAAGAAAACAAAACAAAACAAAAAGTCTACATACGTATCTTTTCCACTATAGTTACATTTATAATACATCCAGACTGTGAGTTTCTTCAGTCCTTCAGGAATATATGGACAGCAGTTCTTAACCTAGAGAGGCTAATTTCAGCAGTAAGCTAAGAAAAACCATTCACAAAATAGTCATTCCCCTTCCTCAGCCTTCCTGCACATTCTGCTACTAAGTCCCTGCTGCATGCACACCAGCTCCTCTCATGACATCTTAAAATTAGAAAGTTTACATTTCCTTAGGTTTTTGCCATAACTTTTTTTCCACACCTCTCAAAATACTAACATGATTGTATTTTTTTGGAAGCCAAAGGACATAATATCTTTCCCTACAGGTGGACTATCCTAATTTCAATACGTTAGCTAGAAGCTGGACTTGCAAACAAGTACAACTTCAAAACAAAAGAGGTAAACTTTACTTTAAAATGGGGTCCATTAAGACTGAATTACCCTTGAACACAAGGCAGCTTTCTAAAGCAGTAATTTACATGGAAAGGAATTACCTATAATCAAGAGACATTTTCAGTATTTTTACAGAAAACAATTTATGTTTCATCTAACCTGAAGTGCTCCCAGCTTCCTCAAAATCAATATTTCCAAGGTGAAGGACACCAGCCACTACTCTAAAAAGATCAAGTTTTTCTTCATCATCCAGTCCAATCTTTTTCATTGCTGTGCACATTCTGTTGAAATCTCCATGATCATCTAAGAGTGGATCCTTCAAAGAACCTGCTTTTAGATACTAGAAAACAACAAGATAAACAAAATATTCAGGAAATGATTTTAAGATAAATACAAGTAATTATTTCCAGTCAAGAATAAACCACAACAAAAAGCACGAGAAAAGCATGCCACACTAAGTAGAAATGATTAGAGCTCTTCATATAATACAGGCTTTGCAAGAAGCCTAATTTATTTTGATTTGTTGATACTTCAAAGCGTGATCTTCAAACTTCAAAGCAAACTTCAAACTATCTTCAGAGAGCAGAAGTTGGAGAATGTGACAGCTAAGGACAGAGGAATACAGGACAGTGAGCAGTGAAAGGAAGACTTTGGCTAAGGGAGATATCAGAGGAGTGCTTCTAGATCCTAGCAGTGGAAATAGGATGTGTAATAGGATGGCAGAAAGTCTCACGGGCATGGGGAAAGGAGGACAGGACAAATCAGAACTGAAAGGGTTATCCCTATCCTAAATAGACTTATTTAGAGAAATATACTTGTTAAGGCTTGCTGGTGATTAAGAAGCAGGTAAGTTGTTGGCTGTATACTATGTGTTAGAAGAATACCAGCTACATTTAAAAAAAACAAACACTTTAGTATTTTGATGATATTTCTAATGCAAACATATCAAAAACCTATTAATGGGGTTAAATAGTAGATAGTAACACATAGGCATGCAATGAAGAGACTAACCAAACATGCAGAGACTGAGCTACATTTTACAGTTACTTTAAAATGTTTTTAACCAAAAAGAATAACTAACTTTAAATAGCAGCTTTTTTAATGTCAAATAAGCTAACATGATTTTTATAGAAAAAAAAACCACCACATGCATCTGAAAGATTCACTTCACACAACATTTAGACACATCAATAAAATTAAACTACATTTTAATTATGTAAAATGATCACCTCATCTTCCTGATAAGGAAAACACAAAAATAATTTAAGTATTAATTAACTATTCCAGCTACTTTCATTGAAATGAACAATCTGAATATTTTTCATTAAACGACAGAGAAAATACTAAATTTCTGATTTAAAAACCTGAACAATGCAATGTATTTCCTGTTTAAGTGGCTAGACTAGGTTTAAATATCATTGAAATTTGATCCTTTATTGAGCCTTCAAATTGACATGGCTGTAATATACAGATATTATGGCATCATATATTCCACTACTTATTGTCTAATATGTATTTTCAGAATTATTCTCTCAAGTTTCAGTTTAGACATTTATTTCAAACTAAGTCCTTCAGAAGACAAGTTCTATGACAGAACACCCTCCTGTAAATCACATCAATAACAGATGACTGCACAGGTTCATCTTCCAGTAGCAAGAATAAGTAAATGTTGATACTTTATGCCTACATAAATAAGCAACTTCTCTATAAATCTTCATTTAAGGCAAATCAAGCAAAACTTCCCAACCACCTCTTAGCATATATGCTTGATGAGGATTAAATATCTACCAGCTTTCTGCCTCACAGTAATACCTACTCAGCATTTCTCTATCTCACTCTCCACCATCCCTGATCACAGAAAATAACCTACATTCAAGCAAAAGAAACCAGCTTTATACACTCAGTGTTACAACATACAAACACTAGAAATCCAGAACTAAACTTTACAACGTTGACTTAAGCAAAGGAAGTATCTGAACTGTCTCTCATAGTTGGGCATGAGCTACGTACAAGCTCAAGCCTAAGTTCTCAAAGGTGAGAGAGTGACATGGTCCTTTGGGGACAGAAGCACTTGAGTTCTTATCTTTGTATTTTACCACATGTATATGCAGCTTGCCCTGCTACTCAATCACAAGTACAAATTCAATTAAGATCTGAAATATCTACCAGTTATACAAATAAGAAATTCATACTTTAGGTATGAAGAGATGAAAACTGTATTAGAAAGCAAAGCAGAAGTTTAATGAAATCTTTAAACAACTTCCAATTCATCAATACTATTAATTCTTTAATGTCCTCATGTGAACAAGCTCAAAAGCCTAAATGCTACACATTCTGGTCAAATATAAACAGAGATGGAACAAGAGAAAAAAAAAAAAATGCTTTGCAGTTTCACACTTCCTTCCAGGAAATGCCATGCTCCTCTGTAAGTAACAGATTATACCAAGGGGACAACAAAAAGCAACAAAGAATGCAGCGTACTGGGGAGGGAGGTTGTAATGTTTTATAAAACAGTTTGGAGCATCACTTCAAAAATTCATACAGTAAAAATGTTTCTGGAAAAACTACTGCTTCTGGCCTATTTCTAGCAGTAGTAAGATTTTAAAAAGAAAATTATTAAAAGTCTTGAATAGATTTTTGTTTTCCAGAGAAGGCAAGCTGCATCACTTAAACGTTGCACTATTAACACGAGTGAAAAGGAACCAATTTTACATACTGTTCCATTTGAGATTTTGAAATGCATGTTGAAACGTACTTCTACGACTGAACTCCAAAACCAGAGCTCTGAATAGAACATCTTTGATAGTACCCATTTAGACCTATAAAGATGTGTAAAATGAACATTTCATTCTACCCTGTGAAAGCGTAACCATCATTTTCAACTCTATGTGCATTACTAAATAATATGAACTAACTGAAGATAAAAACATACCTCTGGACTCTTGCGATTTTGCAAGATCTGCTTGTCTGTTTCTTTGTTAGCAAAGTATCTGGTACAGCCTCGGTTTAAATACTGTAACAATAAAAAAAAACAAACAAGTGGAAATGCATACTTAAACACAGAAGGAAAAAGTGCTTTTATTTATGACTTGCTCTACATTGCTTGCTTTAATAATATACCAACATGGCAGGTATTCAGAATTCATTCCTTGAAACTGTATTTATTTACAGCTACAGAAATGCAACAGTAACAAACTTATAGTGAAAGCTTTTTGATGTTGACAACTAGAATACTTTTTGACACAGTGGAATACTAATCTGGTTAAGACACACAATCTTTTCTTAATGTTTGACTCTACTAAACCTATTAATGGAGTCTGGGATTACAGAAAAGACAATCAAAATTATTAGGAACCAAGAAAATAAATCTTCTGAACTGTGTTTAATAACAAACTTTCCTCATTTTTCCCTCACCAGCAAAATATTTGTATGGGTAGTAAGAGACATTGTGTATTAAAAACCTTAAAGACTATTAAAAACTTGTAACGTGTCTGGCTTCTGATATCCACCTCATTTTGTACAGTAAAGGGAATAGACAAGGCATTCAGATAATGACTGACACTTCCAGAAAAATTGGATCAACAGCTTTTTCTTTCTGATTTGTTCAGCTGAAAGTAAGAACTCTGTCCAAATGCTTGGACAGAGCCCTTTGTCTAAAGGAAGTGAACTGTTTCTTCTCTCTAGCCCGTGAATAAAGACATTTTCAACTAGGTGAACACAGATAATGCTACACTTTTATTAAAATTTATATGCAACATTCTAAATAATAAAATATTCTTCAAAGCATTTCTAACAGGAAGAAACTAGGTGAGAAGAAACACTATTCAAAGTTACCTTGGTGTTTAACAAAGCATTGAAAAGTTTTCATTATCAGCCAATAAGAATGCAAAGCACAGTATATTTTAAACCTAATACAATCCTGTATTACAGTATTAGTAACATGATCCCAGAAACTGGGGATGGGAATTGAAAAAGGTTATACTGTTCAAGAAGAGACTGTGGAAACTTCTCTGCCAGGCATAAAATGTAAACCATCATGGTATTCAGTAACAACTTATGTAGAAAATGTTTAATCACAAGATAATTACGTTAATTTGAAAGCAAAAAACTCTAGTAAATTTACGTAATAAATCTAAGAGAAATTCTGTTTTTAAAGCACATAAATACTTAGCTTGAGGTTACCATACATAACATCTAAATAGTATTGTACTTTAAAAAATAAAAAATAAAATAAAACCCACAACAACAAGACAACTCTGAAGTACAACACCCCATTGTTAAGGTCAGTGACCCAAACATAAGGCAATTTGATTTCTCTTTTGCCAATTAGTATCTAAAAAACAACCAAAACTAAAATAATACTAATAAATAATTAAATAAACCGCTGGTTCTATCTACATCAACTCTACTCCAAGTATAGATTTACTGTGCAGCATTGCTTTCAAAGCCACGTGGTGCAGTCCAAGGCACCCCTAGACCTACAAGGGTTACGTAATGGGCTGAATTTCTGAAAACTTCGACAGGGGAACCTAAAACACAAGCTCTCAGGACTGCACGGTGTCATGGGGGTGTGCTCAGAGGAGACTGTGTAAGACACCTGCAGCTTTTCATAATCCTTTGCCAAGTAAATTTACGCGTGCCCAGGGTAACTGCAGGGGAAGGATGAACAGAGAGGTAACCTCCCCATCAGTGCTGCTGAAATCCAGCAGGTCAGGCAGGGGCAGCGAATGCATTTCTCTTGGTTCATGTGCGCAGAGCAACTGGACACCTATGCCAAGTTGGCCACAGAGAAATGGAGGAGATGCAAGGGATCACTTAAATCAAGGGGAATCCAGACTACTACGCGGGAAAAAAGAGCATTAAGTTATCCTTCGAATGTAAATACTGTTTCACTTCTGTGAAAAATTACAATTACCTTAGATTTGAGATGGTCCTATTTTCAAGTGAGTACAGTCAAGAGAAACCAGGCACTGAGTAAAACATGCCTGAATCCTAGAACCCAATATGGCCCTAATTTGGACTCTGACTTGATAAGATAAAAGGCATAGGACAAGTGGCACAACAGGGCTGATGCAAAACTGCAACTTTAGGGATGGGGTTTTCCAAACAATCAATTTGAGACAATGATTTTTTTCTGAACATTTTTCTTGGCCAAAAATCTAGCATTAATATTAAAACATTGATCAATCATCAAAACTCACCTAGTATAATATCACCACCTATTACTAGAAGCTTGAAAAATGGTATTTCCATGAAATTAGAACCAGACAGGCACTCAACAAAAAAAAAGTGGTGAAATAGTGACACGAGCATGATTATTCAGAGCCATTTTATGATAAAACCTGAAGCAGCAAATGAGAATGAAGAACAAAGGAAAAAATAATCCTGACAGAAGTAATGCAAATTTAGGAAGAAAAATCGACTTTTTACAGTTGTGGTTTTTGGTTTTTTCCTAAATATCCATAAAATGATACTTCATGAAAATTTTGTGCAACATGACTAATAAAATTTAAGTACATTTATGTTAATTTACATGTGTCCAAAGATTATAGTGATCCTAAGGTGTTTTTTTTAATTAATGTAGTCTAACTTCAGAAGAGGAAATTTTTTTTATATCATTTGAGAATTGTTAACAGTTTTATATTCAACATGTGGAGTGAACCTTTCACATACAGCAAGGAACTCAGGATTCAAATATTACCTTATAGTAAAGCAATAAATATTTTTAATGGAAATGAAAGTAGCTGCTGCAAACTTAGCAGAAGTGAAGAAAAAAAATGTGTCATGGTGTGATAAGGCTGGCGTTACTGTAAACTCCATAATTGAAACAGGCAAGTGAGTGCCTTCTGAAAAGGCACTTGGGCTGTTCAGTACTGTACCGCACCAACCTGATTTTAAGGAGGTTATAATTATGACCTTGAGATCAATAACCTTGTGTGGTCTCAGAGCAGAGTTTTTGATTTTAAAAAGTCCCCAAGAGCGGGCACACAGCATATTCTGTTCCAGAATTAAAAATCTATTAACTACAAGAAGTAGGTTTTAATGGAAAAGTGTCTGCACAATAAAAATATATATTTGAAAATGTATTCAAGATTTTAGCTTTAAAACATATAATATAATACTGCATAGAATAACTGCATGGTAAAGAAGACAGTTTTCAAAACTAGCTCCATGGTATATGAAAGTAAATGGTGGTGGGGATTTTTTAAATATTGTCTTTGTTGGGTGTCTCAGAAGAAAAGGTTTCCTCCTGAACAGAAGCAGTTCCTCCTTAGTAAGCATCAGATCAAGTTTCCATCACACAACTGAAGACAGATAGATTAATAAGATACAAACTAAATATTTAAAAAAATAATGTAAGGTCTATAAAGTCCCCTAAGAATGCCTTTAAGGAAATAATGAAACCTGTCCTAGAATACTGCCATGGTTTTTAGGGAGCAAGATCATCTAGATACCACAGTAAAACGTATGACGTGCACAATACAGAACTACAGCTTTGCCCACTCCCTGGCTCATCAGTAAGCAGAGACTGACTTGGCCAAGGCAAGAGGCAACAGCAACCTGTTTGGTGATCAGCTGCACCTATGCAACCACTGCCTTGCACAAAACTAGTAAGAGCTTTGGATCTCTAAGGCTTCTAGCCCTCTGCTGAACTCTGATGAAACCTAATACAAAAGATCTTGGGGACTGTAACAGATAAGCACAGTCCAAGGAAAATCATAGAATCATCAAGGTTGGAAAAGACCTCCAAGATCATCAAGTCCAACCATCTACCCAACACTACCATGGCCACTAAACCATGTCCCAAAGTGCCACATCTACACGTTAAACATCTCCATGGATGACGACTCCACCATCTCCCTGTGCAGTCTGATCCAATTCCTCAACACTCTTTCAGTATAGAGATTTTTCCTAATAGCCAATCCAAATCTCCCCTGGCGCAACTTAAGCCTACTTCCTTTCATCCTATCCCACGGAACAGTTAGATCACAATCAAGAAATTCACATTTTACACCTCTATAAGAGCCCATAATAACACTGGGCTGGGTATGCAACGTGACAGTTTTTGAAAAAGCAAAGATTCCTCATTTTTAAAACACAAAGTAGTAGTATAGGAAATCCTCCATCAAGGAAAAATCGCAGGCACCTCTTTTTCAGTATCTATCGAATTGATTTAACAAAAAAGTATTCTGATTTTTGTAACAGGAAAGAGTCTGACAAAAATAACAAACAGAGATTTTAATAATATCTATATAAGATCTATGACCTGCAGTAATATGAGAATCTACACAAACACCAGCTCTGATACTCACTCTGAAGTTGTCAGGAGAGCTTAGATAGAGTTTTTCCCTAATGTCTTCTGGAGCACCAGCACAGAGCCTGTAAAAGATATGATAATTCCTCTCTTCTTTGCCTTGCACACAGATTCTAGATTTCTCCAGAAGGTAATGTGACACAAATCCACCAACCACGGAATTCTACAAGAAAGAAATATTTTTTCTGATTATCTGATTATTTTTTGGAGTATTTGAGATTCAGAAGTTTTCATTTTACATTTGTCTGATCATTTCTCGCTCAACAGACACTGCTCCAAACAAGATTAAAATATATGTATATCCAGTACATATTAAGCTTAGAAAAGAAACCACTGCCTTTACCATAATTTCTCCCCCTGACTCATGTATTGAGTACATATACATTCCTCTTAAAAGAAGGGTCTGCTGTACCCCATCAAGAAGAAATTCTTGGTAGTGTTCCAGTAGTTCCTGCAAAAAGCATTGCTACAGCCGCCCTTACACTTTTTGGATGGCAGTAAGTGTCACTACTGTGCTATTACAACCTTCTCTAATTGCATTTCACTGAGACTTCTGAAAATGAGAAGGAAGGGTTAAAATTAGAGAATACATATTTGGACATCTTAGACATACTAATTATCAGCAAACATTTTAATTCAAACACTTGCTTTTCTTTTCTGAGAAGAAGTCTGACACAGATTTTGAAAAGCATTTTTTATCTGGCCTATGATACAATTCCATGTACCTAGACAACTCTTGATAGCAAGGAAGTAACTGAGCTTATGGTCATTACAAAAAATAAGGTGGTCTTACTGACTGACAAATTTGACTATGGATATCCAGTCATTCACTCATTCAGGAGGCTCCAGTCTGTACTCATAATTGCTTTGAGAAACCAGACCTAAAAAGGTCACAAGAAATGAAGTATGAAGTCTTGTGGGGAAAAAAAAAAAAAGGGGCTCAAGTAAGCAAGCTGGTCTTGTGCTGGAAAGCTGAAAGAGGCTTTTAAGCACTTTTTGAAGATACTCTATTTGCTTCAGCTGAAGCAATCATTCTGATGTCAAAGAATTCGTACTAGAAGAAGCAATTAATCTACCAAAGCAGAAATCTGGGTCCTTTCTGTAAGTTTATTAACATGAACTGGACCAAGATAAAGTCACTGTACCCTTAAAGGAATTTAGTTATTTATTATCTAAACTATTAACCAAAGTTACAAAACCATGTGATGAAAACTTAGGAAAAGACTGTAAGCCCAAGACCAGATGAGAAGCTTAAAGTCTGAAGGAAAGAATGCAAGAATTTATTTGTTTCTTTATGTCCTCAGTCATAAAGATGAGGAAGCATGTACATAATCTCTACAAAAGTCCCGAAATTTCATACAAATACATAAAAATACCAGTAATTCATTTAAAGAATTAAAGCATTAAAATATGTTTGTATCTGTTTATATCTAATATATGTCATGATTATTTGTGCATTAAAGGAACACAAAAATACTTAACAGCAAGTACATTATTCGTTAGATGCACCTTTCTACAATGAAGGAAACAACTTCTTTTGTGGATGGAAGCAGTTTTCCTACTGACTTGACTTACTGTTTTCCATCAGCGACACAGTACTGCGTGACTTTGGTTTTTCTTTCAAAATGACAGAATACAAATCAGATCTGTAAAGGAGGACAGTCGCTTTTTGCTGCAAGATTAATAAGTCTATTCAGCCAGCCTAGTATTTCCATTTTATGGCAGAAAATCGTCACTGGTTATCTGCAACAAAATTCCCATACCTTTTCATTGAAGTGAATTTCAACAAATTTGCCAAAACGACTGCTGTTGTTGTTGCGAACAGTCTTTGCATTTCCAAAGGCTTCTAATAGAGGATTTGCTGTTTAAAAAAATTTAAATTGAAATTTTTGAAGTGTTAAAATTTGATAAACCACCGAAAATAAAGACAGAACAAATACATGGGAATTATTCAGTGAATTTATTGGGAATGAGGTTTGAAAATTAAGAAAAAATATTACCGATTAAGAATAATCAATTTTGCAAATTGTACTCGATATACTGTGTTGGGACTTACAATGAAGTATTTAAATATCACATAACACTGCCAAGTATTCAAATCAATACTGTAAGAAATTCAGGAACAAACACCAGAAATTATTCTGTTATAGTCTACAGAAAGTAGGTAAATAACTGATACATAAACTATATGAGAAAATACACAACTTGACACATCCAATGAGTTGTTATTCATAAAATCTAAATTACCCACTTATCCCACAGACAAAAATGCCACTTAAATGTCATGCATGCAACATGTTAGATTGATTAGGGAATAAAAAAGCATATTAGGATAGTGTGTTATATCAAAAACAACTTTAAAATGCCTTTTCAAATTAGGTCAATTAAGTGATTGAGTGATTTTACTTTTTAGTGGCTGCTGTTTTCTAGTGCCTTAAAGCCCATGCAGAAAGAGCGGCAGCAATCTAATGCATATATATACACATCATGCACTGTTTAAGCAGTTTGAAAACGCTTCATAGTTATGAAACACAAGGCTGCTGAAAGACTGCATTTTACTAGCCCTGAAAATCAAAGAAAACCCATTTACTGAATCATGCTAATGTAAACCACTGAAAATATCTGCAAGATTTAAGGCTTCTAGCTAAAAAATATGGACACTTAAGGGAGCAGATTTAAAACTCCACCAACAAACATCTACAAACCTGTTCCTACAGAAATTAAATAATGAAGCAATAACTGCAACAGATGGATAAAGTATGGATGATAATGCATCATTTACTAGGACAACATCAGCATTACCTTTTTTTTTTTTGTAATTTTTTTTTTTTTTTAGTACTTAAGGCTTATGAACATGCAAATCTGACTTTCAAAACTTTCTTTGGAGATCTTTGACAACTACTCAGGTATTTTCTGTAATATTAACAGTTTCAAAGAAAAGATTATGAATAAAAACAAATTGCAAGAGGTCTTTCAGATAGGTTAAAAGTTTGTCTAGTAATACATGTGCTGTAAACATGCTCATTAAAAGTGTGCCTAAAAACTTCAAAAGTCATGCATCAGATGCTGTTTAAGATGCAAAAAACTCAAACTCTTCTAAGAATACCTACAAGTACAAATTAATTCTATGGCATATTGCATCAGGCATTATCCAAGTCTTGTCCATTTTCTGAGTTCCTTTAACACACAGTGGATTTCACTAAGGTTTAAGCAAACCTACAGCAACAAGAGATTAAAGCCTGCAGTACTTCTCTTGAATAATCCAGGGGCTCGAATTTGAAAACAGACAAACATAAAGCAACAGAAAAAGTAACACTTTTTAGTTTAAGAAAAAGACAGAGAGTAATGAAATTCCAAACTAAATCTACTATATGCTACAGGAGACTGAAACTGACATGTGAGGCAGTATTAAATTGGCTGAGGGTTGTTGTTGCTTTGCTTTCGAGGTATTTATATTTTCTCAAAAAATTATTTTCTGTTCATTAGGAAGTGCGGAACATTAAAGAGGCCCAACAGGATGATCAACATAGTTTCTTCTGAGCTTGTCTGGGAGCCTACTGCTTTCTGACCAAAAAAAGATGTAACAGAAAAATGACCCAGAAGCATAACATAGAAGAACTTCCCTGCTTTAGCTGACTTTGAGGACTTTACGGTGAGGAGGAGGAACTACTCTGTCCTGGTACTAACAGGAAGTAATGAAAACATCTTGTCCTTGCAGATGTCATACAGCTTAAAATCCAATCTTGGGTACACAAGTGCGAAGATTAACTCAGACATACACTTGAACATTTTCTAGATCAAGGGCTGTATGACATTGTATTACATAAAGTGAATCACAAACAAAAAATATGTTTTCAGAATATATAATTAAGGTAAACTACCAGTAAATTATGCCCTAGGAAGTCTGATACTATTTTATATTTTAAAAAATAAATAAAATCATTTGAACCTTTAATGCAATGAAAGAAAATTCAATACCTTCTACAATTCTATCATCAATATCTTGGCCAGTACCATAGGATTCTGTCAAATACCTGTAAAACAAGATAAATATATTGGTATCTTCCATGTGTCAAGATAACACAACTCAACTTATGCACAGCTTAGCATGGTTTTACACCACACTTAATAACAATTTACTAAAGTGAAAGCATATTGATTATAAGTACCAAATCTATAAATCTTTTTAAATGAATGCAGTTTTAATTTTCTTTTTTGTTGTAACAAAAATATACTTGCAGACTTCATTTTTTTTCAATACTAAGACATGTTAGAAATTTCTTTTAGGCATGCATGTGGAAATTAAACTTTTACACAAGTAAAACGAAAATATTACTGTGTATCTGTAACTATTAATAATCTTAGTAAACGGTTTCATGTGTAATTACTGAAGTAAAGATTATTTCCATGCACAGAATTTCTGCATTCATAACTATTAGTGTCAATAAAAATCCACAGCGAGACAGGAAATTGTAGGCGCATAACTAAGGTAGGATTCAACTTAGTAATTCAAGAAATAATTTGAAAATAAATCCACAAACTACTTGCTCCAAAGCTGCAGTTTTTTCTATTATTCTTTTCCTATGCACAGGGCATGCTTTCTGGAAATTCACAAGTAAATCTGGGATGAGTTAAGAGTTCTTGAAAATGGGGCCTTCCAAAAAAGCTTTAGGAGCCCTAACAGAGCTGTATTTGTACCTTTTGCTTTCTGATCACACAAGTGAAAAACCTTCCTACTTTTAAAACTCAAAAATGTTTTGTACACGGGGTCTATGGGGCTGGGCTCTGGAGTGAAGTAATAGTAATGATATTTGCCTGCTGTGTGATCAGAACTTCCTTTTCCAAGAAGCAGAGGAATAACCTCTGGAGATAATTCTCCCAATGCTTGCCATCTTTTTTCACTCTTAGCAGGCCCAAAGTCAGCATGTCCCCTGGAAGAATCATCACCAGCACTTTGCAGGAATTCTTACAGCTATCTATTTAAGTTTGAACAGGGGCAGAGAACAGTATGGAGCACAGACATCCGTGACAATTCTTATGGGATGTGGAAGATAATACTGCTACTGTACATAAATACTAGAGAATACATGATGTCAGGGAAAAGGGAAGTGAAGATTTACACAGGGAAACAAAGACAGGGGCTGGAAGAGGGAGCATATTCACACTGCCTGCACTGTGCTTCCCTGAATATTAGGCCACCTATGATAAAGGTGAATTTAATGGAGAGGTGCTCTCCAGTTAGTGTTCCAGAGTGATATAAAACAGTTAACGTATAATGCATATAAGGTCAAAACCATGAAAAATCATATAAGAGAAAAGCAAGGCTGGTATATATCGACAATACAGCCTCCATGTAGTTTAATATGCATGATTTAGTATCAGACATGCATGAAGATCAAAAAATAAATAAATCCCATTATTCAATGCTGTTCACTAAACTAGGGTAAAGTACACTACAGAATCCCTGCAGTTATCTCAAAATCAAGAGGTTAAAAGACCCCGAATGCTCAAGCAAACTAAAAAGACTAAACCAGGGAAAACAGAGAAATGCTCATTTATGGCAAAGCCAACAGTGTCATACAAGATACAGTTCAAATGTCTAGTTACGTTTTTATCTACCACAATACCAGATGTGCAATACCAAAATGACTGCTTCATAAACCATAATAACTACATGATGTCACTGCAACTGAGTTAAGGTTTATGTAAGTATGCTGCTGTTTCCACACATCACCAAGTCAGCATTTAACTTTAACCCATTGAATTTCCTGTATTAAAGTGCATGTAGAAGCCTGTATGTACCTTAATGAATTTTGTCTTAAACCTACTGATTCCCTTACAATTTGCTTTCTCTGTATGTCAACCAAATGCATCAACACAAGAGATTCACGGAATAACTTTGGTCCAAAAGCACAAACCTCAAAACGAATTTAGTGTTTTCTGTCTTGCCAGCTCCTGATTCTCCAGAGACTATGATGGACTGACTCATTTTGAGCACTTTCATGTCACGGAATGCTTTATCAGCTTAAAAAGAAGAATTCATTAAACATGGCAAAAATGAATATTCAGGAGAATTGCAATGATAAAGCTAAGCTACAATGCAAAAATTAAAATGTAACATTTTCGGGAATAAAAATTAAATATTTACAATTAAGTGCATAACTTAAAGTCTTATTCTCCTTAATTTATATTATAGCTGCTCACCCTCCAGCACAACACGTAAGAGTTTAAAGCCTTTGAAAACAAAGACCTACTCAACCATATCCAGGACAAAATAAAATAAAAACAACCACACAGAACTAAATCTCTTGAATTAAATGTATTTAGAAAATAGTAACTCATCTTACGTTAAGATGTTTGTTAAAAAGGAACTTTCAGTGGCAGTGTGTAACAAGTAACATCTGAGATAAGGAAACTAGGAAAAACATGGGGTTTCTTGTTATGCAACAGGCAGAAAAAAACCTAGCTAATTATGCTTTCGATTACAAAACAGAATGCAACACAGTGAAAAGGCTTTTAACAAGTCGAACATTGATTTGCAGTTTCAAATTTTTTTTTCTTAAAAATAGTGACTGAAATCAGGTTTATCCCATTAGTAACATTTAAATGCACTTTCTGCCTATAACATAAACATATAAAAAGAAACAGTGCAAGTGCTCTGGCAACATAAAAAAAAAAAGGCAAAGGAAATCACTACACTGAAAGAGAGTGCCAATCATATTTCTATCATTCTTCACTTGCAAAATTGGGGGGGGGGGGGGAGTATTTTTTTTGTAATGGCTGTAAATTATATTTAAACTGCTTAGCCATAACACACTGGGGATGAAGAACAATCCTAACAGGTTGCCAAGTTTCCTAATTTCCAAATTCTTCAAACTGCGTATCAAGGATGGGAGATTTCACATTTTACCAATGAATATTTTTTAATATTTTGTAGTATTTATGTAAATAAATAACTATTAAAGGTGGCAATTTATAGATAACCGCAAAGATTTTCATGTTTGCTTTGTAAAAGAGAATTACAGGCTCAATACATACCAATAGCAAAAACATGTGGTGGCAACGTTCCAAGTGATCTACCCTGGTACTTTTTAATAGTATCTGAAGAATAAAACTTAGGTATGTCAAAATACGGATTCACTGCAATAAGAATGTTGGCTACATAGGTCTGCAAAGAAAACAATTAACAGCAAACTATTAGCCAGTATCCAACCAAGTGGTTAACAGCAATTTTCTATTACTATTGGAAGACTATAGCCTAAGTATAACAATTACATTTACAATTCTTTCCAGCTAATGCAGATACAAGAAGGGGTATATTTTTAGAGTTCCTCTAATTATCTTCTCAGGGCTTCTATGAAATTCTCTCAGAAGAATTTCCTAACCACTGAGCTGTGGAGTATGTCCTGAATTTGACCTTTCTCCTAATCTCTTTTTAAATTATTTCCTATTGTCTGAGTTACTGGATCAAGGATAGGACACCACAAACACCTCCTCAGAAGTGAATAAACTAAGCTCCTGGCTAGCGTAACGCACTCTCCTCCAGCGAGGAGGATAACTTTTCAATATCTAATAATGGAAGCAACTCAGCAGGAAGGACTGACAGGATCCTGGCTGGGAATGCACTCAAGCCAGGCAATAAAAGCATTCAGCTGAGAGAAATTAGCTATGCTTCCACAGTGAGAAATACTGAATGCAAATGTTCTCCCACAGAGAAGGAATTTGAGAAGAATCTCAAACCAAGACTGCTTTTTATCTTTCTGCAGGATAAGGAGGACTGGAGATAAGGTGTGGGGTTTTTTAAGATTTCTGAAAAAAACCTTCATAGCTTGGTTATAATGGCCAGATTACATACAAAGAAGAACAGATGTCTGAATCACAGAAAAAAACCCAAACAGATTTACAGGAAAAGGTTTATCTTATTTTCTTCAGAGCTTCAGCCTGAATAACTTATTTGGTTTGTTGTTACTGAGCATATCCCTAGACAACTGAAATTTGGACACTATCATGATATGATGATAGATGGCTGGATCACATACAATATATGAAGTTTCTTAGATGTTTCTATTTTTAGCACTTATTTCACTGAAGGAAAACATTTCTTCAAGGGCTGCAAGTACTAATATTGGTTTTCCTTTTAGTAAAAAGACAAATAATGTTAACCAGCATTAAACAAAAAGAAAAAAATTAATGTTTATACAATCTGTATCTTAAAGTTACAAGGGAAAGGTGGTTAAAATATAAATTGAACCACTGAACTTTTTTTTTTTTTTTTTTCTTTCTCCAGAAAATACACCTGCTCAGGAAAAAAATATTAGTAGTACTTGTTTACAGTGAAGACAGGCTTTATGAACTTAAATACTATCCTACCTCATAACCAGTTCAGATTTAGAATTTTACTTCCTTGGATTTTTTGGTTTTGGTTTTTTTGGGGTTTTTTTTGTTTGTTTTGTTTGTTTGTTTGTTTTTTGTTTTGTTTTCCAGAATAGCATTCATATGGTTATTTATTTATTTTAAAGCTGGTACTTGATCTTGAGCCAAAAAGAATTTATAGCTGTGTAAAGTTAACTGCAATGAAGAAAACCAACTATACTTTCTTTTTGTATTTATATAAAAGGGTTTAACTCCAATTCATTTTAGAACACATAAAAGTTGATTTTTTTAACACAGGCACTTAAAAAAAATATTGACAACTGTTTTGCATCACCACTAGCCAGCTCTGTACTAGAAGAAAATTAAAAAAAAAAAAAAAAGAAAAAGAGAAAAGAAAACTCTTATCTTTCTTCTATTTCACAGCTGTCAGTGTCCAGGCAGATGGCAAGGACAAAATGTAATTTAGTCAGAATTCATTAAGTACAATTAGGCAATTTGATAGCAATATAAAAGATTAAGATGGACATCTGAGCTAGGAGGTGTCAAAGACAGCACCTGTTTGCTTCGTTCAAAAATAATGAAGAAAGAAAACCATCTTTGTTAACAGCTACTCTACTGGTGAAGTTACCTGTAGGAACAGACTTTTGTCTTGACAATGGCATACTATGGTTTCACATCAAGAGTCATGTAGAGAAAAATATATTGCTCTGCCTGGTAAAAATTAGCTAACACTAATGTGATTCAGATCTCAAACAAGGTATGTACAAAAAAAAAAAAAAACCAAAAAACCACACACACACACACACAAAAAAAGAAGCCTAAAACCTCCCAACCTTCCAGTGTTACCACTTCTCTTCCATTTCTATTATAGGAACAAACAGAATAGGAAAGAATTGTTTTGTTGCTCGTTTGAAAGGACTGGCTGTTGTGACATGTTATACTTACGTAAATTCTGTCCTTACTGTAGCGAACTTTGATATTGTGAAGGAGAGTAGCCTCATTTAAATACATAAGGGAACCTGCAAGTAAAAGACAACCATTTATCATTAAAAGCTCAGGACTACTGTCATGTACAGTCAAAAAACTATATCTCAGGATTAAGGAGAATTCTACTTCCCATCTCTCTGGTCACAGCTTAATCCTATCAATCGCTTCTTTATACTGTCTTGAGGCAGAATTGCTAACTCAATATATGCTTTTAAAACTGTAGATCTGCTCTTTACTGTACAACTGGAGTTACAGAAAGTTGCTGAAAGAAGAGTCAAACTGGAGGAGTCTCAGAACAGGCCCGAGTCAGCATAAGCTCCCTTTTACCAGCCTCAGACGGACATGGTGCATCTCTGTGTCCATCCATGCTGGCCCACAGACACTGGTGCCTACCAAAATCCCTAACACTGACTGTTTCCATCCTTCCAGCTCCCCTCTCCAATCTCAGCCACAGTCTCCCATCCCCAGGGTAATGCCACCTAACTGACATTCAGCACCACTGCTTTTTCCTGGTGATTTTTAGATGTTTACATTCACTGATTCAATGGGGAAGTACTGTCTGGAGGCAGCAGCAGGCATCACTGCCACACCAGGCACCAATGCAACCTTTCGTGTTTCTGCTCTGAATTTTGTTGCTACTAGACCTCCTCAAAGAAACTGTTAGGGGGGAAAGAATGTCACCTCACCAAAACCTAGCTTTATTTTTCTCCTTATCTCGTTACTATAAAATAACTGAACCAACTCTGCTGAAATGTTATAAGGTGGCAGCTCAAGGCAGTGAGTAGGCACCCACAGAAAGCTTCAGACCATACGGGTTCACACTCTGCCAAAGCCAGTCCTTGTTTTCAGCTGTAAAGCACTGGGCAGTGTTTGCAGCTTTAATTACAGAAGTCATTACCCGCTCCCATTGTAACAATATTAAAAACATTATCCGTAAACCGACTGTGGGCACTACTCATTACACAGCCTCTGTTTTCAAATACGCTCAATCCTCATTTTCTCACTGCTTAAGATTCAAGTGCACAACACTATTCTGTCCAGTTACCAATGACTAACTACCATACTGGTAAACCTTACTGTATTAGCACCACTTAAAAAGTTGCATACGCTTGACTACCACTGATGGAGTAAGCACTGTGCCTGTAATTGTAACCACCACCCCACACCTCACACAAGGGCCACAAATGCATCTCTCAGTTATAATAATGACCAACAAAGTTGTTTCTCAAGTTGGACTGATGCCCTATCTCAAAGGCACCAGCAGAGAAAAATCCGCTCCAACTTATTTACACAAATGTGCAAGAAGAGCTGCCAGTTCTTATGACCCAAAGTCAACTTGCCCAGCTACCTCGCCCTGCTAGGATGCCTGAAGCAGGTCTTAACATCTCCTTCAACGCTCCTCCTGCTGAACCAAAAAATACTGCCAAAGGATGATGGGAGTTTCTCAAGAGCATCTGTGTTTTCATTTTCAGTCTTTTACCCTTTCTTCCACAGTGTACCAAGGAGTAACTCTGACTCCCACCACCCTCTCCAGATTAGACTGAAGCAAAGGCAGGTTCAGCAGACATTTGTAGCCTCCTTCCAGCTTGTGTGTTGCTCCACTAAAAAACAGTCCTTCCTGCCGTTACATGCCTGAACACAACTTTGATTCAAAGAGCTGTAACTGTTCACGCTTCTCAAAAAACCTTGCAACTTCTGGGATGCTGCATCTTCCTCTGCAGAATCCCTTGCATGCACATCCACATGTTGATGGAGGCCCACAAGACATGTTTTAGCCTTATGCTAAGGAAATACTTCCTTTGTATCACAACAGCCTTGAAATCAGTCCTGTGCATGACATGTTTACGAAGCAGCAAGTTGGCCGCGATCACCATGGCTTTTCCCCTGCTACTCCAGCAGATCAGCATCCCCCCTCTAGCCACACGGCAGGAGTTCTCCTCCCCCCCTCCCCAGCCACACTCGGTTCTTGCGGCTGAGAAAATGTTGCTAGGCCCACAAATTGCATGTCTGCCTCCACAGACCTAATTCCACCTTCACCTCTTTTAATGAGGTTATCCCAAGAGAGAGACATTAAAAGGAAATGGGGCAGAAACAGAAACTCCTGCTTGCTCTAATGAAAGTTAAAATCTCCTTCCCTCATGTGTATGCCTTGGGGGGGGAAGTCAGGGTGTTAAATTTTGAAGTTTGCTAATTTATTAGGTCATTTGAATTCTCAGTGTTGGGTTGAGAAACTACCATATAGTAGCTGTCTACATAAAGAAATAATTGCTTCCCTTGACTGTGTCTTTGTAAGAACCTCTCAGGGTTTGCACTATGTTTTAAAGGAAATGGTCACTGGTTAAACATCCTAATGAAAACTTAATTATTATCTAAACAAGAAAGGACCCCAGATTTCAGTGCACCCCCAGTACTCTATCAAAGTTATACCTGCAGACTTCTTGCATAATGGGAGCTTGCTCCCCGAGGGAATGTCACAGCCTTCACTCAAGACACGCAAACTAAGGCTTATGGTAGCAACTTCAAAATCCATCATCTTTAGAATAAATTCTATAAAAAAGGCATCCATATCCAGGGGCAAAGAAAGTCACCAGAGAGAGAATTCTGAATATTCATATGGCTCATCCCTAAATATAACCAGTATATGTATGTACATGATGCACATCCTGGAGATAAACCTCAACTAGTGAAGAAAAAGTGAGAATACATCAAAGAAGTCTCAAATAATGTTTGATAGAGAAAGGATTACTGGACAAAGCATTTTAAAGTTTTCTATTTTACTCAGTGAGCCAAAGAAGGTATTTTTTCTGTCAGGAAGACTGCTTTAACTTTTTGCTGGAATCTCAGATTATTTCCATAATCTCATTCTAAATTTCATTTCCCTGAATAAGACACTTAAATGCCAGGACTTCTCAGTAAAATCATTATGGCAGATGTGTTGCCCTAGCAATCATCATGTGCAGAAAAATATAGATACAAGCTTTGAAAAGTTCCAACCCATGTAATGTTCGCAAAAATATAAGTAACTGGAAACAAGTCTACCAGCGTGGTTCCACCTGCAATGACACTGCACCATCTAAATCAGGTCATAAGCCTCAGGTCTCATCATCTTGTTCCTTATGGAGCAGCTGTAACAGCTGGATTTCCTGTCGTGGAATAACCCCTATTCCAAAACAGGAATCACCTAAACAACTTTCAAAGTCCTAGCTGCTGTTTTAAATTAACAACAGAAGATAATTTTGCTCATCATTTACAAATTTGACAGTATTTTCACAAACCAGTAAACACCAACATATTTACTGGTCTAACATTTAAAAGAATTGCCTTCATCAGGTTTTCAAGACAGGAGTGTCTCTGTGATTTGTTCACAGAGCAACAGTAGAAAAACATTTAACAGTCCTGTAAAACCTTATGGTAGTGCTTACTCATCTTTCTCCATCCCCTCTCCCCCAATTTCAACACCTTTTTTTCTTCTTTTTTTTTTTTTTTAAACCACACATCTAACTCTAAAATATTCAGAAGTTCACCTCAAAACTCCTACCCCAGCAGCATTCTTGTGTCCGATTCACTATAACCTTCTTCCTTTTCTAGTGGTCCTAATGGGTCCAGATTTCTGTCTCTAGTTTTGGGAGGGTTATCTTAAAATTTATTTCCAACTACCTGTACTTCCACGGGAATGCTATCTGAGAAATGGGTTACATGCCAGAAAATGCTGCTGATAAAGCAACTCATTTTTTTGCTACACTATAAAAGATGTATTTAACCCTCATAATGCTGAATGCAATTGAACCTGATACAGTTAGGGGACATCTGATATACATCTGAAATTAGGTAATAGTTGTATATGGGAATAACTATGACTTCTTCTAAAGTCTTCAACTGAAAACTAAAAAAACACAATTACATTTAAAATGGGCTTATTTGAACAAATGTACATAAATTGAAGCAAAGAAGCAAAACAAAGACTACAAGGAAGAAACAGGAAGCTTGTAAGGAAACAATAGTCTCTGCAGATACTTTTTTCAAATGCGTAATTTATTTTAAAATTCATAACTTACAGTTATCTTCTACATCCTTTTTGCTGTCCTCTTCCGCAGGAAACACTTGATTGATAGCAGCCTGGAAAGTCTATTCAACAGAAAACATTAATGTTGTCAGAATTCCATAAAAATAGGAATATAATTCAAAGACGTCTTAAGCAATGACACAAGCATGTGCACTGTAATTGTGCATGATTTAAAATGAAGTTGCCAGCTTTATACACATCAGCACCGGGAATTTTATTGAGTTACTAGATGCTGCATTTACATTACTACATTATGTTATAAAAATGCAGTCACTGAAATAGATATTTTTATTGCAATAGTATTTGATGTGCATTTCAAAAATTGCATGTAATGTCGTAACACCATGAAATATAAAAAATAAGGATACAAAAAAGCTGTGAAGAGAGCAGCACTGTAAAGGGCACGACTTCCTGAGTTTTGTGAAGAAGCATAAAGAATATAAACCAAATTATTAGTTCAGTCAATGGAATGTGCTGTCATATGCCGTTTTAAAACATTCATAAAATATAAATGTTTAACTGTATCCTGAAATACTGTAGCTTTGTTTGTTTTTTCTTTAATAAATCAATATTAAAACAAAACAAGATCTTCCTTCAAGCCTTGTATTCGTGATACAAAACAGCCATTTACTGAGTGTTCACTAGAAAAATTCATAACAAAAGCAACTTTGTTTCTTCTTCATTCTCCAGAAATTGTAACTTATATTGTTGTAAAAAGGAAGGGGGGGGAACACCCTAGCATGCACATGTTACAGCATCTGCACAAAAATACCTATTCTAAGAGGTAGGTTTTTAATTATACTTTTTTGTTTACCATAGTAATAGCTTGTTTGAGTTACCTATGAATGAACAAAAACCCTGTTGTACCAATTAAACATGATAGCCACCATCCTGCTGTAGGCACAGACTCCCTTTCCCCATGGAAATGGAGACAAGAAGTCTAGCCTAATATTTGAAAAGGCAACCAACAGGATCTAAAAAACGACCTTAATAAATAAACATGTTTGCTTGTTTAACACTGTACTCAACAAGACAGACCCATGAGAAACGCCTCACACAGAAGTTTAGGAGAAAGGCAGCAACTTCCTTCATCTTTGCTTCAGTACAATAGACAGAATATGAACTCTTATAGGTTACACCATTGTGAACAGCCAGCCACAAATTCCAACTCTCTGTGAAGTGGAAAGGGTTAAATATGTCTCAGAGCAGAACTTATTGGTGCCAGCCAGAAAACAGTAAGTCTGTGATATCTCTTCCTTACAAAGTTATCATAAAGTATGCAATTTGTAGCCATAATAAATTCTCTATTGTCATCCACTTATCAGGATCTAATACAGAAAAATATGCACAAGAAGCTTTCCTAAGGGAAATGGAGCTGCTCCATGACAATGGAACATTTGAACATCCATCAGACCAACTTCTTCTGAAACATCCTTTATCAGAGCTTGGTGGAGACATGGAGGAACTGAACGTCTTGATGTACCCTCACAAAGTTGCCAGCTGCTATTCTGTTCAAGCAGGGCAGAGATCCTCCCCCTTTTCTCCCTCTCACAATACTGCAGTTAAATCATATTATCATAATAATATTTTTCACAAGTAATTCTGTCAATGATAAACATATATCTTTACCCAATAAGATACATTTGAACACAACAGTTTCCCACATAATCAGCTCCCTGTGAATGAAACAGTGGAAAAGTTTAAAAAGAGTATGACCAGCTTCACAAAAATCTAACTTCACTTTTTATACTTGTCTGCTGCCATGTAACCTAAGTTTAACCACTAATAAAGACAGAATTATATTTTTTTCACAAGACAGTGAACAAGATACCCAGCTATTCTGTAAGACTCTTCACAAACCTCTGATACATAAACATTTCCTGGATCTAAGGCAGCCATAGCAGATCTATCCCAGAAGAGGAAGAGCTTTTTCAATGTCCTTACCACTCAGCCTTACGATTCAAGACAAATTTCAAAGAAAATACAAGCTGTATTACGTCCTCCTTCATTTTTTTCCCACTCAATCTGAATAGTGAATTAATTTCTAGAATATTTTAGAAGTGATAAATAATCAACATGAAGAAGATTTATCTGAAAGCTGATGTTTTCCCATTGTAATTCAGATCAGAACACAAAGCCTAGTTTCAACTATGCCAACAGTGTCAGAGTTGGACTACTGCTTTATGTAAAGTGATTACTTGTTATGTAGGTAAGAATGCTAGCTAGATGTGCAGAGCTCTAAATATTGCCAATTACTATTACAATTTAATATATTATAGGAAAATGGGCAAGATATCCCAGGTCTACCAATAAAAAATTATCCAAAGAAATTCTGTATTTTTTTTTTAATTATTGTAAGGAGAAAAAGCTTTGGAAGTGGAAAGCAGGTGGAAGACATTTGCATTAAGGCACAGTTTAGGACAAACTTGTTTTAAGAAAATAGAGAGAGCATTAATCTTATGAGACATTAAAGTGGTCTCAAGAGGCAAAACAGAGGATTTAGGGTGTTCTGTAAGGTTTTTTTTTCCCCCCCTCTCTGTAATGAAGCAGCCCTTGAAATGCAATGGCAATCTTAACTATTCTCCCAGAAACTAGATGAGTGAAAAAAGATATCTTTCCATTCAAGCAGGATCTTCTTTCTACCATGTAATCCAATATATGTAACCGTGCCTCCCTTTATACCTTCCAGATACAGACAGGAGACATCCCCACTCTCAGCTGTATTTCACAAACCAATCTACAGCAGTACAAATGTTGTGTAAGACAGACAAGAGTATGTTTCATTCGTGCAAGCGAGCTGCACTTACTGCTGGGGGAAAAAAAAAAAAAAGAAACAAAAAACACCTTTGCTTGAAACACTGAACTTTGGACGTTCTGATCCTTACTTTCAAAGTACATTTATTCATTTATACTTAGCCTGGAAAAATACCTTTCTGGTTATTCACAGCATACCACAGCAGATGCCACATAAAGGTCTCCATGACCCTTCGGACCTGGCACAGGTCCATAAGGTGCCTCTTACTTGATGGCAGGAGGGGTGTCAGCAAGTACCTGCAGCACCACACAGCTTGCCAGTCACTGCCAGAAACTCATTACTGCTGATGCTCTAGGAAATGCCTGCCCCCCCACTCCTCAGTGACAGGAGGGTCCTCAGTGTGCAAGTCCCTCCGAGTCATCTCTTCCTATCATTTCGCTTAGATTTGCTACCTTCAGGAAAAGAGGAAATTCCCTGATTGGCAATTTTACCGTCTCCTCCCTGTTGCAGAATCGAGGACTACAACAAAATGAGACACAAGCAACAGGTCTGAGTCTGAGATTCCGAGTAAATTCAGAAAAGTACACTCCAAGTAAAAGTGTACATGCAATACTAGTCAAGTTTAACAATCTGGCTGCCTTTTTACCCACCTCCTTCCTTGTACAGCAGCATGCGACTGCTGGTGGGACACGAGCCAAGGCTGCCAGCCCCAGCCCCCCTGGTCCAGTTTGGAGCCCATTTGCAGGGCAGCACTCCGTCCCCAGGTGGTACCATGTTCATTAGCAAACCATCCTCCAATTTCCCTGTTTTTTTTTCCAGTCCTGGCATTTATCAGCCTCACAAGCTGATGAACTAGTTTTAGGGGAGTAGCTCCCATCATGTAACACATGCATCCTCTGTTCTGATAACACACTCCTGTAGTTTGGATTACTGTTCTTTGTATAGTGCAGGCTGGGTGACTCAGATCTCCACCTCTCTTTAGACACCCAGCTTCCATATAGAACTGTAAATGCTGTTATTAACTCTGTATGGGCTGTGGTACCCGAAACTGCTACTGCTGATTTGTAAGTAAATCAGCATGTTGGCCAACTACCTTCACCCAGTCTGGACTGGGTAACTTGGTTTCATAATACAAAGCAATCTATGGCCACGTTGGCCTCAAGTCCTCGTTCTCCTGCCACTGCTTTCTACCATCCTGAAAATTTTCCACTCCTTCATTTTTAAAGTGCATTGGTTCTCTGACCTCATTTTCTGTGTCAAACACAGCTCAGCAGGCAGATCTGAGAGGGTGCCACTCTGCAATGCCAGAGCTAGCAAGGGGTGGAGAAGGGAGCGAAGATATTAAGACATCATGAAACTGCTGCCTTGCAGCATTTATTGCAGTTATTAACAACATATTTTAATTAACTATTAGTGGTATAAAAGGCAATAATCAAATGTATGCATACACATTTCCTTCTCAACCTGTGATCTCTGGTAAGTTACCAGTGCCTACAGAGAATACATATGACATGTTAATGACCCAGATTAAAAAATAATAATAAGTTACACCACCCGGGTATGTTTACAAGATCAGGTTACTCCTCTCTTCCCTGTAATTATCACAGGCAACTCTGGAGCTGCTGGATCACTCCTCCTTACTGAAGAGCACTTTTGAACTATCATTTTAAGTAAACAGAGTTGATGATAATGGCTATTAATGCTGACTACTTCAAATTCATGGTCTAAGTGCACAAGAACAGTGTCTTCTTAAAAAGACAAAAAGTAATGAGAAATATTGTACTATAAAAAGAAATCAATGACACCTTGGAAAGAATAAGAAAGTAACCAAGAAAATGTTTTACTCCACTTCTATTAATATATGAAAGTTTGATAATTAGAAATATAGGACCATAATCTCTACGGTATTTAAACTGTGTAGTGTTTGTTCCCTTAGACAAGTGAACATTAGACCCTTAATTGGACTGCTTAATTCAGGAAGAGAGACAACGGCATGGTAAATTACTTTCTAGACAGAGGAGATTTTTTGTTGTGAACCATGAAGCAAAATATTCGGGTTTTAGAATATTTTTTTGTTTTAAAAAATAAGTAATAATTATATATATGTATATATCTATGATCCCTGAAAGGGGCTTATGTTAGAAATAAATAGCGACTGAGGAATCTCCTTATTGCCTTTTTCTGTTTCAATATACAGACTTCTGCTCTTTATCACAGCAGAACCATTTGGGCATATAAACAGAAATAGTGGTGGGGGTCAGAATCATTTAAGTCAGTTAAAGATTATTTAGACATAGCTTTAGAATATTTAATATTCTTGTCTGAGTAATTTTGCTCCTCCCCAAACTGAAGAATGCATATTACTACTACTACACCGACAGACTTTATCTCTCACACATAAAAATCAGATATTATACTTGCTTTATACTTCTAAGGAAAGCAAAATTAACTTCCTCTCCAAGATGAAAAAGAAGAAAGCCTATAAACATTGCCCCAAAAGGAAGGACTGCTGCATAACCTTTTGACCTGTGAAAAGGCATTCTCTACTACTGCTGACATGAAAAAAAGTTATAATTTTTTTTTTTTTCCATACCTGCAGATACAGAAAGGACAAAACTGTTAGAAAGGGCACATATTGCATATTCACAAATTCAAAAATCACATTAAAAACAGTGTCTGATCCTATTCCTGATAGTAAAAACCAGGATGATGACCATCTGAATTAAGATAATTGATATATACAAGGTGCTTCCTGTAAAAACTGACATTTAATTATGACATACTGAATCTGAAATCTGTCAGAATAAGTCAAGCAGTTGGAACACACTAATTAGGATGAATTAGTAATTAATTTTGAAAGTTGTATTTATTTTGCCTTTAATTTGATGTAGCAATTCCATAGGACCTTTGTTTGACATCGTGTTACTTCTCAAGGTACTTAAGGTAAGAGGATTCAACTCTCAATCTTCATCAGTCTAACAATAAAGTGTCTAATCTAAGCCAGAGCCGAGCACATCCGTGTAGGACACTCTCTATGAATGTAAGGAAGAGAATCTGATCTCAGCAGTGGACTCTTAACCAGTCTCTAATTTAGAAAAATCAAGTATACATTTATATATTTATATACTGAGTCAAATGCCTATGGAGATTCAATCCTCCTCTCCTTCACAAGCATATACACAATGCATATGCAGGAAACTCACAGAAAGCACCTCTGCTCAGTGGAATGTTTCATTTGCAATGCAAGCTAAAACTAAACAAAGTTATGCACTTAGATACCACTGAGATGCACACAAGTCTATGGGGCCAGATGAGATCCACCCAGGGGTACTGAAGGAGCTGGTGAAAGTGTTCACCAAGACACTTTCCATCATTTACCAGCAATCCTGGCTAACCAGAGCGGTCCCAGTTGACTGGAGGTTAGCAAATGTAATGCCCATCTACAAGAAGGGCAAAAAGGAGGATCCAGGGAACTGCAGGCCTATCAGTCTGACCTCAGTGCCAGGGAAGGTTATGGAGCAGATCATCTTAACTGCCATCAATGCAGCATATACAGGACAACCAGGTGATCAGGCCCAGTCAGCATGGGTTTATGAAAGGTAGGTCCCGGCTGACTAACCTGATCTCCTGCTATGAGAAGGTGACCCACTTAATGGATGAGGGAAAGGCTGTGGATGTTAACTGCCTGGACTTTAGTAAAGCTTTTGACACTGTTTCCCACAGCATTCTCCTGGAGAAACTGGCTTGAATGGGCATATGCTTTGATGGATTAAAAATGGCTGGACAGCCAGGCCCAAAGCATGGTGGTGAACAGAGTTAAATCCAGTTGGCAGACAGTCACAAGCGGTGTTCCCCAGGGCTCAGTAATGGGGCCTGTTCTTTTTTCATACCTGTATCAATGATATGGATGAGGGGATCAAGGGCACCTGCAGTAATGTTGCAGATGACACCAAACTGGGATGGAGTGTTGACCTGCTTAAGGGTAGGAAGGGTCTGCAGAGGACCTTGGACAAGCTAGATCAATAGGCTGAGGCCAGTGGAATGAAGTTCAACAAGGCCAAGTGTTGGGTTCCATACATGGGTCACAACAACCTCATGCAACACTACAGGCCTGGGGACAAGTGGCTGAAAAGCTGCCTAGCAGAAAAGGACCTGGGGTATGGGTTGACAGCCAGCTGAACATGAGCCATCAGTGTGGCCAGGTGGCCAAGAATGCCAATGGCATCCTGGCTTGTATCAGAAATAGTGTGACCAGCAGGACTAGAGAAGTGATTGTCTCCCTGCACTTGGCACTGGTGAAGCTACACCTTGAATACTCTGTTCAGTTTTGGACCCCTCACTAAAAGAAGGACACTGAGGTGCTGGAGCATGTCCAAAGAAGAGGAACAAAGCTGGTGAGGGGTCTAGAGTCTTATGAGGAGCAGCTGAGGCAACAGAGGTTGTTTAGCCTGAAGAAAAGGAGGCTCAGAGGAGACCTTACTGCTCTCTAGAACTACCTGAAAGGAGGTTGTAGCGAGGTGGGTGTTGGTCTATTCTCTTCTTCTTCAAGTAACAAGTGATGGGACAAGAGGAAATGGCCTCAAGTTGTGCCAGGAGAGGTTTAGGTTGGATATTAGGAAAAGATTCTTCAGGAGAAGTGTTGTAAAGCACTGGAAGAGGCTTTATGGTACAGGGGGGAGTGGTGGAATCACCATCCCTTGAAGTATTAAAAGTAATGTAGATGTGGCGCTTAGGGATGTGGCTTAGTGTGACCTGGCAGTGCTGAGTTAACAGTTGGGCTTGAGGATCTTTAAAGGTCTCTTCCAACCAAATCAATTTTATGATCTCTAGCCAAACTCCGGACAGAAAACTGATCTTCTACTCCTTCAGGCAGAGTGTAATTTTAGATATTGGCAAAGATTTGGCCTACAGGTAAAACGTTTTTTGTAAGGTTTTTTTTCTGTTCCTTGTTTGTGAGACACTCACCTTGCCTTTCTGATTCAAAGGTTCAATAGTTAAGTTGTCAGTGCCAATGTCCACAATCATGCCCATCTGAAACCCATCAGTTGGGTGTGGAGCCCAAACAGGCTTCCCGTCCTCCATTGTGGAATCTATCCAGTATTTCCTGTGAGGAAAAAAAAAAATATATATATATATTAAACAACAAAAAAAATTGTATACAAATTTAGTAAGCTATTAGGATTCACTATAAAGACTTTATTTTATTATGCTTATTCCTATTATTCAGTGCGGAAGGAGTGGAGCCAGCCTGCCATGACAAGATTCTTCCAGCCTTTATCCAACCTGTGACACTTTGCTTACAGAGAACGTCCTCAGACCTGAGTATGGAGAAGACTCAAGAACAGACCGATTCTGAGGAGGTTCCACAGACTGCTCCCTGCAAGTCTCTCCCCAGTTTCCCTAACTTGCAAAGTAAAAAGGCGGTCCATCTCATGATCACAATAGAAATACAAGACAGATTCAAAGTTAAGACTGTACTAGGAGCGTGTGTATACACATGCATAGACACACAAATTATATATATTTTTTAATATATATATATAAATAAATGTGCATGCAGTGGGTCATAGGAGTAATGGATACTTGTCTGTACCCGATTTGATGGACGAATACTTGAATTTCTGCAACAGGCACATGTTGAGGCACATAAGCAGAAATCCAGTCTCCTGTCATTTGAGACCGATGAACACATTCAGTATTTTCAAGTGGGTGGGCACATGGCTTTTAAATAACCCATGAATATATTCAGGCAGAATTGATTTACCATACTATAAGCCTTTGAGAGACTGACCTCTGATACCATAACCTTACAACTGCCTCTTAAAGAACACCAACCTTACTTTCTGTAAGAATATGATAGGGAAATTGTTTCAGAGGAATAGATGCAAAGGCCAAGACATTCAAACCTTAGGCTCCTCCAGACATGCAGCTAAAAATGCGCCCAATTATAAGAAGTATTTGATTGCATGCAATGCTCATTGAGCTCACCAGGACAGCTGCCAGGATTGGCACACTCTGAATGGCTTAACAGTGCCATTTTAAATATGCTGATGTAGTCTTTTTTTTTTTTTTTTTTTTTTTAAACCTACTTCATAGTTCTTACACTAATAAGAACAGAGTCCGCACAACTTGAAAGGCTCAGTTCTCCTGCCTGTTTGTTACCACCCTCCAAAACTCATTCACATACTGACCTGGTATGTTTCAGTGATTTCAAATCTTGTAAAAAGTATCTCGTATCACCAAGGAGTAACTTGCCCCTCTCAGCATGAACAAAACGAGTTTGCCAAGCAGCAAAGAAAACACTGGCAGAAAACTTCAAGAGTGTGTAAGCTAAGAAACACATCCCACATTTTTCTTTTCCTATTTCCGAAGGAAAAAGGAGCTCCAAAATTTCCCACAACCAATGAAGGCTGCAGATCCCTTTGCCATTAGCAGCAGGAAAAAGATTTATTGGCTCACCACAACCAGGAACTTGTACAAACACAAGCAGAAAAGGACACTCTTGTTCCACAAAGGATCTGTCAGAACATGATGCACATGACCTGCTTTTTCCTGCCTCCAAGGAATTTAGAAAGCTTTGAAGAGACGGAAGAGGCTTGTTGTGACTACTGTCAAGGATTAAGACAATTTCCTGTTACCTTTACTGTGAAAGAAGAGAAAATAAAAACTAATGCTAAAGCAAAGACTCTGAATGTGAAGTCAAATATTTTTAAATGAAGTAGCATTCTGAAGAGACTTTGAAAAAAATAGCTATAGAGTACTTAGTGCTGATGTCCAGTTTATGTTTAAATTTACTCAGTTAATCAGCTGTTTTTTTCCCCCCCTTGAAAGCAGTTCAGAATGTAAGAAACTCATGAAAATGTTAAGAAATACTTCTAGTGTATTCCATTGATGCAATTTGTGCTATTTAAAATGTTGTATTTAATACCGGAAAACCTGTGGTCTATCTTTCCCCCATGAACGGAGCATATTAACTTTAACTACTCATAGAAAGTTTATGTTCTAAAAATCTGAGTGTCACATTCACTTACATTTACTCCAAACCTTTTGCCACACCCCATGAACTCTACAAAATACCATCATCTTCATCACGTGTTGCCAGCAGCGTACAATAAATCCTGTAAAACAACATCTGCATTTACTCACAATTGGCTGTTGGCTATTTTTTCTTGTCTTTAGGATACTGTAAACCAGATCCGACACACCATGGTTTTATGGATTTCTTTTTTTTTTTTTACCAGCCAGATTTGACCTCTAAGTACAACTGCCGTTGTGGGCATAGTTGCTGAACAGCTGAGTTTATTTCTGGATATAAACAGGCCTTCATTTCTTCACAAGCCTATCATTTGCTTTTAAAATACTAGTTCAAATTAGTACTTAGGTGATATGTCACCCAACCACTAAAAGCAAGGCGCTCTCTTACATGCCAAGTAGCATGGCCACAGCTCCGGATGCAACCATATTGCACAAGAAATAAACCCTGAAATTACTGCCAAAATTTCTGCCAGAAGTTAGAATTCAACCTTTCCAATTATCATCTGGAGGCGTCTGCTTTGCTCACTGACATGGGCTTTTGCATTCTCACATATTCTTAAGCCTACTTCAGGCTTTACTAATAAATTATGATAGGGGAGTGTCACAAGCTAAAAAATCCTCTTGAAGGACAGAGCAGTGATTGAATTCAGCCACCACCAGGAAATACGTGCTTCAGAAAAATACCTGAGGCTCTGCAAGGATCTAAGAAGCTGTTGGGCGAAATCTTTTAAATACAAGTTTCATAGCTATTCACAGGACAATTACTTTTAATAAATACAGCCTTCTGCCTGAGAAGTGACACATAACAAGTTGTAACCCTTTGGTTTTGGCACCATTCCATCTCTGTCGGCTGGGACTCTGACAGGCAGCACAATAAAACTGGATATTGAAACCTATCCACACTTGCTCTATTATCTATCCCTCCATCTGATGTATATGCCATTGCCCTTGAGACACATGCATGATGTCCATTACTGAATCAGCTCTTGAACAGCTCATTTCCAGCCCAGCATTTTACATTGAACAGAAACAAACCCAAAAAATTCAAGATCAACTACTTGATATAAATCCTTCATGAAAAAAATATAAAAAAGAAAAAAAAAAGAGGTGTTTTTAAAAATATGAAATTATGCTTTACTGATTAAAACATACTTACTGCAGTGTGCAAACTGGGAAAAACCTTCAAGTCTTATTCTCCCCATAAAAATACAGCCCAATTCTGGTTACAAACTGTTCTTTAATAGCTATCAGTGGGAACAAACTTTTTCCCCCCCTCATGTGCATCCATCCCAATCCAAACTACATGCAGCCAACTTCACGACGCTACTGAAAGAGCACGCTGCTTCTGAAAACTCTGAAAGGAAAAAAACTCATGTCCAGGCTAAAAGCACTAAGGCAACAAACTGCAGCACAACACCATCAAACACAAGCGGTCACCTGAATGATGCTTCCAAACAAAGGAGGCCAAAATGAGCCATCTTCCATATTTGTATTTGTATATATGTACTCACCGTGTATTAAAGTAGTTGATTAGAAGTTGCTAGGTCATTCTGGCCTCCACAGTTAAGACTTCTTCCAGCTCGAAGTAGACAATTCCTAAAGGTTATGCCTATAACTGGGAAGACAGATGTCCCTTTCTCTTTCTACAGCCAGTATAAAAAGAAACCAGAAACCCCATCGTGGAGTTTGTCTCTCTGTTGAGCAAGAGAGAGATGGTAATAAAACAAGGCTTTGTCTGAAGTCAGTAAACTTAATAGCTATTCTTTCAAATGACAGATTATATATTTTCGTAATTGGCAAGCAGTAGTAGACCTTGCCTTTATTATCAGCAATACTATTCAACACATTCAGCACTGGCTAAACACTAAGTAGCCAGCAATTCAAACAACTTTTGAAGAGAAAAATATACTGCAGTCCCCAGATTACCATAACATGGAAAACACCTGCCAGCTCTTTTAACTCTTTTTTTTGCACTATTATTCCCTCTTTTGGAGAATGTTTAATGATATTATTTCTCAAAAAAATTATCTATAAACACACTACACAAAACAGCTAAGAATTTCTCACTTGAAAGCTGGCACATTATCATCCCACTTGCATTTACTTAAATATTACTGATTTTAAAAGAATATATTAAAAGTAGATTTTTATTTTATAGAGTATTCAAGAGGCAATCAAACACCATTATCTGGTGAAAGAATTCTAAGAAGGAAAAATATAGTAATGCAATTTTAAACAATTGTTTAAAATTTCAAACAGAGCTCAGAGGTAGGCATTTGCATGATCTGATCCTCTTTACTATCCTAGGAACAGTTTACTATACCATGGCACTACACTGATTGATGCATTAGCTAATTAAAACAAATGAAAAATTAAAATTCATTAAACAAATTATCATACCTCATCCAGTTGGCTAAATCCAAGGAAAATAAACTGGTCAGAATAGATGTAGTAGCACATTGCCACAGTAGTAGAATTACATATGTTATTTTATACTAAAAAACAAAATAAAACCAAATACTTCAAGAGTGTTTAAGAGCTGCTCTAAATTCTGCAGATTACATGGGGCACACAACAATGCTTTGGGAAAGGTCCCGTGAACATGCAGAACAAACTAGACAGAGGAAAACATTGATACGTAGTGGTAACTCAGTGTCAGTCAAGTTATTTTTTTCAACCCTAATTCACTGTTCAACTGAAACTTCAACAAATCAAAGTTTAGGCAGAATTCATCACTGTAAGGCAGGCGACATATTTCAAGGAAACTGCAGATACACCAGAGATTTATTGATTTATTTATTTATTAGCTAAATGAAATACAGTCATAACTGCATTGTTTAACTGAATACTAGACCAATTCACATTTTATTTCTTCTTTACTTCATCGATTTAGCATAAAACCTCTCTGCACTAACACCCTCTAGTTTAGCCAAACCAAACTGCATTTTTTTCATAACTACTTAAGATAACATCAGCACAGTAACTGTGTTGAGGGGAGACTTCTGCCAATACAGAAAAAAACCAAAAGAAAACAGGCTGTAATACAGGACAGCACAAAGGTCTCTTCAAAAACAATTTGCCTTGAAAGTGTTAATGATAACTTGTTAAATGCCAACACATTTTGTAGGTATGCAAGTAAAACAGTGAGTAATAGCTCACATCTGAAAATTACTAGATAAAAACTCCATTTAAAGCTATATGCCCTGACTGCTGGAGACAATTTGAGCACAACAGCTGCTGAAATTATTCTCATTATATGCTCATTTTCTTGTATATTTGCATGTATCAACATGTTTTCAATACCGAGTGGCGAGAAACTGATTTCTGTAGTATTTCTGTAAGAATGACTTATTTGTATTCAGTTTATTTCATATTCACATGTGAAATACCTTCTCTGCTACTGAGTTTACTGCTCAAAACATTTAAAAAAAGAGCAATACAGTTTTATAACCTCCACATTAAATGTGGCAATTCTCAATTACAAAAAAAAACAACCTTGTTCTGGGCCTCAGTAAAGCAAGCCTGCAATGCTCCACACCATTTCTCAAGCAGCTTCACCTGGCACATCTGTGCTCTCTTTCAACTTCCCTCACTACGGGAAACTTTTATGCAGAAGTTCTGAAATTGGAAGGAAAAGATGCAAGTAACTCCAGAAATACATTCTTGAAGAACAAATTTTAAGGCTCAGAGGAAGGGGTGTGGTAGAGACAGGTCTGATGAAAGACCTGTACAGCTTATCCTGAACCATTTCACCTTCCTGGGTCTTAATTGCTGCTCAAGTCAATTCATGCCAACTATGCTCTGGGCTTTCCTCCTCTTCCCTTCCTGGCCACCTTGAGAAATATTGATGCAGGGCAGGATATGGTCTGACTAGGAAAAAGTACTTCTTTAAAAATATACAACTGCTTTGTCTGAAAAAATTTAAATGGCTGTTGCATCCAAAGCGATGTCCGTAAGAGGTTCTGGAGACAGAAAAGGACCACTCATTGCACAGAGAGGTCAGAGGACGGACAGCAAACATCGCAACTCCCCACTCGCATCAACTCTGCTGTGAGAGAAGACATCAAGGAATGGAGAAGACAGAAGGTCAAAAGAGACTTAGCAAAGGAAGACGGCAACACACATTTTATATTACCTAACAGATTGAAATTGGCTCATATTTAAACCTGACGTGATCACGACCACGTTTGTACTGGACAGGATGTACTTCCACAAAGAATGAATGCATATAGTAAGGGTGAAAAAAAATCAAAAGCTGAATTCTGTAAACCCAAAGGAATAAATTGAAAGGAACGAGCACCTTCCATCATCAATAACAACAGATTTAGCTCTCAGCAAGCTGTAGTATGGAAACATTTGCTTAGACCTTTAAAAGAAAAAGCACTCACATAAAGCTTTGTTTGTCAACCATTAAAAAAATAGGACTGTAGATCGAGCTTCAAGAATTTCAAATCTACCAACAGGCAACATCTCACTTTCATTAAGCCTAATCAAAACCAGTAGCTGCAAAAAACCTTGGTGGAAAGTTTTCCCATCCCATCTGCCAACAAGGGGGGCTGCAGGAGCAAGTGCTTGTGGGGAAAGTGTTCCAGTGGACTCTGCCCAACCAGACTTACTGCTTTTCTGAAAATGCATCCCCCAACCAGACCCTGTGAGCACTGAAGATCTTTGTGGCACCTGATGTCCCTGTGTCCCCTGTGTGCAGCCATGCCCATCTGCACTCCCCATGGCAAGTACTGACTGGATCTATGGACATGTGGCCTATGCAATAGCATCCTACTGCAGTAACAGTTCAAAATGAGAACAAACCAACCAAACAAAAATCTCAATACCATGAAAGTGAGGCTGAAACAGCTCTTATTTGCAGCAATGTAATTCTAGTTGATTTAATAATAAAATTCTAGCTAGTTATAAGTTCTGTTGAACTTTAGTATGACAGAAGAGCAACTGCTGTTATACAAGACCAAGATGAATTCTGTACAACTCTTGAAGCTTGTAAAACTCTAACAACAGAAGTTGTGGTCTTTTGACTATGATATTGGGAAGTGATACTTGATTCATATTAGGATTGACAAGGTCTGATGACTTCCTCATTGATTCCTGGTCTTCTGCCAGCTTCTTAAGCTACCGTTCTCTCTCAAGAACATTGTTCCTATTTTAGTTCCTACTAACAAAGTAAAGAAGTTTCTGTCCCAGTTCTTGCTAATTACCCAAGGGGAGCCTCCTGACAAACCCAGCAATAAGCATGCCAAGGGGATCTGCACAAACATTTTCAACCAGCAGCAATACCTAAGCCAGTAATAGCAACAAGCAGAAAAAGTGGCAAAACCCAAAACACAATGTCACATTTCAGCAAGACCACGAAAAAAAAAAAAAAAAAAAAAGCTGAAATTAAAATTAAAGAAAGAACTCCTCAGTTATGGTCTGGACTCTACTTCAGAAGTTTTAGAAAACAGAAATGTGGACCAGAAAAACCAGAAGAAAATCAATATAGCTAAGAGACAGAGTTTCAAAGAGGTTGTTCAAACCAACTTAACTCTTTCAGACTGTGCAAGGCAGCCCGAGTGAAACCAGCAGGCAGTGAGAGGGCAAGACAGGAAGTACAAGGCAGAACTCAGAAAACAGATAAAGACATCAAAGCAAAATCAAAGACTTCTTAAGTTGTCTCATGATAAAGTACAAAGAACACACAGGAGCAGACAGACACATTCTCTTCCAGATCTAGCTGGAGTAGTTGGAGCTAATGAGGTGAACTCCGGAGTTAACTATCCCTGTAGCTGAGAGAACACACTGTGTGACCACTGGTAGTGAGGCTCAAGCACACTAGCTTAAAACAAATTCAACCACCATCCACAAGAAGGGCAGGTAACTAAACCCCTTCAGCCAGCACTTTAACAGTGCATTTGTTCACACCCTCCTGTGCCACATTTCCCAACTGTAAACATCAGAAAGGACAAATACTTCTTGAAGACTGATGATAACTCTCTCTAACCTACGGAAGTTTAAATTCTCCTCCAGATACGTCATTTTCCTGCCTTCCCCACCCATTCATCTTCTACATCTCATACTCTCCAGAGTGCTCTGTTTCCCCACCCAGTGCACCCTACTGCCAAGCTATTGCTCACCTTCAGGTGACTTAATCCAAGAACGGATGTGTTGATTCTCATTTAAGACTACCCACCCACCTGACGGTTTCTCTTCGAGCTCTGTATACAAGGTAAAACAAAAGCTACCAATGAGCCTCAAGTCTGCCAAACACAAAAGACCTCAGCTCCAGCACAGAAAGTAGAAAATCAGATTACACAAATGAAAAAGAAAATAGTAAGGTAAGACATTCCTTCATTTGATTCAAAAATACTAAAAAGACATGCTATCACTGATCACAAGTACTGATTTGCTAGGTAAATACCTGGTCACTAGCTTCCAGAATGTGAATTGCAGAAGCTGCACGTTGTGATAAGTAATCAGGACATCAGAACTCTAATCTGCTGTAGACCATCATAGATATCGGCTAAAAGCACACACTGGTGTAACCAGCAGGGGCTCGTACCAGTTGAAGCAAGTGTAAATTGCATTTTACATCAGCTTTTAACAAGCTGATTCAGAAAGAGGCCGAGGAAGACCAAATCCCAGTAATTCATTCTAACTCATCAGAACACAAATATTGCCAATGAAGTTCATCTCCTCGCAAGAAAATCAGAGGCATATTTCTAACCATCAATTTAAGGAAAAAAAACAAAACACAAAACCAAACCAACAAAACCAAACAAACAAACAAAAAAAAAAAAACAAAAAAAAAAACCAAAACCAACACCATGAACAAAAAAACCCACCTCACAAACTTTTGAGTGCTTCTGAATGTTTTTGTACTTCACCAGCATTTCAAGAACTCTGCATAACTTAGCTGATTTTTTGGAAGAATCCTTGAAGAAGGAAGCCTACACAAACTAGTGACAATACCACACATTTTGTACTTTTACGTGACTTCAAGATGTACTTTAGATGCTCACACCCTAAAGTTCAGGCAAACGTACAATTCCAACAGAGAGCTGAGTCATAACCTTAAGCCCATCAGTAAATTTGTTCTCTCTGGCTGCACTTGTGAACACTTAAGAAATATTCTGGGGACTCCCAGGGTGTAATCAACTCACAACTCCATCCTCTTCCCTGAACTCATTTGTCTTGTTGAGTTTTGAACTTTACCTGTATAATCCTCTCACTACAGTGCAATAAAGAAAAACTAAGTAAACACCCAGATATGCAAAAAAGCAACCTGTTTTATCTGTTTGATAAATACATATGTGTATAAATAACAGAACAGAGACACATATTTGCATGATAATTCATTTTTAAAGTCCAGCAATAAAAAAAAATTGCCAAACATCACTTCCTGGTCCATATCAGACTGAAACTGGAACTGACACTGTAGAAAAAAAAGAGTATATACACTCAGTCAGGCTCCAAGTCAAATCAAACAAACAAAGCACTGCGGATGGCAGCATCAAAGGCTGATGGAGGGTCTGCAGGAAGCATCAGATGCTTGAACTGCAGGGAGGCTGGACTGGAAAAAAAACAGTTGTACTTTCTGTCTTACTATCAGAATAACAAATAGCAAGTAAATCAGAAGCCCCTTTATTAACGGACAAAATACTAGAAACTAATGACAATCAGCACCTGCCGATTAACAGGTACAATCCAGAAACTATTTCCTATCATCCCCCTATGCACAGAAACTATAATTCATTCAGAGACAGTACTGGCTCCTAAAAGCGCGTACATTATCAGGTGCCACCTCCTTTTTTTATATCTTCATATCAGCTTGTACTTTGTACAAAAAGTGTGGGTGTAATTTATAGGTGATAGGCGGAAACACAGACAATCCTCTATAGATCATCATGAACTCGGAAATGGGCAATGAAAAAAGCAAGATGCTTGTCCAAACGTAGTCAGTCTTGTCTGAACTATATAAATTTAAAAAAAAAAAAGGACAGAAAAAAATGCAAGTTCATCAATGTCACTGATAAAGTAATTCTGAGGGATGAGACTGAAAGCTTTCTCTTTACATAAAAGACTGTAAAAGCCATTTAAGACAGTTACCAACGGCAAAGGACAAAAAATGAAGTATCCAGAGCTACCTAGAGGAAGTGGCACAGAATGTGTTTTGTCAGTAAATGCATCGGTTTTCTTGGACAGAGGAGTATAATGGGTCCCTTATTATGAGGGAAGAATGTACAAACAGTAATTGCAGCAAGAGATAGTAAATTGCAAAGAAATCATCTGCACTACCTCAGTCTCAAAAAGGGATCTGGAATATATGCTTTGAGAATAAAATCCACCAAAAATCCATGCAAATGATCAGAGGACTGGAACACTTCTATGCGGAAAAGCTACGAGAGTTGAGGTTGTTCAACCCGGAGAAGAGAAAGCACTGGGGAGACCTTATAGTGGCCTTACAATAATTAAAGGGGGCTTGTAAAAAAGATGTAGGAACACTTTTAACCAGGGCCTTTAGTGACAGGGAAACAGCAATGGTTTTAAACTGGACAAGAGATACACATTGGGTATAAGGAAAACATTTTTTATGATGTGGGTGGTAAGGCACTGAAATAGTTTGCCCAGAGAAGCTGCGGATGCCCCATCCCTAGAAGTGTTCAAGGTCAGGGTTTGGCAGGACTTATAGCATCCAGATATAGTTGAAGATGTCCCTGCCCATAGCAGAGGAGTTGGACTAGATGATCTGTAAAAGACCCTTCCAACCCAAACCATTGTATGATTCTAAAATAACCTTTAATTCTTGTACCGTTCCAGAGGAGCTTGTATTTTCACAGAAGGTAAAACACTAGAAAGGCCAGGCATCTGAAAAGCAATAAATCAGACAAAATCTACCATTAACACCAACAGGATCTCAGAAGCAGGGAAAACTGCAGACCATAACGACTCCCACATTAGCCACATCCTGACCACAGCTCAACTCTCTCATTTTTGGTAGGACACTAACTCTCTGCAAGGTTTGAGAGAAGTCCTGGTCTTCCCTAAACACAGGTGCAAAGCCAAGCAGTACACAGATTCTGAATCACAGATACTCTTTGCTCAGATTTTGCCACAGCCTGAGACAAATGTCATCCTGCCAGACAGGCTGGTTTTCTTACTACCGGGTGTCATGGTTTAGGGTCAGGGAGGCCCCTCAGACCTACAGCAGACGCTCTCTGTTAACCCCCCTCCCTCCCCAAAGGGGAAGAGAAAGGGAATAAGGGAGAGAGACTTGGCCATTAGAAAAGGAAACTAGAACAGGTTTATTGAAAATGAAATTAATAATAATAAAAATGGAATATATACAAATATATACAAAACCAGTATTGAACCCAAGCCCCCCGATGGCAATTACATCACTGTCACCACTGACGCTGTGGAGCAGGCACTGAGGGAGTCCCAGACTGGGCCCCGCAGCAGATGGGAGCTGTGTTCAGGAGCTGGATTCTGGTACCGGGTTCAGGAGCACAAAGACCGGGATCAAAGGCAGAATGGACAGAGGCCTCCTTGGGTGCTCTGAGGAAGGAACCGAAAGAAGACCCGAGCCGAGCCAAGCCAAGCCAAGCAAAGCTGGCAAAGCAGTCCAAGAGGGGAGAAGAGCCCAGTGACCCTTCAGCTCCCTCAGCTCTATACCAAACATGATGTACATGGGCTGGAATACCTCGTTCGTCAGTTCAGAGTCACCCGTCCTGTCCACTCCTCCCTGCAGGTGCAGCCTTTCACTTTCTGCACCCCACAACGTGACACACAAGATCCAGCAGTGGCCTTGGTCTGCACACCAATCCTTGGCAGTAACTCTAACCATGGGGTGTTATCACTGCTAGCAGCGACACTGCCTGTGAGAACAGGCTGCTAACTACAGACAGTGCAGTTAGAAGAACTGAGCTAGAAGGTAAAATCACTGAACAAAATTAGTTCTGTTCTCACTGAAACCAGGACACCAGGTCAGCATTGTAGCAGCTGCAGCAAGAAACCAATGCAGCTCCCACACTACCATACAGATCACAGGTTCTAAGAAATCCAGCTCAGGAACGTTACGCTCACTTCTTGTTCAGAAAACGGTTAAAAGATCTAAGGCAGAAGACTGAAATCAAAGTCCAATTGTATTTTACTGACTGATTTTAAAACCTTGAAAACACCATCTGCACACTACTCGCCATGTTATTTATTAATTTAACAGGAATGCTGCATGAAAGTGCATCCTTACTCAAAAGAATCTGTCAAAGTCAACTGTGACTTACCAACCAGCATTGCCACAAAAATAATTATTAATTTTCTGTCCAAGTGTTACAAAACCTATACAAGAGACCAGGCTTGGCCAAATCCATCTTTCAGAAGAAATTCAGGGGGATGTTAATGTTTTCGATAGCAAGTCCCGTGGTGCAGGTGATACAATGAACGCACTGTCTCTTCACACACGCCAGAGGGCCATCCTCGAGGCTGGGAACTGCACAGCAACCACACGCACACATGGTCTCAATACATCCCATATGAAAGTAAAGTGAAAATAACCTATGCAGAATCACGGCTACCAGGACCAACACTTAAGCATAGTTAGAAATTTTGTACAGATGCTCACGCAAAGGACAAACCACCATGGTCACATGCTAACAACGGCTTATTTATTTTGGCAAAGAGGCCAAAACGGAGTCAAGGAAATCTTATTTTAGTCAGCTTGTAAATTCAGCCGCAAAACGCGGCTCAGGTGTTTCCAAATTCAAAACTTCCTGAGCAATTACAGCTGAACAAAATTCCAGGGTGAATGAGCGCTGGCACGCTGCCACTGCTACTTCCCAATGGACTCGGCGGCTCGAAGACAAAAGCATTCACCTATGGCACTTGAGCCTTCAGCTCAGACTATGTCATCTATTTATACAAAGAGCACATCTCTAGAGGTTAGGAAACTCATCACCACCACTTTGCCCTTCTCCTGCTTCAACTACATAGAATCACAGAATTGTCAGGGTTGGAAGGGACCTTAAAGATCATCCAGTTCCAACCCCCCCATCATGGGCAGGGACATCTCCCACTAGAGCAGGTTGCTCAGAGCCTCACCCAGCCTTGTCAGGATGAATATTCAGTTTCTATTGTGCTTTACTTTCTTTTACAGTTATCCCAGAATTTAACATGATGGTGGGGCTAGGATTGTATCACATTAATTTTCATCTCAGAAAGAAAATGAAAAAATGAAAACACATTATTTACAACTCTAAGTGACACCTTTCCTCCATTTCGTTGCTTTACAGGCCTGCCTACAATATTCTGAATTAAACTGCACACATTTTAGAGCAAGACCAGAGGAGCCATATAGCAGCCCTGTATGGTCATTTTTAGATACATCTGATTTGGTGGGGGTTTGGTGTGTTTTTCTTTTTTTTTTTTTTTTTATTAATTGCAGACCTTTAAATAACACCCATTATCTCAGTAAGAGCACAAATTTCAGAAGTGTAGGGCATATTATTTCCAGAATTTTTTCAAATTATTACTTGTCCTGATATAAATCCCCCACAAAATTAGTTTTAAACTCAACAGATACATCTATATCAGCAAGTAATAGAGTACAACAGGAGCAAATTTGTACCATGAAGCAGCAGCGCTGCAGGGTTCGTGCCCATACATACCACAGGCATTCTGAAGGCCAGCACCAAATGGCTCTAGTCTGAGCCCCTGGACTTAATATGAATTCACAGCTGGAGAATATCAGGTGTTTTCCTAAGAAGAATCTTCCATTCTGGTTTCATCCAAACGGGATCCAGTTTGGTGCCTGGATCTGCTGTGCAGTAAGTGCAGACAAGCAGGGGGTTGAGCACAATAGCGAGCTCTAACACTAACAGACACATACTTCATCCAGCTGCTGATGGTTTCTGGCACAGGGAAAGACAGAAATCGTAGACTGCTGCTCTAACATAGTCACAGGCCAGTTCAGGGCATTTTCCCCCTTTTTCAAACTGCATTTTATCTTCAACTTAATCTAAGCTTCATTTTTTAATACAGTGCATTAGAGATCATATAACATATAGGTACCGGTCATACAGCATTACTTAAACAGCAAGAAAGGCCTTAAACAATGGGAAGGCAGCTTCTCATAACTTTTTGTTTTGTTTTTTTTTTAAATAATGCAAGCTAACTTATTCTTCCTTCTTCCCTGCCCAAGGACAGAGTATTCCTACTACAACACATTTAACCTTAGATACCCAAAGTTCAATACTTAAAATGTACACTGCTTTTGAAAACCAGAGCTCAAATGCCAGCCAAACCAAGTTTTCTCCTTTGGACTTCTATATAATTGTAGTGATCTTGCTCTCTAAAAACAAAGCACAATTAAAGTTAACTTCCATTCCCTCTAAATTATCCCGAGCCTCCATCCCGTGAGCCACCACCAGACAGCTCTCACCAACTCACACAAGGGCACTGCACTCTGAGGAGCAGCTCTCACCTGGCTGCATGAGGATGGCCAGAGACATTGTTGTCTAATCAAACAACAGGTCTCAAGGTAAAATACAGCTTATATTCTCAGCAGGTAACTCACCACCAGCGCCCCATCAGATGATACTGTGAACAGGAAACGTGGAAGCAGCAGCAACAGGAATGCGAGCAAGTCCTGTTCCTGCGTGTTCCGACATAACCCTGTCCTGCAGTCCTGAACAAAGGCTTGCGCTTATTCAACCTACAAGCAACTTTAATCATCGTGTTTTGTCTAAAACTGGAGTATGGATTCCTCTGTCCACAGGAGATTAATCTTCCTGCCGCTTGTCAGACAGGAGAGATTTGAATTCAGGCTTTAAACCAAAAGCCTAGCTAACATGTGCAGTTGTGCACATCTAATAACATATCAAAATTTCTGCTCCTGTTGGAACATCACATTATAAAAAGTAAACTTTTCTTTCTTTTATGAGCAATATATAAAATGTAAATACAAATTGTTTTAAAAAACACACTGGAAGACACTATTAAAATTAGCCTTGAGGACAGCGTACAAAACCCACATGCAGAAGTTTAAAGTTCCCAAATACCATATCAGTTCAATGTTACTCTTCCCCATAAACCACAGATAACTCCACCAAAAGAAGAACAAGTAAAACCCTATTTCCCCTCTGCCAGGACAACTTGGGCCCCTTTCTCACTATGTAGTGCTCCACTCCCAATCAACTAGGAAACTATCAAGAGGTATCCAGGACATTTTGTGGCTTAGAAAAGAGCACTAAAAAAAAAAACCACAAAAAAACCCCACAAACAAACAAAACCACACCACACAAGCAGGTGAGACAATTTAACAGCTCACTGCCCCACAGACAGTCACATTTCTCAGTTTCTCAGTTCCCTCCTCCTCAACTTGGGCAGTATCAGCCCCAGTGCCTGCAAGCCAGCTCACCGCACTGCAACAGCGGAAATTATCTCTGCCAAAGTGCATGGTTTCATCCACTTTAATAACTCCTCCCAGTTCAAGAAGCAGAATATCCACAAGAAGGCAGAGATGAGAGCAGGAACTCCTTAAGGCAACAGCAAGCTGTTACCTTGGCTCTCCACATCTTTGGAAATACACGCACGAGATGAAGTCTAATGATTCTTAATGACTCAGGTTACAAACTCAGACCTTTCCAAACCTAATGGCTTTTCCATAGCTTTGAATCAAGATTTTGTTCAATATTTCTGATAAATCAGCAGGTTTTCTCACCTCCCCCAGCTGATGTTACTTACCTGTAACATTTTGCAAAAACTCTCAAAATACACACAAGCATGGCCTAAATTACCTGGATCGACCTTGAGTTCAGATGTTCAAGGCCAAGCTAGAAAACCATTACTTCTACCTTCAGTGAATGAAGACCGAATTTTAAACATTCCAAAAAGAAGCAAGTGCACATAGTAGTATTCACCAAACTGTGTTGTTTGTTCTTGTGTTTGTTCAACACAAAGAGAAAAAAGGGAAAACGTAACAGAAACTCTATCAGCAGGGCTTCTGAAATTGATTACTGACACTTCTTTGAGCTACGTGATGTCAAGGATGGCTGACATCATGCTGCCTAATTAAAAAAGTAGAGCACTTCATGTGGATCACTGAGATGTGGCCAATATGACCTTTAGGACACTCTTTTAGAAGAGTTATTTTGAACTGCTGGTTTGGCAGCCCTCAAAAGGAGATTAAGAAAAAAATCACGTTCCAAAGACCCCACAGATGTAACATCTCTGACAGAATCGAGGTGTCCAGCAGGAACTTCAGGAGGTCCAGAAATCAAAAACACAACACAGATTTTACAAGGTAATGAACAAAACTGACACCACAGCTGAAGACATGGGTTTAAACCATGTTATCAGCTACACGTCTACACATTCAAGGTGTAGTCAATACACTCAATATTGAGACCATCAAGAAAGGCAATCAAATGGAATTGCCTAAATGAGTGAGAAGGGACAGATAGAGCTAGAGCAAAAATGCCCTGAACAGCCATTGCCACCTACTACTTTTATTTAATTAACATTCTTGACAAAATTTCTAATTTTCTCAATACCGTTCCCAAGAAATGGGCAAAACCCCATTTAATGCAACCTGCTACACCTCATTAGGATTCACCCAGGTGATACAAAAGGAACAACCAAACTTAATTAGATCAATTTAGATCAGTTGCTATAAAATCCATGGGTTTTGTTATTTGGCACATTTAAACCTATTATCCAGTTAATCAATTAGAGAAGAGGATAACGTGAAATAGTTCCTAAGCATGTTTCAAAGATACTTAAATCTTCTTATATTTTTTCCTTTTAATTCAAACACCTCCTGTGATCAAGAGCAGCACCTTTAAAGCCTTCCTCCAATTCTCACACAAACTAACTGAATAGTTTCAAACTTGTTCCCACTAAAAAAAAAAAAAAAGAAAAAAAAAATTATTACTAATTTCTAAGTTTGAAGATACATCCCCTTGTTCTTCCAAGGCAAAAACATTTCCTTCTTGTACATCTTTACAACTTTCCTATATGTGCTGAATACCAACCACATAAAAATTCCATTAAGTTTCAAACAAACCCTTTGCTAAACAAAAAATAGTAGGGATCATGTAATCACAGGTTAAATATATACAGTATTTACATTGAAAACAGACTACAGAATTCTTCACTCTAGCAGAAAAAGCTACAGTACACTGTCACTGGAAACAGTGGCCACACAGACCAGAAATTCGCACTATTTTAAACACAAAGGCTACCAAGCATTTTGAAAATCTTTTGTAGAATTACTTTTAACCAGTAACACAGATTTTAAACAAGGACTTTTTTTTCTTCCTAGTTCAAATATTTTTCAGTCTGATTTGCAAGACATCACACTCAGTCTGCAAAGCAGCCACCTTTTTTTTATTTTCCGTGCATATATAGACATAAAGAAATTTAAGTGCTAGTGCCTTCTGCCAGAGACACTCGAGAGTCAATTCTTGATTGTTTTCAGCATTTGCAGATACTGCAAGTACTCAGAAATGTCAACAAAAGGTCTAGGAGACACTTCAGGAAGTCACACTCAAAGTCCTGATGATAAAAGCATTTAATTAATGCATGTGTGATTAAAAGCATATTACTAATATCTAACCTTGAAGACACATCCCCTTAATCTTCCAAGGCAAAACATTTTCTCCTTGTACATCTTTACAACTTTCCTCTCCACTTGTAATTACAAGGCCCTCACTGCTGACTGGCAAACAGTAAATGACAAAAGAGTTCCTGATTTTTTTAATGGAAAATGAACATGTTACTAGTTTCTACAGGATGAATAATACTATTCTAAACCAAAGAGACTGATCAAAGATGCAGAAGAGGCTGTGCTGCTACTGAAGGAAAGAATGTGGGATCCTGTGACACTTATCATCAGTGGGCCCACAAACTCAAATTCACTCTATTTGGGACTCCAATCTGGAGGTCTTCCAACATCTCCTATATTCCAGCAAATACAGTCTTTATTGCAGATGCACATTCTCCATATAACTTCTTTGTAAATTCATCCAAAGATAAGAGTTCTATAGGAGCTTAAATTACAGTGAGTAAGAAATTCTACATGAAAGTCAGATAGGATCAATTAAGTTTTCTCCTTACGAATAGAAATATTCCAAATCTGCTGTAATGATGGGTTTCCTTCACACTGTCGAAGGATCTGAGCACTTTCTCAGAGAGGCAGTGGTGGGTTAATGTTACACTCTGCATACGTTTCCTGTATTTCCTCTCTGGAGCAAATGTCTTCCTGAGGGAAGAGTTTTTAATTTTGAATTATTCATGGGAACTATAAAACTAAAAGCCTGTAACTATAGTTGTATTACAACATCATATGATAAAAGATCTTCAAAGGTCATCTGAAAAAAAATTCAAAACACCGTGTTAAAAGAAACAATTATGTGCAGAATAGAGACAAAACTAACTACAATGAAGAACTCAGATGGTTAATTCAAGTCAGGCGTTTCCTCAGGAACCCAGAACAGCCCAATTCCTTTGTTTGGTCTTGAGACAGAGATAGAAATAAACACACGGGGCTCAGTCACCATCCACAGACCTGTATGAAGTCTCAAGGCAAGAACTCCAGAATAATTGAGGTCCAAAAGAGTAAGTACACAGCAGCCCAACTGACACAACCCAAAACTTTGTAAACTAAAAAAAACCAAAACAAAAATCAAAAAACACAACCAACCCACAGACCCATTTTGCAAAATGCATCAACAGATGAATCAGTACCCTCGGCACACCATGTTAATGGAGACTCCACCTCTCTTCACAAAGACTCATGTTCCACCCTTCACAATAGCATACCTGGCTTCAATTACAGGGACATCCATGTTTCCTTTCATTGATTGAATGACACAGGGGCTGAAGAATTATCTTATTATTTCTATTAATAAAGAGAGGATATTTAAAAGGAGGACTCAACTAGAGTTCAGAAGATTGAACTATAAGCCTGGAGTCTATTTTTGCCACAGTACCTCCAAAAACCCAAAAGCAGACAATATTTCTTTCTTACTACACAGAAAGAAAATTAATAATATTAGCCATTAACTTGACATTGCATTTCAGTGTATCAATGCTGTGTTAAATGGAAATTCACAACTTTGAGATTTTCTTCTTTATTTGAGTGACTAGGAAAAAGAACTTGCTATCTATAATAGTTTACTCTGACAAACTTAAAAAAAACCCCAAACAAAATAATGTTCCTTGAATAACTCATATAACCTGGGAACAACATGGAAAACAAGAAATTAATCAAATGCCTTGTCACATGCCTGCACAACCAGCAATAGCCATTTCCTACAGCCCCTTCACAGAAAAGGGTGAGCCATTGCTGGATAATCTCCCAGTGTTATGACCTGTGAAGGATACAGATCTAATTTTGCTAAAAGAAAAATTACCAGTGCATTGGGTCTGTAAAGAGACAATAAATATTCTCCTTTTTTTTTTAGAAGTGATGAGTTAGCAAAATTTGCTGACATTCAAGCTTAAATGTGGAACAGAGAGGCATAAATGTATTTCAAAGGTTGTCAAAAAAGTATTTGGTCTTCTACTCTATAAAACTCTTTCAAGTTTTACTGGATGCTGTAATTTAACTAATTCCTTCATGCATCCAGCAGCCTGTGCTGTGTGATGATTCTCCTCTGATACGGAAGCTTTTGACATCGTTCTGGAAATGTATACAGAGTGTGTGCTGTAATAATGGCCGAGGCAACCCTAATACACCAGGTGTGGCTTCAAAGACAAATCCTGAGCCACCCAGAAAGTGCTCTAATAACTACAGCAGCCTTCCTGTGTAAGTCTCTACTGCTGCAGGTCACCTGAACTAGTTTTATACCAACAGACATAAGGGAAGGGAGGTATAGGACAGAGGACTAATATTTCCTGTGGCCTGCCCTTCCACTGTAGCAGTGCAATGAAAGATACACAACTGTAGTGAATGATTTTCATCTTCTTTGACACTTGGCCTCCACCCATTCTCTAGGCATCCACAAATCGGTTTATCTCCCATCCCAGCCTCAAAACGCCTTTTTTTAAATACAAAGCATCTCTTTGCTCTCCAGAAAGAAACATTTCTTGTTAAAGCTATCAGCAAGTCAAAAAACTTTGAAACAGCAGGATCACTGAAAATACAACATGGCAACAGAAAAGGCCAATCCTAGAAAATCACTGATGCTATTCCAGGTAAGAAAAACTCTCTGAAATGCTCTGGACTGCTTTTGGATTTGGGGAACACCATGAGGCCAGGAGCTTTCCATCCAGCCAGGGGAGCTGTACTGGTCCTGCACCATGCTGTGCCTCTGAGCCCAGCTAGCCAGTGAGACTCTGCCTGGAAGGCAAACCACTTCTCAGCCTCCTCCGTTCCGCATGTCCGCAGCTCATCAGCCACTGCTCCCCATCGTGCTTTCCTTACACCATGCGGTTGCTTCTTTAACACCACCCTGCTCAATACCAGCATTACAAATTCTGTACCTCTGGTAGTTACTCCCCTTCTCAAGCCCTTCTGCTCTAAAGTGCCTCCCCTGTACACATTAAGCTGCACCTCAAATTAGCTTGTAAAGCAGCTCTTCATCTCAATACAACACTTTTCCTTCTTCCCCCCCCCCCCTCCCCCCCCCCCCCTTCCATATTTCCCCAAACAAGAAAACAGATCGCTGCTTTGGTCTAGGAATCTAGTGAATCCACATGCATTTTGGGTGGCAATAGGCATAGGGCTTTCTTTGCTAGAGTGCTCTTGGTGTGCTGATGAGGTGCTTCTGCTGACCTAGAACAAGATCAGTGTGGTATCATGCAGTACAAGGACCACAGTAAGTAGTCAAAGGAGTCCCCAGCAGAGCAGCAACCCACAATAGCCTGCAACAACAAAAAATACCCCTTCCTGGTCATTCACATGGGGAGCAAGTACAATCTTCTGCAGGCCTTCCCAGGCTGTGCTGGGCACATGTGAGCAAAGCTTGCTGTGAGAGAAGCACTCCCCACAGAAACGCGTCCTCCACATCACCCTCCCAACCTCAGGCTGACGAGCAGACTTAATAAGTTGCCAGATTCCAAGTAATTACAGCCATCCCCAATCCAGTCCTTACTGGTTTGACACTGGTCATCCTCAACAAGGGAAGGCACAGTAGACATAAATACAGGCTTTCTTTAAAACCCTCTTTCCAGTCCTTAAATTCTGCTCCCACCAGATGTGCTTCCCTGTGTCCCCCCACTACTCACTAGACAGCAAGCCTGGCTGCCAAGTAAAACAAAAAACCAGCATCTCTTTCATCCTCAGAAAACCATACTGATGCAGCCAGTTTTACTTGCTCTATTGTACAAACTCCATTTGCAATCTGTCCTGGTAGATGCAGTCCACAAAGAGCATGTGATGCTGCACGGTCATTTGTAGGACTGAGGCACCCAAATCCTGCTCATTTCCAGTGAGCTGTGAAACACAAAAGGCAGGATATCCTGTAAGTAGCAACATAAAAGAAAAAAAAAGAAAAGGAAAAAAGGCAGGTCTCTTGGGAATAATTTACAAAGGGCTTCTTTAAGGGCAGTATCTGAACCTGAAAAAAGAAGTCTGATTCAGAGAGAGCAGCTATCTGCACTTCAAGTACCAAAGATTCAGATCACACCTCCAGGGCATCACGGATCCAGGATGATCCAGAATGATGGGCAAGACCCAGGAAGCCAATTCAGGTGACATGCTAACAACATATACTGGAGTATTCATTATGTTTCATGCTCTGGTGAACTCCAAATGAATACTATCACATGCATCTGGGTCAAAATTTGACTTCCATTACATCCAACGGCACAAAGATGTGGTATCAGCTATCACCAAACCATTCCATGTATGACTCACTATAGCCAGAAGCACCTGAGTTCCACACCAAGAGACTCCAGTGCCAGCTGGGTGGTACCTGAAAAAAGGGAAATCCTCCCTCAGCTAGAGGAAAATCTTTAAAAAACCTTTCATTCTTCTCCCACATTTTCTTCTCAATAGTATTGAAACAGATGTGAAGACCTTGACAGAGGTACAATAATAAACAAGGTGCTTTAGTTTTTCTAACTTCCCTAGGTACTAGTACAAGCCTTTAGCTTGTCTTAAAAGTTCAACACAGTCCAAACACTTGCAGATCCTTAAGGCAAGTAGTGAGGTGGCAATAAAAAAACCCAACACACCCCCCCTCCCCCCCCAAAAAAAACCCCACCCAAAACAAACAAACCCACAAAGACCAACAAACAATTTTCAACAGTAGTAACTGGAATACTGCTAAGACATGAGCTTCAAAAATAAACAGCCCCCCACCACCAACTTTGTTTAAATGCTTGCTAACATCACTAGCCTAATTCCTCACAACATAATTTATTTTTTCCTGTAAATGTGGCTACTATTTCATATTTGACTTGGTTCTCCTGTATGTGTGTGGCAGTCACACAGCTTTTCCTTAAGCAAAGGCCTGGAGAAAGTAAAATTAAATACTTGAAAAAAATTCCTGCATTTGTGAGTAAGATGTGCTTACCTCACTGTCAGACTGGAGACTACTGGTTAGTGTTTTGTTAGACTAGAGTCTACCTGCCCATAAGATGTTCATCACAAAGTTAGGCCATGAATTTAAAATGGAGCAGCTGATCAAAGTAAAAAAAAAGCCAAAATCACAGGAGCCTCATCCATGGCTTTATCTTTCAAACTTCCCCATGAAGTAAGTACAGTGGAGAGAGTAACAGATCCTTTTGAGAAGGCTTCTGTCTTACCTGGATCCTCTCAAAACTCTGTCCATTTCCAATGAGACGACCAATGGAAATAAAAGAGGCAGAGAAACCATGGGCCAATTAGCTGTTATTAATTACAACTAACCACACCTCAGCATACCTTCAGATGTCACTCCAATACCTTTGCTCATCTTAGGGTGAAATAGTTATCCCAAATTGCGAGGCCTTGTGGCTTTCTTACACCCACAGCAGGCACGCACAGGGATCAGGCAGCATCTTTCAGCTGGGGAGGAAAATATGGGTTTAAAGTCCAGCCCATGTGTTGTAGAAAGGGCAACCCGTGATGCTAACCAGTTTTGCCTTCAAGCAGACAAACCAGCATTTTTCTTCCCCTACAATCTTCAAGTGCTCCCTTTTGAATTTGCTGGGGTCCCTCTGGAACTTTCAGCTCCCCAGCCTTTCCCACCTTGGCATCATCCTTCAGCCTTCCCATGTTCCTTAAGAAGGAGCTCACCTCAAATTACTTTTTCTCTTCCTGCTAGCTTCCCTCTCCCCTGCTTCTACCTCCTCCCTAGGCTACAGCAGCAGAGTCACTCAGCAAACATGCGGCAGCATAAAGTGGCCTTTGTCCTCCCTCTTCCCTCCCACTGAGATTCATAAAGAAACCAGGATTAAGGCAGAAAACAACTCAAATAGTTGGTTTCTTTGAAACCATACAAATTTCCACTTACACCTGACCCACTCAAGCAGTCAGTACTTAGTACTCACATGGATTTCCACTTTTTTACTGAAAAAAAAAAAAAAAAATTCCTTTCCAATCAGGAAATAACAGAACTGCATTTTCTGAAGGATTAAAAAAAAAAAATTCTCTTTCTTCAGAGCTCAGTAACTGAGCTGGGACCATAACAGAAAGGTTTGAAACAGAAGTTGCAAAGGGTTACATATGTTCAACATATTATTTTTATTTATTATTTATAGAAATATATTTTAGCATGCAACATGGAACTACCTATAGCATCAGATGCCGTATCATCAAAAGACTGTATTTTCAATTACAATAGGAAAGACTGTTACAGCCCCAAGAAAAGCAGCTACTTAGTCCACTGCACTGCAAAAAACATGTTCTGTGGGTGTTGACCTTTTGAGCATGACATGACTTGTACAGCATGATAACAGGCTAAGAAACTTCATGTTTAAGATTCCTCTCCCTAGGTTAGTAAGAAATAACCTTTTCCTTTGAAAGGATGTAGAACTTCAAAGCAAAACGTAAAACAAGATCTAAAATTTGTTTCAGATTACCATCAGAATATGATAAAAGCCCCATTTGAAAAAGCAATCTTCCCCTAACCAAAGCTTAAAATTTGTTCTTTTATATAAGTGATCTAAAACAAAAAATAAAATACAAACGTGTTACACTTCTTTTTCAAAAACCTGCAATGCACCTCCAAAACCCCAACAAAAAAAAAAAAAAAACCAAAACAAAACCATATGATATTCATGCAGTGAACTAAACACTACATGAAGGTCCATATAAACTGAGATTGAATGTCTGACCATGCCTAAATTTAGATGCTTGAGAAGATGCAAGAGTACCATAATGGGATGACAACTGAAGATGAAGATCATCACACCGCCGCTGCAACTTGTTTCTTCTGCACACTTGCAGTTAAAAGCTTTGTTTCCAAGAGCTGCAATTCAAGACAACTACAACAGACAAGCCCATTTCTCTTCTGTTTCCCAAGAACTCTGAAATTTGAAACAATGCTTTTAACCATGGCCACAAGAATACCAGTTACAGAAATCTATAAAAAAAGATAATGTCTCTGAGAAAAAAGCAAACAAGGGCAATAAAGTGATAATTCAACATGAACATGTATTCTCCACAAATACAAAGCTGGGAAATATAGTTTTTGGGGAAGAAAAAAAAAAGAGAGAGAAGAAAACAGGCCTGGCAGCATGCTTATGGAAAGACAAGTCAACAAGTAGGAGAGGGAAACAGTATCATCCCTGTATCATCCAGGTAAGTAACACTCCTTGCAGTAGAACAGAGATGCAGTATGCCACAGACTGCCCTTGGTGTGTGCAAGCACCTGCCCAAAAAGCTTGCTGCATGAACACAGCAAGAGCTGTAAAGAAATCAGCAAACATAAGATTTTATTGGGTGCTCATAAAATGAGATAAATCTTTATCTCATTAGGTTTTTTATCTTTATACAGGATCTCCAGTAATCAAAAAAAACCAAAAACCAACAAACTACAAAAGATACTCGTCCCCACCTCCAAAACCACAACATGTACTAAAACCAAGCATTCTGTCTTTACACAGGAATAAAAGTCCACGGCGACTTAGGGCCCTCTGAAGTCCATGTTCTTTTAAAAATCTTTTTCCGGTCCTACTGCTACAACTCTGAAATTCCCTACATACACTCTTTACACCTGCATTTCTCTCTGCAACAGGGCTACTGGAGGCGTTTGTGTACCTTTTGGTAGAGGGTTACGCAGGTTTAAGAGACTGCAAAAAATGCTGTCGTTTCTGAGAGTGAGCTGAGCGTGTAACAGCTTACCACCCTGAGAGGGGTAAACCCACCGCCATCTGCCTCCTCTTTCTTAAGCCCCTCATTACATGTTCCCACTGCATAAGTTCTGAAACATGTGATGTCCCTCTGCAGCAGGGGTATGAAGAAGAAAAGGCGATGGGTTTGGTTGCCTTCTGCAGAGCCAGCGGTTTGCACTGAGGTGTGGAAGAGCCCAGCGAACGTTGGTGCTGCTGGGAAGGGAGGGTACAGCCACGGGAGGATTTCCTCCATTTGGAAGGCCAGCAAAGCAATTACCTCAGCACAACCTACTCACAAAACTGCAACCCTAGAGAACTGTTAAAATTGAAGTTATTAAAAATATTTGTCAGGTTCTTCATTCCTGAATCCTTGGATCACTGTCCTGGAAACTGCATTATGTAAGCAGGGCCAAGAGCACAGGAGGGTACCACGCACCGTTAAACCTCGAACCAGCAGAGCAGCCACAGCACATCCACCTCCCAAAATTCTCCAGTGCCTTCCCTCGAGCAATCAGAGCACCATGGTGGGCAGGTTCAGCATGCCAGCATGCAGCACTCACCCCGCTAAGGAAGAGGAAGATGCAGCAAAATAGCCAATCCTTGGGGAGGAGGACTTTGTGAAAGCTTTCCAATGCTATCACCTCCGCCTGTATAGAGTGGGTGTGATGGGCTGCACTTGATTAAAACAGGAAAGAGCAAAGCGCAGCTGGGAACTCAGAAGGGGATGTCTTCACCCCACCGCAGGCATGGCCTCCTTCACAGTCACACCAGAGGACTGGAGGAGGACACACTGCCCTCCCACAGGCAGCTTCCTCTGAAACTGCTATTACAGTACCATCATTTAGTCAGGTTGCTTTGGACCCAGGACACTAAGAATGAACCCGAGATGATTGAAATCTTGCTGAGTGTCATGGCAACACAGAGAGTACGGCAGATCAGAGGGACGGAGTCCTGCACCATACAAACCACACGCTGGACTTGCTCAAAATATGAAATGCGACAATGCTTACACAATTTCAGATCAGGCCTGGAGAAGAGAATGCTCCGGTGAGACTGTATTGCATCCTTTCTATGTTTAAAGGGTGCCTATAAGAAAGATGGAGACAAACTTTTTAGGAGGACCTGTTGCAACAAGACAAGGGGTAATGGTTTTAAACTAAAAGAGGGGAGATTTAGATGTAAGGAAGAAACTTTTTTACAATGAGGTTGGTGAGACACTGGCACAGGTCACCCAGAGAGGTGGTAGATGCCCCATCCCTGGAAACATTCCAGGTCAGGTTGGATACAGCTCTGAGCTACTGAGCAAGTTGAAGATCTCCCTGCTCACTCCAGGGGGGGTGGACTAGATGACCTTGGAATGGAAGGTGACCTTTAAAACTGTTTTATGACTCTTTGATGTAATTCAGAAAGTTGCTGCTACCAATATACCCAGAGATCTTGCTCGTATTGGAGAGATTTTTGTGATCAACTAACTTTGTTACATACTCTTACTTTAATTGTCTAACTACCTTTGTAAAATGAATTCAGCAAGCTCTTTCAAGGCATGTTGCTTCAAAAAAAGCAAAAGTTTTCTTTTAAAAAGGCCTTTTGTTGAGTATATAAAAATCCAAGGTTCACTCAGACTTCCAGCTAACAAGTCTGGGAATTTCTCTATTGATTTTTCTGAGAGCAGACCAAATCTCAAAAGATGCATGTGGCCACCCCAGCTCCAGTAGTAGTAGTGCTTACGCCTCCACTCGGCACTGCCAGGGCTGGATCCCAGCTTGGTGACCAGCCCCATTCTGCCTTTACCACTCAGATAGGTAAGCACAGCAGCAGCAGCACTGTGACCTGCACATAAGGAAAGCGAGGTTTTAACCCCGGACACCTCATCCATCTCTCATTCACCGGAGCAAGAAGAAACTACTTTTCATCCACCCACTTGCAGCATGAAAAGAAGCATTCAGCTGACGAGGAGAGACCCCTGGCTTGACAGAAGTGCTTTGGGAGTCAGGTAAACCCTGTGTATGACCTACAGCACAGCCACGGCAGCACAGACAGCAACCCATGCTAACTAAGCGTTTGTGCACACCATGCTACTGAGAGTAACTGCAGTTCAGCTCGCAGAGCTCCAGCATGCCTACGAGAAGTGCAGCCAGCACAGTGTCTGCGAGGTGAATGCTACCTGGCTGCAACTCGCTCTCTCCTTTTCACTGGGAAAAAGTTAGCCTGCTGCAGCAGCTCCCAAACCATCTTCACAAGGTCCTGCTGAGTGGTTCACAGGTGGCAACAGGCTTTGCCTTCAAGCTGCAGTGCACAGTACAGTAGGCCCCAAATGGACCAGCCCTCCACGGACCCACTGTCCTCTGCTCTGGTTTTGCATGCTGTTCAACAAAAGAAAAAGCAAGAACTTACTTTGGCTAAATTTTTTTATTTCTTTTTTTATACTGGTATCGTAAGATAATCACAAATTCAAAGACAGAATTAGCGTGCCCTTTCCAACAACATACAAACTATTAACTATGCACAGTCATTATTCATAGAAATCATCCTGACAAACATTAAAGAGCCCACAGATTTAGCTCTTTCTTGCCACCAAAACATTAGAAAAAACCATAAAGGTTCCTGATATTTCACATTTAGCTTCACAAAACTGGTATTTTGGAAAAAAAGTTTCATCCACAGACTTCAGCTCAAAAACTGTATTTTTGCTGTGTGCTCTTCATATTATTACAGTGTCTATCAATACTTCAGAAGCATGAGTTTCAGTCACCAGTATTTACTACAAAACTAATACAGTCATTCCCAGAAACAGCGAAGCAAAACCCTGAATAGATGTCACTCTATGTTAAAATGTTGTCATTTTTATCTGCCAATGAATACTTTAAAAAATAAATTCAAAGTGAGGGTACCTAAAGAAACATACAGTACTTAATAAGTCTGATTTCTTAAATAGGCCGACAGTTCTTTAAAAGTGTTTCTGAACAGAAGATGCTGTAGCATTTGGACAAAGGTTATGAAGGTTATACAGTATATACTACAGTAGATGATAAAAGCCCTCAGGTTTTATCCCTTTGACTTTCACAGTTTAAATCACAGTATATTTCCTACAGGATTACAGGCTACACTCCTAAACCACAATATTTTGCTGCTGAATGCCATACTTTGCCTCAACACTACCTATTTTAAAACCAAATGCATTAAGCTGTAGTATCAGATGACCAACAATAACAGAAAGATTCTAGGTCTTTATCACAGAAACTGCACTTCTTTTGATAACTAAAATTACTTTTCCCTTATAAACTGAGGCCAGAATACACACAGAAGAATCATCAAGTTCAATCCCCTGTGCAAGAACTTTGAGAAACCTCTGCAAAAAGATGGTACAACTGCACCTTGTTCCAGTTTTATCCAAAGCATAACAGATTTTTAAGAACAATATGAAATCTTTGGTACAAAATAGTTTCATCTTTCTCAATAGAGGGACTGACAGACAGACACAGACCACTTCTCACTAATTTAAGACTGTAACATCATCTTATTCCCTCATCTCATCCTCTTTCTGCTGGAAATTAGCTTGTCTAGCTTTTGCAGAATACACTTCCAAAGATGCATGGTCTCGTCTCCGTAGATTATGCTTTCCAGTCCCTTCCTAAACCTTCATGACTCAAATTGGAAAAGGGTAGCTTTAAATAGAAATTAGGAAGAAATCCTTCACTAGGAGGGTGGTGAGACAGGTTGCCCTTGGAAATTGTGGTTATTCCATCAATAGAGGTGTTCAAGGTCAGGTTGGACAGGGCTTTGAGCAACCTGGTCTAATGGGAGGTGTCCCTGCCCACGGCAGGTGGGTTAGAACTAGATGATCTTTAAGGTCCCTTCCAACCCAAACCATTCTATGAGTCTATGATTTCTCTTGGATTGAGATTATTGCATTTATCTTTCTCAAAGGGCTGTGGCCAAAACTGAACACATTATTCTCTTAACTTCACAGGTCTGACAAGTTAAACGATAAACTTCAACAGTACTGCATCCCACTGCTTATCACAATCTCCCATAACCTTCAGATCTGCTTCCACGGTACTGCTGACACTATCTGCAATACGGGATCTTCCTGAAAACCGTATCTTGTACTTAAATACAGTCATCATATAAATCAAAAACTTCCTGTCCTCCAAAGCAAAGCATAAAAAATAAGGCCTGGAACTCCTACTCAGTCTCCTTTCAGACTCTGTGTTAATTCTGTTGATGAAAAACATCAATGGCAACACAAAGTGCAGAAGTGCCAGAACTGCCCCCAGCACCATTTAAGCTGACTTCCCAGTCTGATGGCAGCTCATAATGACTCTGTGAGAATAATCATGAGGAGCTGCCATCTGTAGACCTTTGGCTCGGCTCTTCTCTAACACTTCAGATGAATAAATAATTTTCCCAAAAGCAGCCCTACTGGGTCAGATGGCAGGTATGTTGTCTCCAGTATGCTGCTGCAGTAGTTAATGCCTGAAGTGAATATAAAAATTTAGTAAACACTTGACAGTACTTCCCCAGTATGTTCTCCCAGATTCCACGAGCAGCTCACTGACTCCCTGAGCTACAGGAAGTACTCTGTACCAAGTCAGCTTTTGTGGATTTTTCTTCCATTAATTTGTCCAGCTGCTTTCTGAGTCCCTGTAAACTTTCAATATCCACATAATTCACAAAGGATTTCCAAAGCTTAACTAACCACACGTTGGGTCAAAACCAAAACACGTCCCTTTTGTTCATTTTGAACCTGACAGCTTAATCTCACTCTTCCACATTTTGTCCTGAAAGTAAAAATAAAAAGTTAGTCCCTACTCAATTTTACCACATCACTCATGAGACCGTCAAAATTTCTAAAACCTCAGAGATTTCCTCAGACCAGTATTATCAAATACCAAGAGAATGTGAAGGTTAGGTTGGGTCACAAAGCCTTCTCCACCCCTGCAGGCCAGGCATGAGGAAGCCCCACTTCACCTTGCTTATGAGAACATTGTGGTTGCTGGGTCAAAATACTGACCCAGTATCAAAACAAAGGCACATGGCAATCCTGGACCCTGAAGGACACAGTACTTAGTGAAGATTATACATGAACTCTCACTTGGGTGAGAAATATGGGGGTGGGGAAATAAGTTCAACCTACTTACAATTTCTGCAAGCTAATACTGACATGGTTTTAATTCAGAAAGCTATTAAGCCTCGCAAGACAATTTACTGCCTTTATGTTCACACTGCTGGCTTTATAGTTTCACAGTTGAAGGCATAACCATTCTGCCACTAAGTAGTTTATTAACTTACACACATTAGAAACACATCCACTAAAAATAACAGTCAAGCTGAATCCTAAATTCTGCACTAATAAAAAAAAACATTGCAAAGGTTTCTATCTTGCACTCTGATAATTTCAATATTTACTGTTCCGCCTCAACTATACTCAGATCTTTCTACTGCAGTTATTTTATAAACCATATATTTCATAGTTAACTTGCACACTTAATAATATAATTAGCACAATTTTATGGTACTTAAAGAAATACAGCAAGAAGACATTTGCTTATACTTTTAAATTTGCACAAGGATAATTTTATTCATTGAATTATTTCTATTGCCATTAGGCTTTTTGCCTTGGCATTCCCTTCTGTCTTGAGAATTGAAATTGCATGACATTTAAGTCACGAGTTCATCTCTGCCCTGTTAATTTGTCACATCTGCAACAGAAGAAGACTCAGCCCCGTGGCCAACCTTTGTACTTACATGGCTCTGAACCCAGTTCATAGGCCACTCTGTAGCCCAGCAATACCAACTGAACTGTAAGAAATTAGATCACCTCAAAGGTCTTTTCCTTCTGAGAGCAAAACAGGACATAAGTCACAACCTGCTGCTTCTCCCCACCTTTGTAAAAAAGGGCAGACAATCGGCAATATTTAGATGAAATAACAGGTTACAATCACCCTGTAATCTATTAATTCAGGTATCTCAACCTTACAGGCCTCTGGTGGCATTAGGAATTACTGGTTGGGAATCTGAGGGCCAAGTATCAGGCAAGCATCAACAATAAATATGCAGCATTGCAAGCTGTTTGCAATATACGATGGCCCACTAAGGGGAGGAACCTTTTTAAGTTCTCCTGTTCAGTACCGAATGCAAGTTACAGGAATTAGGTATCAGTTCTTGGGAGTACATCACACTTAACGTACACTGCTCTCTAAAAACAAAACAGCCTGCAAAAATACCTCAACGAGAAATACCCCAAGAGAAGATGCTCTTCAACTGCACTACTGGTTGTACTGTGTTTGGCCGGTCAAGGATGAAACAAATTCCTGTGACAAGGACAATCCCACCAGCACAGAAATGTTTAAGAAACAAGGAGAGGGGCTCAGCTGTACCGAATTAAAAAAAAAACAAACTCACAAGAAAGAAATCTCTATGGCAGTTTATTTGAGGAAGCCAAGAGGAATCACTCCAGACTCTAGCCATGTCCGGTGGGGAAGGTGCGGGGCCAGCACGCCCACCCCGAGGAAGGCAGGCAGGCAGGCAGACGGGCGGGGAGCGCTCACCCGCCGAGCGGCTCTTCCCGGCCGGCGCCCGCACCAACAGGTCCCTGCGCCGGGGCGACCAGCCCTCCCCGAGCCCGCACACCCCGGGGCCGGCGCCGGGACGCGTCTTGTGCCGCGACGTCGGCGGTAATAAATTTGGTAATAGGTTTCCTTCGTTACCGGGGCGTGCAAGGCGAGAGCCACCGGGCGCAAGAGCGCTCGCCCGCAGCCCCGAACAGCCCTTGCCGAAGCAGCCGCCGCTGCAGCCTGAGTTTGCTAGCAGAGGACAACCGCCCCGGCACAGCCCCGCTCCTCCCGAGGAAGCCTCCGGCGAACGCCCCGCCGGGGAGCCGATCGCACCTGCCGGCGGGCCGGGCCGCGCCGCCCCGGGGCCGGGCAGGAGTCGCCGGCCGGGGCAAGCACCGCGGCAGCGCGGCCAGGCCAGACGGCCGGCACCGCCGGGGCGGGAGGAGGACACGGAGGAGCGGCGGGGGCCTAAGGGCCTGCTGCGCCAGCCGGCGCCGCGTCCTTACCTGCTCCCGCTGCTGCCGCCGCGTCCGGCTCCCCGCTGCCAACCCTGCCGCCGCGGCTGCTGCGCTGCTCTGCGCCGCCCTCCGCGGCACGGCCCGACACGGCCGCCCGGGACGTCAGCGCCACAGGGGCAGGCCGGGGGCGGGGGCTGCGCCGGCGACGGCCGTGGGAGGAGGAGGAGGAGGAGGTGGCGGCGGCGGTGGTGACGGCGGCGGTGGCAGCTGGAAAGCTCGGCCCGGGCCCACCAGCCTTCCCTCTGCACCGGCGTTGCCTGCCAGGGAGCCTCGGCCTGCCACCCGCCCCGGGACTCCTCGCGGCCGCCCCGGCCGAGCCAGGCAGGGCAGAGCAGAGCAGAGCCGGGCAGGGCCGGGCCCGGCGCCCCTCGGGCAGCCCGGCCCCGCGGTCCTGCGCCCTCCCGTAACAGAGCTGTTATTCCCGGGGCTAGCCTGGGGGACGTGCCTCGCTTGGGTCTGGCTCATGATTGTTCTGGGAGAAGTTGTTTTTATTCCTTTTTCTTGCCAATATAGTTACATGAAGTGTGAAGTTTGGGGTTATCTTTGTCTTAATTACCCATTATCCCATAAAGAAAGGCACCGAGTAGTGGCAGCTCTTCTGCTGCACCAAACCTTGCAAGGTCAAGATTGTTTAACCCCCTTATGCTGTCCCACACCCTGTAGTGTCCCTGCCCTCGGAGGCCCGTTCCCGGGGACCTGCCTTGAGACACGTTACACAGGCGGGAGCAGCAATGGTCATTCCCACTGTTCAATGTCAGAACAGTGCCCGCCTGTCCTTTGTGGGTCCTGCGAGGCCAACGTGCCTTCCCCACTTCCCACTGGCCTCCATGACAGCTCTGTGGGACTTCCCTGGTACCCGCCTACACCCAGCTATTCATCCCCATGGCTGGTGTGACTCAGGAGGGTGGCCCAACTGGATGGCATTGCATCATGTTCAGCCACAGCATCACAGCACCAATGGCACCCACAGCTGTCCCTCCCTGAGCAGCTCTGCTGGAGTTTTGCGTCTCCTCCCCATCCCTCAGCTTTACAAGCATTCATTCCTAGCATCGCCAGCTCGTTTGTCAGCTTTCCTGTAAACACTGTGCTTCTCTTCATGAAATACTTCATGAGTGGGACAATGACCCTGGCTGTACATGCAAATCCTCTTTGCTCTCCACCCGATGGCCATAAAATTAATGTGTATTTTGCTGATAGAGGAAAACAAACCAGTTCATACTTCAAAATCTCACGTGTTTTCCTTACTCTTGCAGCGCTACCTACCTTTCTTTAGGCAGAGTGTGCTTCACTGCATCCTTTTTGAGTGTTTGGACAACACCAGGGACATTGTGAGTACATCCCCTAGCTAATAAATAATTTAAACACAGAATGTTTTCTTCCCGCATTATCAACCTCTGTAGATACAATAGTCATAACGATCCCTTGGCCTGTTTTAGGGGATGAAGAGAAAACCCAGGGGGTTCTCTAGGAAAGGATTCCATGAAGAATCAGTGTGGATGTACATGTGTAAAAAAAAAAAATAGGAGTACACAAACAGCCTGAGTAATCCTTCACTCTGGGCAGAGTATGGGTGGAGTTAAATCCAGTGTCCAGATTAACATTCCTCCATCTCCTGGAGCCTGCTCTGAGCTTGCTTTGTTTTTTTACAATGATCCACACGCCTGCGAAGCAGCAAGGTGAATTTGGCAGTTGCATCTTGGCTTGACCCAGCTCAGGAACGTTTAACAATTTGGACAAATCAAAATGCTGCAGAATTTCTAGAGAATGGGAGTTGCCTTTGGTATTAACTTTCAGGGCAGTGCTTTATTTGTAGAAGACAGATAAGGATGATTGTTATCTGGGGCTAAAAAAAATGACTGGGCAACTAAATGAAAATGTAAATTTGCTGACCCGAGGAAACCCCCTTTGTTAGCAAAACAGGATACAATGTCAGGAAACAGCCAACAAAATATGTTCAGTGTAAACAAGCTGGTCGGTTCTGTGGTGGTGCCATGGAAGGCAAGCAGTGCTGAGCTCCAGCTCACCATCTGACGGGCTGCTCCCTTGTCAGGAGGAGCACATCTCTACCCTCTCCCCTCCTTTCTCCCTGGGAAATCTAAAAATAACCTAAGACGCAGCAGCATCTGTTCTGTAAATCTTCTGGGAAAATACAGGAAAACTCACACTCAAGTAAGATCTGAGTTCACAAACTTCAACCTAAGCAAAGGGGGGGGGAAAGATGGAGAGAGAAAACAAGGTTGTCCTGGTTTGAGTGAGCACAGAGCTAATTCTGTTCAGTGATTTTACTTTTCAGCTCATTTCTTCTAACTGCACTGTCTGAAGGTAGCAGCCTGTTCTCACAGGCAGGGTCTGCTGCTAGCAGTGATAACACCCCATGGTCAGAGTTACTACCAAGGATTGGTGTGCAGACCAAGGCCACTGCTGGATCTTGTGTGTCACGTTGAGGGTGCAGAAAGTAAAAGACCACAGAGGAAATCTGGAGGGAGGAAGTTTCTACCTCTGTTGAAGAGGCTCGGGTTAGAGATCAGTTGAACAAACTGGACATCCACAAGTCCATGGGCCCCGATGGGATACACCCTCAAGTGATGAGGGAGATGACAGAGGTCATTGCTAGGCCACTCTCCATAATCTTTGAGAGGTCCTGGAGATCAGGAGAGGTGCCTGAGGACTGGAGGAAGGCCAATGTCATCCCAATCTTCAAGAAGGGCAAAAAGGAGGACCCGGGTAACTATAGGCCGGTCAGCCTCACCTCCATCCCTGGAAAGGTGATGGAACAGCTTGTTCTTGCTACCATCTTAAAGAACGTGGAGGAAAGGAGGCTTATCATGAGTAGTCAACATGGATTCCGTAAGGGGAAATCATGCTGGACTAATCTGATAGCCTTTTATGATAGCACAAGTAGTTGGATAGATGAGGGGAGGGCAGTGGATGTGATATATCTTGACTTCAGCAAGGCTTTCGATACTGTCTCCCATGGTATCCTCACAGCCAAGCTTAGGAAGTGTGGATTGGGTGCTTGTGCAGTGAGGTGGATTGGGAACTGGCTGAAGGACAGAGCTCAGAGAGTTGTGATCAGTGAAGCAGAGTCTAGCTGGAGGCCTGTGGGTAGTGGTGTCCCCCAAGGGTCAATGCTGGCTCCAATACTGTTCAATATATTCATCCATGACCTGGACGAAGGGATGGAGTGTACCCTCAGCAAGTCTGCTGATGATACAAAACTGGGAGGAGTGGCTGACACTCCAGAAGGCTGTGCTGCCATCCAGAGTGACCTGGACAGGCTGGAGAGCTGGGCAGGGAGAAATTTAATGCAATTTAACAAGAGCAAGTGTAAAGTGCTGCTTCTGGGGAAGAACAACCCCATGGATCAGTATAGGCTGGGGGCTGATCTGTTGGAAAGCAGCTCTAGAGAAAAAGACCTAGGGGTCCTGGTGGACAGCAGGATGACCATGAGCCAACAATGCGCCGTCGCGGCCAAGAAGGCCAATGGCATCCTGGGGTGCATTAAGAAGAGTGTGGTCAGCAGGTCGAGGAAGGTTCTCCTCCCCCTCTACTCTGCGCTGGTGAGGCCCCACCTGGAATACTGTGTCCAGTTCTGGGCACCCCAGTTCAAGAAAGATGTAGAGCTACTGGAGAGAGTCCAGCGCAGGGCCACCAAGATTATTAAGGGAGTGGAGCATCTCCCTTATGAGGAGAGGCTGAGGGAGCTGGGTCTCTTTAGCCTGGAGGAGACTGAGGGAGGACCTCATTAATGTCTATAAATATGTTAAGGGCGAGTGTAAGGAGGATGGAGCCAGACTCTTCTCAATGTCATCCAATGTTAGGACAAGAGGCAATGGGAGTAAGCTGGAGCACAAGAGGTTTAGGGTAAACATAAGGAAAAACTTTTTCACAGTGAGGGTGACAGAGCACTGGAACGGGCTGCCCAGGAGGGTTGTGGAGTCTCCTTCTCTGGAGGCATTCAAGACCTGCCTGGATACGTTCCTGTGTGACTTGGTCTAGGTGATCCTGCTCTGGCTGGGGGGTTGGACTAGATGATCTTTCTAGGTTCTTTCCAATGCCTAACATTCTATGATTCTATGATTCTATGAAAGGCTGCACCTGCAGGGAGGAGTGGACAGGACAGGTGACCCTGAACTGACCAACAAGGGATTCCAGCCCATATGTCATATTTGGTACAAAACTGAGAGATCATGAAGGTCAAGTTCTTCCATCTTCTTCCTCACTTCTTCTATGGTCAGCATCCAAAGAGGACTGTTCTGCCTTTTATTCTGATCTGTGTGTTCCCAGTACCAGAATTAGCTCCTGAACACAGCTCGATCTGCTGCTGGGCCCAGTCTGGGACTCTCCCAGTGCCTGCTCCACAGCATCAGTGGTGACGGTGATGTAATTGCCATCGGGGGGGTTGGGTTCAATACTGGTTTTGTATATATTCTAGTTTTATTATTTTCATTTTATCTGTTTTAGTTTCCTTTTCTAATCTGTATCTCCCTTAATCCCTTTCTCTTCCCCTTTGGGGAGGGAGGGGGGTTAATAGACAGCGTCTGTTATAAGTATAAGGGGCCACCCTGACCCTAAACCATGACAAAGGCAAAACTTATTTTACTGTACCCCTTGCTTGTACCTAAGGAGGCAGACAAGAAGCATTTCCAGTTTCATTCCTAGGTAAGTCTGACCAACCTCTCTAGTTTCAGTCTGAGATGTTTTGTAACACCAGAAGCAGCGGTGAGGTTGGAGATGCCAACCCATTTTTACTTAATAGCTATATAAGGGACAGCCACAGTTTGCAGCTGGGGAGGGAGAGCAGAGTTCCTCTGGCATCCCCCTGTTTCTGCTGCACCCAGCACATCAGGTGTGGGAAGCAGCAGCGGAAGAGGATCCCTTCCTAAGTTGCAACACACAGATGAAGACTGTTGTGATATCTTTCCTTTAGGGGCAGGTTCATGCTGTACCCATCAGACTATGAGGGTCTGTTGTGATGAATGAGAAATATCATGAGTGAGAAATATATATTATCACCATCTTAAACATGCAAGCGCAATATTCTGGAGAGCCTGCCAGGAATCCCACGAGCATACCAAAGGCAAAAAGATCACAGAGACAAGGCAGCATGACACTTTAACAGGACTATTGACATGCACACTCACCTTTTTGCTGGAGCCCTGCTGCACAGAACTGATGATATTCCAGTCTTTGTTCACCCAGAAATTAGAGTTGAATATTTTAATATGAATTTTGGTTGTTACGGGGAAAACTGTTTCTGTCATTAAAGCTGCTACATATATTTTTTTTTAAATGTGCATTAATTTTATCAGACATTGTATTTTGTCAGAATGGTTGTTTGGAAGGATGAGCAGGTAAAGGGCCCTGGCAGCGTTTATAAATATCTGAAGGGCAGGTGGTCAAGGGGATGGCACTAGTCTCTTTTCAGTGGTGTCGAGTGACAGGACAAGGGGTAACTGACACAAACCAGAACACAGGAAGTTCCACCTGAACATAAGGAAAAACATTTGAGGGTGACAGAGCACTGGAACAGGCTGCCCAGAGAGGTTGTGGAGTCTCCTTCTCTGAAGACTTTCAAAACCCTCCTGGACATATTCCTGTGCAACTTGCTTTAGGTGATCCTGCTTTGGCAAGGGGGCTGGACTCAATGATCTCCCAAGATCCCTTCCAACCCCTACCATTCTGTGATTCAGTGACCCCATGTGACTTCTCAGAAAACCCTGGGAAATATTATGTATGTTATAATTTCAAAGCATATCATACATCATCCTGGCTATTTAAATTTCTATGAAAGTGAATTCTTATGTATAATTCAGTCAACCAAAATTCAAACCATTCAATATTAATACAAAGAGGCAAAGGCTCTCACACTTGCATGGCTAGAAATTTTACTCCTTAGATGTTTGCTCTCAAGTGGTTAGTATTGCTAGTGTTAAGTTTCCCTCCCCACAACTTATTGTGAAAAATTAAATGCAAAAATCAGGTTTGACACTGACTACAGACTTTTACCGTACGCAGCTCTTCAGACAGAAAGCTTGTGTTGAAGTCACGTTGGTGTCAGCTGGGCTTCCCTGAGCGTTACACGTAGCTACAACTGTTTCACACATTGCATGTAATGGGTAAAGTTCTGCCTGTAAACATGCCCATGGGCACTGACTTAAGTCACAGCCAATGATGTAATAAGGCCAGAAGTTCATTTACTCTACATTGGTTTGTTGGCAGGCTCTAAATACATATGAATATGATGTACTTACACTGTATCTTTGTAAACGTGGTCACCTTGAAATAGCTCACAGCTTGGCATCAATTCTCAGAGTTTCCAGACTCTTGAATATTTCAGTTTTGTGCCTTGAAACTCCCTAAATTATTTTAAAGGTTTACAATTAATTTCTGGGGGAAAAAAAAAAAAAAAAAAACCTACACCTAAACTCTCTAGTGTTAAATGTGCTTTGGAATTACCCGTGCAGAATTTCCTAATGTACCTGTTGTAGCTGCCAGCATAGTCCTGCCAGCGGGATTTATCTGTTATTTGTCCAGATAAAGACTAGCTTGCTCATATATTTGCAAAAGAACGTTTTGGCTCAAGGTTTAGCAGCTTATGTTCAGAGACAGAGAAAGAATAAGAAAATTTGCTGGGATCATAGCAGTTGTATGTTTAGCAAGTCCAAGATGACGTTCCTTTCAGAATCAACCTTTGGTTTCTTTCCAAGGAGGCTTACTCTAGATAAGCACCAAACATTTCCTTATCATGTAAATTATTCATTGGAAATTGGTGTGTAATTCTTATTTTATCTGCTCCCTTTCACTTAGTTTTACATGCACATACATAATTCTCTAATTTTGACATCTGTGAAATTATCTTTTTTTCCCCTCCCTCTTCTTTCCAGTAGACTTTACATGAAGACTTATTTTGACTACATCTAATTTTCATATTCTGATTTTTCCACAGGCATTCTGTATTTGCCCCCCAACTCACTGGGAGGGGGGAGGAGAGAGTGAGCAGCTGCTGCATGGTGTTTAGTTGCTAGCTGGGGTTAAACCACAACAAACACCTTCATTCCAGTTACACAAAAAATTAGACATTATGTTCAGAAGCAAGAACTCCTATTTAAAGTCTTCTTGTTTCATTTCAATCAGTAAGTTGTTTCTTCTTTTGTGTTACCAGACACTGTGTTAGTTAAGGAAGGCTGATGGGTCTACATTTCCACTCCTAGCAGTGTGTGACTGGTTTCTGAAGTTCTGGTTTTTGACTAGGAGTAAGGCTCTTGGACTGGCCCCATTTTTTTATTTCCTCTCCTTAAAGAGTAATTCAAATAAGAAAATAGCTGATTTTGAATTGGGAGTAGCTCCAGAGAAATAGGCTTGCATGAGTGACAGCGTGAAAGGAAGTACAAGGAAACCCTAATTTGCAAACTGGTAATACTTCTGACGTGCATCTCTTTTCATTTTACTTTTGTGACTGGATTCATTCTATAAACCCCAAGGTTTTTTTACTGAGATTACAGTACCCCAGAGCAGCTGGAAGATATTGCTGGAGCCATCCCAGTATTTTAGGACACATGGATTTCCCTTCCCAGTGCAACACTCCCCGTCTCTGGGGAAAGAATTTGGTTTTGTTTTGATGAAGCTACTCTTCGGAAAAAATATTAAGGGCCCACTCTCACGCCTACTCAAAGTAGAATGAGCCCCAGTGGTTTAGATACTTCATCTGGAGGACAGGGAGGAGCTGTGATGTAGGAATAAGAACCCAGTAAAAGCCAAAGAAATAACACGTAATAGCAATTACCATAGCTTGATGGTTTTTAATTTTTACTTCTTGCCCCATGGACAATCTGCGATTACCAATACAGATTTCCTTCTTGGTGACAAACAGTTCGGTTTACATGGGTCATGGAATAAATCTACTCTCAAAGGTGTAGATTCTGTCATCTGTACCCATCTGGGCAAACCACTCAAACTTGCTTGGGATCCCCTGCTGAATGAAGGAGGAGTAATAATTTGTCAGGAAAGTAGGCTGCCAAAGCAGCCTGTTTCAGCATCTCTCCCGGTTCCTTTGCAGTGCAGTTACACGCACACTTAAGTACAGCCAGACAAAATTTCCCTCCCCGCATGTGCACTAGCTCCCTTACCTTAAACTTCACCTTGAGAACTTCCCTGATGATGAGCAGCCCTTGAGTTGGGTTTTACACCCACATTTACATTCCACCACCGGCTCTCCCACCCCTTGTGGTAAGACTTCTAGTACAAGATAAGGCAATCCTCACTGAGAAGTTAAATACCCACTGCCTCATGACCTCTCCTGGAATGCTTATTTGGCCCAGGGAGTGCCAAATTGTCCAGTTCTGCCTCAGTTACTAAATGTGCTAGTAATCTGAATCATTTATTTGTTCACAGACAGTTCTAGTAATGGGAACCAGGTGGGAACGACTAAAGATAGCCCATTAATTTAGTTAATTTCTTGTGAAACCACATATTGGAAACAGATGCAGAATGACATATTGAGTGCAGACATTCAATGCAAGTACTAGTAAAGGCAGGGGGGTGTGTGTGTGTTGCATAAATAATCAGACCTCATGGTTTCAGGATGCTAGAGCAGATCATCTTAATATGGTCAGCTTCTCAGACAAATAAGGATGAACTTTGTGGGTAAAAATAATTTTTAAATCAACAGACAAATATCACTTCCCAGAACTCAGGACTTCTATATGAACAGACTGATGTTCACTGTAACTGGCTGAAAAATGACCATGAACAGAGTTTTGTACAGCAGCTGACTACGCAAGACACAAACTGAAGCGTGTTAAGCAAGCAAAAAGCAGAAATAATAAGTCACAAAAGTTAACATATTTGACAGGTTCTACTTCAGAGCACATCCTGCTTGTATGTTTCCCCAGAACAGCTGTAGCTAAGTCATATTTCTTTTCTGAAAGTAGAGTCACCAACTCCTGGTGTCAGTAGTTATGACACTTTCTAACAATTTCATAAATGCTTCTTACAAGAAAAGAAAGTTGCATTACAAATTGCTGGGGTTTGCTTATAGTACCTTCACTAACCTTTCTGCTGCTCAGTTTAAAATTTAAAATTAAAATTAGGTATGTGCTGCAAATTGAATGCTAGCTACAGTGGTTCTGCTCACAACATTAAAGAACTGTAACATTGATTAAAGCTTTGCAAGAAAGTTTCCTACGGGCTTGTAGCATAGATTTACATTTGGCAAGCCGCTTGTCTTGTACACTCGAGACGTGCCTTCTGCCATTAGTCATGCAACGCAACCAAATTTAGCCAAGTTATGAACTTCTGATGAGTGTTACCTGTGGGCTGGCCTTGACCCCTGTAACCTCCTTCTAGCTTCCTTTGCACATGCCAGGTTTGTCACAGCAAATATGGGAACCGACAGCAAGCTCTCAGAATCCGAGTGGTTCAGGTTGGAAGGGACCTCTGGAGGTCATCCAGTCCAACCCCCCAGCTTAAGCAGGGCCACCTAAAGCCAGTTGCCCAGGAACATGTCCAGATGGCTTTTGACTATCTCCAAGGTTGGAGATTCCACAGCCTCTCCAGGCAACCTGTGCCAGTGCTTGATCACCATCACAGTAAAAGTGTTTCCTGATGCTCAGTGGGAATCTCCTGTGTTTCAGTTTGTGCCCATTGTCTCTGGTCCTGTCACTGGCCACCACTGAAAAGAACCTGGCTTCCTCTTGTTTGCATCCTCTCCTCAGGTATCAATACACATTGACAAGATTCCACCTATCTTCCTTTCCTCCCCCTGGCCTTCTCTTCTCCAGGCTAACAGTCACAGCTCTCTCAGCCTTCAGCCTTTCCTCACTGAAGGAATGCTGCAGGCACTTAACCACCTTTCTGGCTCTTTGCTGGACTGTCTCCAGTATGACCATGTCACTCTTGTTCTGGAGAGCCCAGACCTGAACCTAGTATTCCAGGTATGGCCTCACCAGTGCTGAGCAGAGGGGAACTTCCCTCAGCATGCTGGTGACTCTTCCCAGTGCAGCCAAGGACACTATTAGCTTCCTTTGCAGCAAGGGCACATTGCTGGTTCATATTCAACTCGGTGTCCACCAGGACCCCCAGGTCCTTTTCTGAAAAGCTTCTTTGCAATTGCTTGACTACCACCATGACCTGGTGCCAGAAGTTGTTCCCCACTACGGGATGGACTTTGCACTTCTCTTTGAAGGTTCCTGTCAGCCTGTTGAGGTCCCTCTGGATGGCAGCACAACCCTTCAGTGTATCAGCCACTTCCCCCAGGTTTGTGGCACCTACAATCTTACTGAGGGTACCCTCTGCTCTGTCATCCATGTTAAGACGTTGGACAGGACTCGATCTAGTATTCACACATGGGATGCACCACTAGTTACTGGCTTCCAACTAGACATCATACCACCACCCTCCAGACCCAGTTGTTCAGCCGCTATTCAGTACACCTCACTGTGAGCCCATCCAGCCTCTACTTCCTCAGCTTCTCTGCTGATGAAGCTCCTTTGGCAACACACGAAGAAAAAAAGATAGCAGTGCCCATTTTTCTATAGTGTAGATGGAAGAATTGAGATTAGAGACGCGATAACAAGATCAACAGATGTAGAGCCAGGAGAGACTGGAATAAAAACCGGTGCAGAAAGGATATGGAGTTTGGAAGGAAGGAAGTGGCAAGGGACAAGTGGTGCTTGGGCAAAATCTGTAACAACCAGCAGAACAAACTTGCCCTAGAATAAAACCAATATTAAAGAGCATCAGTGTTCCTCTGCTGTCAGCAGACAACTGGAAAAGTCACTGAGATTTATGTAACATGTTCTCATCTAAGTACACAAGAAAATGACAACATACCATGACTGCTTATGGAGTAACAAAAATCAGAATTGTGGAATCAGTTCTATGAGTGACGATTATATGCTGACAATGGAAGCCAGAAAAACCCAATTATGCAAAATGCAGAATACACATTAAGCAAGACAGGTTACAAACACAAGCACTACAAAGGTAGGAAACATCCGAAATCATTAAATTGTCCCAAGAACATTAATTTAGTCCACTTGCATGTACAAACTTCTATGTGATTACATGTAATGTCTTCTCCAGATTTTTTTCCAATGGTCGCTAAGTTTAGTGTTCAGGGAACTTAAAATTTCACAGTAAAGATAACTATGAGCTGTATAATTCCTGTTGTTCCATGAGAAGGTACGATAATGAAAAAAATAATTCATTGTTAAACCAACTGAATACCGTATTTTGGATATGAACACATCACCCGTTGCTACAGGAAAGTTCTCTCATATTTGGCAAGTTACTTAGAAGCGTGTTCCAGGGGTCATTAGTTAAGTTCCTCATTTCAGGTGCCCTACTTGAGATGCTCAGGGTAGGATTTGCAGGAGTATTTGTGAAATCGAAGAACTCAAGTGACAGCTTTATGCGAGTACTGTAGAAAGCACACACTTGTGTGCAGATCAGAGGAAAAATTGGAAACCAGAATTAAACACCAACTTCAACGCTGGCTTCTGATAATCCCAGGTCAATAAAACTTCAGTCTAGGTAAACAGTTCTCTTAACCACAGAGCTGGTTTCTCTCCAAGTAGTTAACAGCAAGCATCTTCTTAACCTTACTTTTTACTGCTCACAAGTGAGAGTAGCTAGAACATGGATTTCAATAGCTTCACTTAGTTAAATGCTTTTAACCTCTTTCCTTGAACTTCAGCACTCAATTTGCAAAATGGAGATAATGACATCGAGCAACTCTGGCTGTGGACAAGATAAAGAGTGAAGTCAAATTCACTCCTCCTAGCTCCTAACGGGCCTGAAGAATGTAGCGTCTAAAGAAAAGCATCTGAATTGGGCAATGTTCTTATGGAACAGGGAACCTCCTTTGCTTTGGAGAATGAACCTTCTTGCTTTACACAGACAACTGAGACACAGGGATGCAGGTTAGATACTGAAATCAGGCTGACAGTAGTGCATCCAAATTCATTAAATATATATGAAAGACTGCGAGTAATTGAGAATAGAATGAAAAGCTTACAAAAATGACCATACAGTAAAATGTAGAAAGGGGGAAAAAAACCCAAAAACCACAACAACAACAAAAAAGCAAACTAATAAATTAATTTGGGGAACACTGCCTTTGGAAAAAAAAAAAACAAAGCCCAAAGCCAAACAAATCCTGATTTCCTGCATATGTGTGTGTGTGAAGCAAACTGTATCACTTTCGAATTCAATATGGTACCATAGGCTGTCCATACAAACACATTCAATGCATCAATCCAGACATTTGTTAGAAATGTCTTCTTGATTGTGGAATCTAAACAGTAACTTGAAGTGGAAGGAGTTACTGCAAATTTTGATTGAAGTCCAGAAATTTCAGTGGTCTTCTAGGATGGGAGGAAGCTGTGCAACTTCTCACGGCCCTTCATTGCCCTTTTGTGACACAGACAGATATTATTACAATATTGTTTACAAAGCAGCTTAGGTTTCAGAACCATGGAACATTTAAGTAAGAAACATATTCTATTTGTTTGCATTCCAGTGCAACTTATGTCCTATTTAATGTTATTTTCTGTGAGAAACATCATTCTTTCAATAGTGCTTTTTTGGGATTAGCCTGTCTGATTCTCTTATCTTACAGAACTGATCTCTATCCGGCACATTACTGATGTGCAGTATGAAATACATTTCCAGACCTGTAGCTGTAGAATATAAAGCTCTCTAAAGTTAAAACAATTACGCTCTCTCAGCCTGATGCATAAACACTGCGCTCATCCTAGAGCTTTAAATTCCCAACAAAGTTATTTCCTGACAGTTACTATAGTTAATGTCTTGGGTTTGGTCCAATATATACTAACACCACTACACCCAGGCTACTACTGCCCTCCTCCTTACATACATGGAAAGATAAGGGAAACACGATGGTAGTTTTCCAAAATCGGAGTTAAGAAGGACAAACCTGACGTAAATAGGCACTGTCACCAAGCTTGGTTTAAAAACTGTTACATTTGGAGGTCAGAGGTTTGTGGAAGTTTGCAAACTACTGCTGTGAATTGGCATCAGTATATTTAGTTTTGTATAATGTGTGTGTGTGTATATGTGTATATATATATATGTTTAGTTGACACCAATATATGTGCAAAAAGTAAACTAAGTTCCTAAACTTAGAATATGGTTAAATAGATACAGTTTTGTGTAAATAGTGGGTACATTTCACTAAGTTACACCACTGTGGAAATCTAACGTTTTAACTCCTGGATTAAAGACCAGAGATGAAGCAGACTGAACACAAGCAGCTTTGGTTGGCTGAAGCAGGCTGCTTCTCCCTTAAGTGGACTCCTCCCAGTTTACAGGGAGGCAAACACTTGGCTGAAACAAATTACTCTGGCTCCCATTAACCTGAAAGGTATTCAGTTGGCTTACAGTAAAAGCAAATCTGGGTCTGAAGATGGAATCTGTAAATATGATGTAAATCTATGATGTTGCGTAAATGGACACATACACCGCGTGGATTTGGCTATTCCATTAATATAAACCATCTACTTACCAAGTACATCCTGCTTTTTTTTTTTTGTTGCTGATGTTTTTCTCATATACAAAAAATCTTTTATTTAAAAAAATGTCTTTCCTCCCTCTGCTGAATTACTTACTGTTACACACTGATCACTGTTGTGAGTAAAGTGATAGCCCAAAGAATGCTAGAGAGAATCTGATCACAAAACCCAACAAAATAAAGATGGATGAATTAAAACAAAAAACCAACAAAAAAAACCAACAAAAAACCCCACAATGACAAAAAAACCCCAAAGCCCACACAAAAAAAAAGGCAAACAAGGCCTTGTTTACTAGAATTTGGATACTTTTTAATCCTTGTAACCTTCTGTTCATATATATTCATATATGAATGTAGCTCATTTATCTTTTTAAGCATCACACATCACAAATAGTGCTGTTTAATCTCCCCCAACAACATCAACCATAAGCCTTGCAGGAAAAAAAACAAGAAAAAAACCCCCAAACCCCAAAGCAAAACCAAAAAAACAACCAACACCAAACACAAACAAAACAAACAACACCCAAAAAAACAAAAAAAAGGGTGAAAATGAAAGACCACCTATCAACAAAACAGCCTGGCTGTTTGAATCTAGGTTGCAGCTAGCAATTACTGGCACAACTGAGTAACAAATCCCTAAGGTATGGTGTACATTACCAAGTTTCCTTTTGTAACCACAGGTCTGCATGGGTCCACATGCAAATTTGTTAAAAGCAACCAAAATCCAGCCTGTCAGAAAACTATGGCAGACCACAACAGAGAGAACAGTCACTTTCCAGATTACATCCTCCCTTAACCAGGCTGGAGCCTACAAAACAGACCCCTTTCATCACTTCTTTGAGCAGACATGATTGAGTTAAGCAGAAAGGATTTGGTTTAAAAATACAGTGCTGAAAGATAAGTAGAACGGCTGTTACCTCGCTCTTACAGTTTCAAAGCCGTAGTTTGCAATACCAGTTTCCCTTTGATTTCCAGAAGTATACAGGAAAAGACTCGGGGGAGATGAATTACCTTTGCAAACCCAAGTCGCTGCACAGAGGTTCCTCAGGGGAACTACGCAGAATTTAAGATAGACTTATAAAAGCTGTCATACCAAAATGAAATAAATTCTTCTATCCAGACTCCAGTACCTCTCATCATTGTCGTCCCAGGACTCCTAAGAACAAGGACTTTTATAGCTGCTGCTTATGTTCAGATTTTAAAACAGAAGTATGTTATCAATGAAAGGCAATGTAAAGCTTTAGCCATTGACTGAAAATACATTCAATTTAAAAATCTGAGAAAAAAATCAGAGTGGATTGGTAAACTAAGGGAAGCGCTGCAGTTTGTTCATCAGAAAAGTCCAGTGGTTCACTCCAAGGAGCTACATTAACAGGAATTTAAAAAATCATACATGCAAAAGCTTCTTGTCCTGCTTTACTCATTTGTTATGCAATACATATATAGAAACAAATTAAAAAAACCTTAAAAACTTAGAAGCCAACAGCACAGTTTTCTTATCATGGTGTCAAGTTTGCTTGATTTTGTCAGCTCTTCCTTTACTGAATGTTTTGGAAGTTTGACTCTTGCAAGATGAGAATGTGGTACAACCCCAAAAATCAACACCACAGTTCTTCTGTTTGAAGTCTCTGGTCTTTAAAGAGTGTGCTCAGTTTCTTAAGCAAGGGAAATAGGGAAGTCACAAGGGACTACTTAAATGTCTCTTCTGCTTTTGCAGCTATCCTGCAAATGTGCACCAGAAGTACATGCATTTTTTATGGTAAGTAATCTAAAACTTTCGTAAGAATTCTTAACTGCTATTCTACCCCATGTGAAAAACAATACAAACAGATACATTTAATTAGGTAGCCAACTGATACCTTACACTGCAAAACACAACCATGCTACTCTTAAAGCTTCTGTAATCTTAAATCTGATAAATACGCAACTTATACTTTCCTCAGAGTGTATGTGTTGTCATATAATTATTAAATAAACATACCTAGTCCTCAACCCACTAACTTCTTCTGAATATAGCCGATTCACAAAATTCACCTTGCAAAACATGGTAGTGTAGCTGACCACGACGTCAAGAACAAATACCTAACAAGCACACACAGCAGTGAGCTTTTTAAACCAAGTCAGTAAAGTTTTAAATAACTCATTCTTAATTCTGTGGTGGTTTTTTTTCTATTAACATCACATTTTATTAAAAAAATAAGTTTCCTATATTTAACATGTATATTAGCTTGCTGTATATGACTGAAGATCTCGAGACCTTTAACATTAAATGATAATAAATCAAACACTTTCTTCACAGCTTTGAAAAAGGGAAGGGAGGAAGAAGGTCAGGACAGGAAAGAGTAAGGAAAAAGAGGAAGCACCAGGCCATTTCTAGCAGGAGAACCAAATATTTCTACAGCATCAAATTAAGAACCTGCATCACAAACATTAGGAAAAAAGAAAACCAATCATTATAACGATCAAATTTTGATATATTCCATATAGTCAGAACATACCATTGGGAAAGCCTAAACTGGGAAGGAATACATTCTATTTTGCAATTTTCTCTGTATTTCCAAGAAATTCTTTTCCTTCCTTCTCCACAAGCCATCGCTGATTTACTTGCATTTGTTTGAGCTACTATTCCAGTATGGCAGTTGCACTAGAGCCAGATATTCAGGACCCTGCAGGGAAAAAATCTGAAACTATTTTATCACAAATTTTCCCCAATAAGAATACTGGATAAATTTGATGGAGGAAACAACTTGGAGGTGTGCATATTACATATTTGTACATATTGTAGTCCAGAAGATTGCCTTCAACAAGAAGACTGTGCAGGAGTCATCTCTAACCTAAGGTTTGTATGTGATGGTTACATATTCTCCATGGACCCCAGGGTCTTTGCAAGAAGAGATGAGGGAATGAAAAACTCCCCTAAATCTCACGTGTTATTTGTACAATAGATTAGCAGCCCGTGGTTGTATTGCTCTATGTGCAATCACTCACCCTTGCAAACAGAGGGTTTCACAGAGACAGTTACCTGTGCAAAATTGCCCTGGCAGTAACGTCATTAGCAGCTGTGTTTTCAGGGTTCAGTGAGAATGAAAACTCATGGAGAACCTGTAGTACTGGGTTAGACTTCATCTCGTATATAAAAAGTGATCTCGGGGGGACGCAGAGTTCAGCTAACGAATTCTCTGTGTTTTCTCTTTGGGAGAAGGGAATAACAAGTGGCATTTCCAGTTAAAAAAAAAAAAAAAAAAAAAAAATCAGGAGAGAAAATAGCACCTGCAAGGAGGGATAGAAGGTCCCTCTCTTTCCTTGATAGATTCCTTCCTGGGATGAGACAGTGTCTGGTTCACTTCCAAGGTACCTATATTAGTATAAGACTGGAGATACATATATAACCTTGCACAAACCATCTCTCACTTTCCTCATCTGAGTGCCAAAGCCTTTCTCTAACAAGGATAAAAGGCTACGTTTGCAGTTTAAGCAACAATGGCATTTTAGATTGTTGTAAAATCAAAATACACTGGAAATATCCAAACAAATCCCAACATTTGTCTGATGCTACCTAAAGCCAAGAACAAACAAGCAAGCAATGAACACTAGTATTTTGGTTTTTTGCGTGGATATTACAAAAAATAGTAATCATACACTTTTTTCTTTTTAAATGTTCATTACTTAGATAAAGCACATATGAATGTAACATTCAGAATTGTAACATAGAAAATGTAATGTGGGCAATCTGCTATTTCAAGTACACTTACCAAAATACAATTTTATAATGAAGAAAGTCTCAAAATACACCTGTACAACAATTGGGATCCACAAAATATGATTTAATAGTATCACTCAAGATCACTTCATTGAAACCACTTCTATAATACTGTTTGAATAGTCATCCCTGGTCAAAGAGCATTCTCCCCCTTTCCCTAGCCCATCCCACAAAAGCAAGGGTGGAATTTTAATTGCAATGCCTATCTTTTAAAACCCCAAATCTGAAGCAGTCCTATTAACTATTACACTGCCTATACTTAGATACTAGGAGGATGGAACTCACCCCCTCTGAGGCCATGGTACATTGAGACACTTACCCATAGTATTGTTTGTAGCACAAGCAGAACAATCTTGTAAAGGGCAACTAAACAGGGTCAAAATATGAATTTATTATCTCACTACCAAATCATTCCCTATGTGTTACTTAAGCCTGTAACATTACAACTTTACTAAAAAAGAAAAAGTTAACCATTTTATCCTATAAATATTTTCTTTATTTGCTTTATGTTTAGAAGTTGCTATTTAAGTTCTATTAACAGAAATACATAACAAAAGCTCCCTAACGAGTGGAAAAAAAGTAATTACAAATGCTGAAAAAGTTGGCCTCATTAACATATGTACAGACTTGCTTACTTAATACACATCTTTGTGGGAATTAAATCATTTTATGACACACATTTATACAGGCATTAAACATTCCCAAGTAACTCTGAGCAGAGATTATGCCAAATCTTTAGTCTGGGCAGACAAAAAATGTATGTTTCAGTTTTGATTGTGGAGCTAACATGCAACAGATACAACATTCAGTCTGAGCTGTTGTTGAGAAGTTGTTCTGTTTTTTCCTGCAAAGATCTTTCCATTGAACTTGGGTCCTTTTGTCCCTTCTTCTCCTTGTTCTGCTGTTCCTGCAGCTTCAGGATTATTTTTCGTATTTCTTCTCTTTTGGTTTTCATTCTTGGGCGTGGAAACCAGTCTGTTAAGTTCATTGGTAACTCAAAACTCAAAATGGGATTCTGAAAAGAAAGGTCATTTGGATATTACAGTATGGTGTTATTACCTAAAAGACTGGAGAGAACTGTAGTGAGAAAAAGCACATTCATTTTCACCTCATTCCATCATCATGAAACAAATTTCCTACGTTTTTTGTGGATTAATTAAGATAGAAATCCATCAAGATTCAGTATGTTACAGAGTAACACCCATCCAAATCACAGTTCTGGTTATACGAGTGCTCAACTAATCTACTCAGTGCGCTACATCTTTCAGCCAAACCGTTTCGACTGCATAAATATATAAAATGGTACTAATTTTTTTTTTTAATAAGTTTTTAAAAAGGATGACTAGCATGATTGGGAATCTGTTGACAGATACTCCTGGTCTTATACTCCTGTGGACCTGTAAGTCCACAAACAGCTGACCATTTCACTCTTAAAAGCAGGGGCTGTGAAAAAGCCCCTGGCTACCACCAGCCCTTTTACATTTACATCATTTACTTGGTAGCCGTCATTCATCCAAAGAACTAAGAGTACAAGACATTACCTACACCACTCCTGTGACACTTTACAATTTCATTCTAACCAAACAATGTTTTGTGGAACAGTGTTTTCTCTCAAATAACTCCCTCTGCGTGTTCTGGTTTTCAACATTAACAGGGTTATTTAAGAGTAAATTACATTCATCCACTGAGCTAATACTAGCAAGGCTACTTGGGAAAAAAATATCGTCACATTCTGAACAGGAACATGTCAATGCCCAATGTTACACTAGCAACGTTACTCTGCATCCAAACAGAACACCAAATAGATAATGTGGCAATATCGACACCTATGTTGAACCGACTTTGCCAATGAAGCTACTGAAAACCACCAGTAAGCAGACTTCAGAAGAATGGCACTAAAGATGCCAAAAACCACGGGCAAAAAACTGAAGAGGTTTCCCACTGTTTCAATTAGGAAACAGGCCAACAAAGGAGTAAGAACATTAACAAAAACTCATTAGAGTGATTACCAACAAGAGAAAGATACTTCAAACTGATCTGAGCGCATCCTTCCCCGGGGCTTTTTGTCTTTGTTCAGCTTGCGGAAGAGAACCAGGGGCGTGGGTCAGAAGGCAGCTGTGCACGGATTCCGCTGCCTCGGAGCCTCCCTCTTGCCCTGCCAGCTCTGCAGTCCCACCCTGCCGCTGCCCACCCCCAGGCCAAACCCCGGCAGGGCCCCCCCAAAGCCGCCGCCCCCCGCGCACGGAGGCGCCGCCGGCGGCCCAGGGGCGGCCCCTGGCGGGCAGCGGCGGCAGCGGCTGCAGCCCGGGCACCCCGGCCCCAACGGCCCCAACAACCCGCCCGCGGGCAGCGGGGCAGGGAGCGGCCCCTCCTGGGCACAAGGGCAAGGCCGAACAGTCGCCTGCAGAGGGAGGGCTGGCAAAGAGCTTGCTGTGACAGCCGACATGTAGGCTCCTTACTACGTACCCACCCTGTCAAACGAGCCTCGCTTCTAAAAACTATACGATTTTTAACTCTTACTGTTAAAAAGATGAGCCTGAACAGTCCGCAAGCATCATACTAAGCATCTCTCCCCGCATACTCCTCATTCAGTTGGTACGGATACTGAAAACAACGAGGCTTTGTGCAATGTTTCAAGCACAGTAGCAGCTGAATCGGTTAGTTCCCTTAGCTGCAGGGCAGTCAAGCACCATGTGGCCCATACAGGTTCTCCTTTCCCACTGGTGTTACTTCTGAGCATACTCTGTGGCGTGCTACCTGACACATCTACACGCCTTCCCTGTTCCCTGCCTGGCAAAGTTGTTGCACGCTGCAAGACCAAGTGGGACAAGGGATTCAGCCTGATGTGGTTCAATCAGTTTGCAAGAAGTGGCTTAGATTATCAGAACTTGGTTGCTTCTCACGTCACCCACATACAAAACTGCAAGCACGGAAGAACGGTTCTAAGCTCTCGAGGATGTGTTGGTAAAGCAAAAGCTTTTGGCTTTGATTTTCATGAATGCACTCTGCTAAAGCCTTACTGCTCTCTTAGGAAGTATGAACGAGGGGAGGGTGGAGGAATAGAAAAAAAGCAATCCACTAACTTTCACAGAATCACAGAACGTTCAGGGTTGGAAGGGACCTCGAAATATCATCTAGTCCAACCCCCCTGCAAGAGCAGGGCCACCTAGATTAGATCACACAGGAACATGTCCAGGTGGGTTTTGAACATCTCCAGAGAAGGAGACTCCACAACCTGCCTGGGCAGCCTGTTCCAGTGCTCTGTCTCCCTCGCTGTGAAAAAGTTTCTCAGGAAACATTAGTTACAGGAGAGTTTAAGAACAGTGCTCTGAAGTCCTATGGACTGTAAGCAGAGGTAGTGCCCCACGCACGCAAAATCCCATTTGGTCATCACTTCTCCTCCCAACCCAGACCTGAATGGCCTAATGCCTCCCTCTACTTGTGAAAGGTCTGCAACTTTAAGACCAAGACAGTTAAAAACAGTAAGCAAGTTTTTAAGCAATTTCTTCAATGGAACCCAAGATTTGGCATTTAGCTCTAACAATTTTACTTACAGGTTTTAATGCCAGTTAAAAAACTACCCGTCTCAAATTAATTTATTCAGAATCACATTTCTTATGGAAAAACCAACGAGCTTTTTGTGTCACAACTTTAGATTTTGAATTCAATTTTGAACTTCTATTTCTCACAGAGTAATTTGAACCATAAGGACACCAAGGAAGACTCTAAACGTGTTTTCTTAACATTCACTCAGAAAATTCCATGGCTTTCAATTTCTGATACAAATGTACAACTAACAGGGATAATCAGTTTATGTTCCAAAAAGAATTATTATGTATAATACTGTATTAATTATATGTAATAGTATAACAATATATTAATATGCATAAATTAGTTTATAATGCATAATTGAATAGGTGTTAGAGCTACATCAGAGAGCCCTTTATTATTGCAATAATTTTAACAGCTCTTATTTGATTTCCGCAAGAGACCCCAAAAAATAGGTACACAATCATGTATACATACCTCAAAAAAGCTCTCCACATACTGCAGTATATACACTCCACAATCACTGAAGTTGTTCTGTTGTGGCACTTTTGGGTTGGAACCTTTCATGACATCTTTGGAAAAGCTTCTCTTGTTGCCTTTCCTGACTTCCCATTCCACTTCTAGATATCTACGATAAAAGACCATGCAAATTCAAACTTTTGTTCTCTTGTAGAATTTTGGAGGAAAAAAACCAACAAACAAACCATAAACACACACACAAAAAAACCCCACCAACCAACAGAAAAACTGGAGAGGAAACTTACTCCCTTAGCGTTTTCACAACGTTTGACCTGGAAGGGCCTCTTAGGGAGTCCATAAGCAAAATGCAGGGCCTAAGAGAGAACACAAGTTTTAAGTACACAGTACTTTAAAGCAGTTCAGAAAACCATAATGTTCCACAGCTAGCTAGCTATGGCATAATTTGAACCAAACTAGATCGATACTATGAAGCCAGCACTGTTGTAGTCTCCTAACTAGGGATAGCTAAATGCAGTTATCTTTAGATGTAACCATAAAGTACAGAGAACTTTGGAATACACTTAGAAAACACAGTACTGTCAAATGAAAGCATTTGTTACAGGCAAAATCTAGTTGCCTAAACCCCCTTTTGGCGTCAAGTGCTCTTTTAGATGCATAGGTGTCGGGGACACTGGCAAGAGACTAGAAAGTAAGGCCCAGAATCCATAAACATCCTTCTGGACTAACAGCTGGAGAACAGATGGGACAGTCCCCAGTGCTTAAGAAGACACTAAATAAGCATGTTCAAGAAGTGATCCCAACCAATGAATGGCATCTACCTGACAGTTATAAAACACACACATACTCTATTTGATAGATTTCAAAAAATAACGAATCCATAAGCAAACATTTTGTAGAGAACCAAGTCAGCTTGAATACTCCCTTGCACGCTCCAGATGTTTACACCCTATGATCTAGAGGACACTACCTTTGCAGTAGCTATAAATGTAAGAATCACCTCAGCCACCTGATGTATAAAATCCTTTGATGGATTAATAGTTCAAAGCTAACTCCCAGATTCTAAGATACATTTTGAGGGATAAATAGGATGCAAATTACTTTTCACAAGGCTCTGCTTTCTTTTTTTTTAACAAGACCACACACATTTAGAGTCCTTTATAGAAACTGCAGACTAGTAAATTCAGACAAAGTATCTGCATGCATTTATAAATTATGTCAGATGTATGCAAAATATAATGATGAATGTGAATAATGTACTTGCAACTTGTACTTGTTTTAACTTCTGATAAAAGTTACTCTTTACATTGGCAATGTTCTTTAATAATGCACAGTCTAGTACTGGGGGGGAGGAAGGGAAAGAAGTGAAAGCTTTTCCAAGGAATTTTTTTTTTGTTCATATAGAAGTAATTTAAACATATGCTGATAGTAAAGTATTTCAGGGCCTTTAATGACTTTTGATACTTAAGTGCCAAAGATCTTATGAAGTTTCATGTTTGGATTAAAATAATGTCTAGTGGAAAGTATTATTTACAGATAATCCATCATCAGAATGGGACAAATTTAGCCAAACTATAATCAGCAGCTCATAAATATGTTGAAAACTCACAATACAGATTTTTACGCCTTCATGAAAACGTATTAAGAACAATTCATACACATTCCATGTCATGTATAAATACATCACTTTGTCCTGTACCATAAGAATGTATTGTGAAAGCCTTTCTAGTAAACAATATATTCCCAAAGAAGGAAATATAAAAATGGAGAAATGAATTGTGAAAAAAGACAGACAAAACTGTGAAGACAGCAATACTAGTAACAATATTTCTAGAAATGCATTTCTTTCACACCAAAATGCAAGCAACTGCAAGTCAATTATTAACAAATAATTTCTAGGTTTCAAACATGAAAACTTAAGTTTAAGAGTTTTAAAATCCAAAAGGGTTAAAAAAAGAAACCAAATAATGTAACTGAATTTAGTATTGTGGAACATTTTTATTAAAAAAGAAAAAGAATAATGCTAAGAACAGAAAGAGAACGATAAAAAGCTAGAACACATTTAGATAAGAAATACAGGCAGTTAAAATTATTCCCATTTGTGTCTACTAATCTGAGTGGTGACTAAAGTTTTCTTTAATATTAATTTAATTATTTAAAGACTTTCTTTTTTTTTAATATAGGATACATGCTTTTGCAGCTTCTTTCAGTAGGAATTTAAGTGCAAGATATCAAAGAACAGCTTTATTTGAAGAAACAATCTTCAATTGCCTTAAGCTGCACACAGGCTTAACAGAAAACCAAAAAGCTATTATTCCACATTTGGTTTCATTCATTAGATTTTCTGCTTGCTGAAGATAATGATACTACAAAGTATAAAATTCTCTCTCAAACACTAATAACATGCTGATTAAAGTGCTTGAAGACTGCTGTATGACCATTTCCCATAATTACTGTCTTTTAAATTTCATAAACTTTTATGAAATTTCCATTTTAATGGTTTTAATACTTACTGTTTGCAGATAGTAGGCTTCAGGTGCCATTGTCCCATTTCTGAACTACAGTTATCATCTACAAGGCCACCATCGTCACTACTGTCTTCCTACAGAAGCAAGATGTTTACAGGCGTTTGTTTTACAAACATCCAAAAGAAATCATTGCTACACTTGCCATTTTTACCCAAGACCAATAACAATAAGTTTAATAAAGACGAGGAAGCTTTAATCTGAAACCCTTCATTGTTTGCAAAGTTTGCATTACCAACTTTTAGTCACATGTTTTCTCAAATCCATGCTGGAATGACATGAAGTCAACACTGCTATTTATTTAACGACCACGGAAACTACAAAAAGCTACAACTGACATTTTCAGAGCATTGCTGGCTTAAAGAGGTGCATCTCCATTTTATGGCTATAATCCATATTATCAATACTTTCCCTTGCTATGAAGCTGCTTGGCAGCTTCATGTATGTTATCTTCTAGGTTAAATGAGACAAAATCTGCAACGAACTCCGAAGTAAAATTTGATCTTTGCTCCAGAAAGAACCAACTTAGTTCTCAGGATAAGGGAAATTTAATGACATCATGTATCTCAGGTTGCAAAACCAGTCATGCCACAAACCTGGGAATATCTTTTGACCTTTTGATTTCAATATTGATTGCTATGAATGATATGGACGTTTTATGAACAAACCCACTAAGTTCTCGTATCTAAATAACCCAGTAATCCATGGTTTCCTACCCTTCTACTGAATTCACTATTACTACCACCGATCATTGCATTGTAAGAAAGGAGATGCTTTCCAAAAATAAGAACCCCCATTATCAGCATGATAATGTGAAATTTTTGGTGATATTTATGTACACTTCACTAACACACAGGATCCTATGACTGAAATCCTCAAGCTATGCTATGAAGATGTTATCAAACTACTGCCTAGTTCCTAATACATTTGGTTTTGTTGCAATCTCAACTACATTTTGAACAGATGTGAAGGTGCTCTCAGCCTGTTGTGGTCTAACATTTCTGTACTTGCTTTGTGCATTTGGCAAGGTATCAGTGATGGCTTCAGCCTGAATTAGTTGTAAGCTACACTTCAATGAGGGATCTCAGCATCTTTTCCTCCTCTCAAGGAACACAGATGGCCATGTGCTCTCCTCCCTGCCTTCATGACATACTTCAGATCAGAAACACTCTACTACTCCTTCTCTACCTTCAAGGAACTCTAACTGCTACAGAATTGACAGAAAGGCACTTCCATCACCTAAGAATCACAGAATGCTTGGGCAAGTGGCATGACAGGAGGGGCAGGTTGAGTCTGTATGAAAAGCACAGTCAGGTTTCAACACAAACTGGAGCTTTTGTATCTGTGCACACATATACATACTATTTGGAAGTCATTACAAATAGCTGCAGACTTTGGAAAGTAATTGTTTGTTCTGGACTCAAAGGTGAAAAACAGGTAATTCCTAGGCTGTATATTTGATAGCTTCCGATTTTTTATTTTGGACAACTTGGAGTCATACACCTGAAACATGAACAGGAGGGCCAATTAGGAAGAGTAAATGTGTAACTCCTGGCTTGTTCACGTTGAACTTACATTGCAGAAGCAACACAGTTACGGAATAATTCCCTCACACCCAGCAGTGAGTCAGTCAAGGCATTTTAATCATCAGTCCTTCTGCAGTTCTAAAATCTAAACATCTTCCCATCTGAACAAGACCACTGCTTGATTATAAACCCATGTTAATGTTTAAATTTGATTAGGAGAAACACCAATGAAACAAAACAGCACAGTAGCACCCACTTATAAATGTCTCCGTTTATATCCAGAAAATGCATCTGAAAGAAGAGTTACCTGTTTTGGGGTCTGGCAGATAAACGTGGGGATGGGAGAGATGAAAGACAGAAATGCATTGACTTTCAGAGTTTCCACTAAAATAATTGCGTAATATTGTCACTATGCAAGAGACTCACGGCATTAAATGCAGGATCAATACAGCAGTTTCCTTTTATGCAGTTTAATGAACAAATGTACAATCCTCTCCTGCCAGCTAATTTGCAAAATTTTGTAGGTATTCGATGCTTCGGATTTGACACTTGTCAACATAAACAGCTTTAGACAATGCACATTTACAATGTGTATGCAGCTTTTAAGCTGCCCATTAAAAATAAAACACAACAGTTTGTATTTCCCAAATAAAATAGCTAAATTCTTTACCTGGTTATCTTGGTCTTCAGAAAAATCTATAAGCTCATCTTCGTTTAGTTTACTGCCATCAGCCGAGTCTTCACTATAGTTTAGCCTGATTTTGTGCAATCCATCTGTATTAATCACAGACAGCAGTATATTTAAACATCAAGTACTTTGTTATCTGTGAAGACCAAACTAAGTTTAAATACCTCAGATTTGCTCAGGATAACTGTGATTCAGCTGCCATAGTATTTTATTCATGCATAGGAACAAGAGAGAAAAGTTTCTTCTAAGTAACACACCAGAAACTGTTCCTTATCTGTGAAATGACTAAAAAAAATTCTAGAGACCTGACTAAACCCCACCATGAAACTAGTCTGTAGTTCCCTGAAGCTTTTACAGCAGTGTAAATTGGTACAGCTACCAAAAGGGGCAGTCTCATTTGCTCCCTAATATAACTGCTTATTCCCATCCCTAGCTGGTTCCTTCCATGACACCAAATATATCCACACACAGTGAACCAGACTGAGAAAGTTAGTCACAAGCTTATCCGTTAACTTGAATCAATTCCTTGATCAGATTTGCTGTGCCGTTTTATGAAGACTTGTGCTGGTAAAAGGGAAAAGGCAGCTTGGGAACAGGCTGCTAGGGAGGGCAGAGTAGAGGATCAGCTCTCCTGGGAGCAGCAGCTTAGTAATGTTTGTGAAACTTCACTGTTTGCGAAACTTCACTGTTTGCTAAAAAGACTATCTGTAAATTCACTTCCCACTACCTCTACCTACTTAGTCACTTGGGAAACAGCATCAGAAGAAATAAAGAATTAAAAAATATTACAGCTATACCTGTGAAAGAAGCAGATACAGACAGCTACAGGCTTACTAGGTTACCAGGCAAGACTTCAGAACAGATTTTGATGGGAAAAATAATAAACTACGATGGAAATGAGTAACTCATGCCAGCAAAATCTGAAACCTTCATAAACAAACTTCTAGAAAAAGGCTATACAATGTATCCAAACAATCACAAAACCAGAAATGTTGGCTATGGTGTCACTGGAGGATGCATTACTTATTAAAGAAAATCAGAATTTCTGTAAGAACAGTAAATAGGGCATTGAACTAATGGGAAAAAAAAAGGAGAAGACCTGCATTTGAGAACACTTCAGCAGTAATACTTTGGAAAGAGGTTACCAGTAGAGTTCCACAGGGACAAACTTGGGAAGTAATCTTACTCAGTATCTTTGAAAAGACCTTAGCACAAGAAGTAGGCCATATACTAACGTGACTTCTTGCTGACAGATTAAAAAAAAAGTGATGAAGAAGAATCATATCTCATAAAAGGATTAGCCAATAAAAAGGGGATTAGTTAAGTAATTAAAAAAAATATTTTGGATGACATCAAAGTTATTTAGGTATCAACTCCTACTTATTTACAAGTCCAACACCAGGACTTAGTGTGAGACCAAGACAACGAAGTTGAGGTTTCCATACACAGTAGGCATTTAGGGTCTCAATTTTAAGCAGACACCAGAATTAGAGCAGAGAGCTACTCAACTGAACGGCTACTCTATGTCTGCTTTAGGGTGAGAAGAGGTTTCACTGACTATGCTATCAAAGAGGCACTTGCTGTCTTTTGAGATATCCTAGGATACCCAGGACATAGGTACATATCTGGCAAAGTTAGAGTCAAAACCCACACCAGCTGAAAGCTGGTCAGAAAACCCACAGCTTACATCGTTATCTTCCATCTGGTTGAAACCAAAGCTTACATACACTGCACATCTAAATTTATCTGCTTAAACAAATCCTTAGTGTCAATCTCAAATTGAATCTCACCCTTAAACCAGGACTGTGAACCATAAGAATGTCTGCATTAACCAAAGGGTGCATCACCTACAACAGCTGAGAGAGTGTAAGTATTTTAGTCAGCAACAGAATAACCATAAGCCACCAATACATTGTAGCCACTAAAAATATGTAATCCTAGCAAAAATGTATCATAAAAATATGTTCCACCTAATTACAGACAGGTAACAACTGCAGCATCCGAGACACATGGGACCTTATCATACAGCAGCAATATCGTAACAATCGCACATAAGATGAAAAATCAATTTCAACAAGAGTATATCTACACACCCCCCCAGTGCCCTGCCAAGACCTTCTAGGAGAAGTGATGCTTATTACAAGGTTATCACAAATTAATACATTTAGATTAGAAACTAGTAGAATGTTTATACCCACAAATTAAAGCTGTCATGTCCTGAGGTATACAGATTAGACCATATGATTGATAACCTTTTCAGATCTTGTCCTATAAGCTAGGCAATACTCACTGTGTAAATTAAGTCTCTAGGAATACTGTCGGTGACTAAAGTCAAAGTTTCTGAATAACCATAGGTAACCCAAACCTTGCAGTGAGCAGATAAAACAATCTTTTCCTGATTCCTTCATCTGCCTTTAAAAGTATGTCAGCTCCTTTGTTCACTTTCATACAAATGCTGTTCCAGATCACTGAAATTAGCCCCTGGAGCAGGGGGTGCATGGAGAAGGCCTCTCCAAATGTAACAGAGGTCGTATGAGAGAATTATTGTTATTTTTTAAAATTATTTTCTTCTTACTCTTTTTCTATACCTTCTATCAGGACATTAAAAAACTTCACGTTGTTGAAGCAGAACCTCAAATGCTAGAAATGCTAGAACTAAGGTTGCTTACACCATCTTAATTCAGTTCCCCCAAGTACATATGTTATAAGGGTCCACAATCAACTAATAATATTTCCTTAACAATTACAGACTTAAGTGATGCAAAGTAATACCTACAAAATTATTTTGTGTGAAAAAGATCACACAACTGAAAAATTAATCTTGTTTAGGAAGATTATCTCAAGCCCTTTACCATGAGTACCATGAGTTACATTAGCAGCCGTGAAAACATTTTATACGCAACGGCTATAAATGATATTGCAGGCACTCAAACTTTAGCCACATACTAAACTTTCAAAGTAAGAAGTTTACACAATTGCAGAAGTAGTAGCAGATGTGAGATCTTCAATTTTTTCATTAAAATGTGCATATCTTTACAATTACATACCCATAGATTGGCTAGCAGTTGTGAATTCACCCTGTATACCATTTTCGTCCGTAGTCCTATGGTCTAGTTTATGGCATGCTGATTCCACAGTGTTAGGTTCTTCCACATCACTGTCTATTTGATTTAGTTTTTTGAAAGCACTTTTTCCCCTACAAGGACTTCTTCTACAACATGAAGATTCACTGTCCTCTGTTTCAGTGTTTGGGTCAATTAAAGCTGTATTATACTTTTTGGTCAATGTCTTCTTTGCTGTGGACTTGGAAGGCGAGTTTTGTGCATCTAACTCATTTGGCAAAGGAGATGGTGTGTTGCTCTCTCCATCTGAAGAGGAAGATTTTATCTGTGTTGAGGCATTTTCATGATAGTGGGGGTTTGGTTCATATTTGGGTTTTTCTAAACCAGGAAAACAGATGACAGCCAAAAACCAGTGGGCCCTGCAAATGAAAAAAATACTTTAAAAACTAGCAGTTACATTAATGCTCATGGTTAAATGTGAAATTGGTAAAAACCAAACAAAACACTGAGTGTGGGCACATACACACACAAAAACCCAAATCCTGCCCCCACAGTTATTAGAGATAGATTGTAGTAGCTGTTAACTCTGCTAAGCAGGCATTACTCAAGCCTTCAGTCTTCTTGAAAGGTAAGATCACTCCAGACAAACAGTCACCAACAAGTTCATTAATACGATGAAGTTAGTTGAAAGCAGGTGCTGTCTAAATATTTACTTCAATTTCTTCATACTTAATGCATTCTTTTCCTTCTTTGAATTAAAACTTATGTCTAACATTTTCTTTATTGCTGCTTGAGTGAGAGATTGCAGAGCTCATGTTTTATGGCTTTATGAAGTTTTCTAGAGCTCAGCACTAGCAACACAAGTAGTCACATCTAACGGTATAGCTGAATTGCTTATTCTTCTGCCTATGAGATCTTCCAACTCTATATGACACTTCACATGTTTAAAAAAATAAAATAAAAAATTCTTGCCAACAGTGACTTAAAACAAAGGGGGGGGGGGGGGAGAGTGTCTGTGATGCCACCACCAGGACTGTTGTCCTCCTTACCCTTCACAGAACTGACATTCTAACCCTTTCAGGCTCAAAAATAGGTATATCCCCCAAACATAAAGATAGGCAGTAAGTTTTGCCCTAGTTTCTTCCTTATCTCCTTGCCTCTTCAGACATCACTGACTTGTCACTTAATCCAAAATACAGCAGCAGAAAATTCAGGGACTGAGGGATTGCAAGTAGACATCAACTGAACTCATTTAGAAATTTTCTGAAGGTTCTCTGGTTTCCTACAGTAAATAATAAAACAGAACCTAGCTATGTATTATGCAAGTGAAGCCACATTTCAGTGTTTTAGAAACAAGAAAAAGCAGTAGCTAAAAACTGCACGTCTAACTGATACATTAAAAAAAAGTGGACTTTGAAAGCAGCATGTTAAGTAAGGAGGCATTTTGTCCTGAATGGTTCACCACATCTACTAAGTCAAACTCTGGAATTTGTGTGTGCTCTATTAATCTAGGCTTTATGTACCAGTTATGTAAATAGACTAGCAAATTAACCTGGATCTCAAAAGAAAATTGCTGTAACTTTTAAAAGAACAACCTATTTCCACTGGAGACTTGAGCAAAACGGACTGTACTGCAAAGGACAGTGATGCAGTCATGGTTAAATCAGCCATATTGTTCTGAAGCTAACTGTCCCCTAGATTCATCCTGCCCACCTACAGTTACTGCAGTTTGATATCTTGTTATATGGTGAGCCCACACTCCCGAAACTAGTGTTTATGAAGAAATCCAGAAAGACTTTCTGGAAATACCTACTGAAGTCCAGAAACTCCAAAGCAATCATTTCTCAAATGTACTCTTAAACTGGATGCCAGAATAGCAAGCTGAGTGTCAAAAGAAAAAACAAAACAAAAAAAAACCAACCCAACACCATTCTAGGCAGCACAGAAGCATTATCAGGAGCAACCATTAGCAGCATTCCCATAATGCAAGAGAAGCTCTCAAGCTTTCTCAAATCCTAGAATGACTTGTTTCACATACTACTTAATTCAAGCCACAAAGAAGCAAAAGAAACTCTGAGACTGGTTCTCAACCAGGCTAATTTTGCCACAGATTACAGTTTGAGACCTTTTATAAAATAGCAATGAATGCAGATCTTTCACCGGAACCAAAGAAGCTTCCATACCGTTGATCCGCTATTGTATCACAGAGAAAGTTCTGTTTACAAGGTTGAATTACCAGCATCAAAACAGGTGGAAAATTCCTGAAAAAAACCTGCAGTCCTGCAATGTGTCAAGTTGCAAACACTGGGAGAATCTAGACAACTCCATGCTGTGAGTTCTACGATCATAATCTATGAAGACAAGGAGTAAACTGAGGGAAGAGAAGCTGGTGATGAAAGCCTTACTATACCATATTGGGTTGCACATAGAGATGTCCAGGCAAAGGCGTCTTGAAAAAAAATTCTGAAAGCCAGGCTCTTCAAAGCCTACGCAGATGACATGTACTTTGCTCTATACACCACAGGCATTAACCATCTCTCCCTCCTCATCACTGAGTCTGTATTTCCGGCATTTTCACTAATCCCTTCAAGTTATGAGGCAATGCCCTGATCACACAGAACAATAAAACCCTAGACAGACGAACACCAAGTAGCTGGAAGTTAAATTCTGCTGAATGTACAGCATCTAAGCAATTCCATTCTTGTCAACAAAAAGCGTGACAGTCCTCGTTTTGCACGTGAAGAAGAGGACCACAAGAAAATTTGGGAAAATGACAGAACACAAAAGTAGTCGCACAAGGGATTCTCTGAAAAAGCAGCAACTTAGTACAGATGTTATGTCCCAGCCCACAGACTTCATCATAAAATCTGCAGATCCAAAAGACTCACTGCAGATTAAGAAGCCAACTAATCAACAAATCAAAACCACAAATATATAAAAATGTTGTATTTGGCACAAAAGCAAGGTTTCACAGTCCTATTAACAGACAAAATCCAGGAGCTATATATTTTGTAACACATTACATACGCAGCTACAAAACGCTACCTGAGGCTGTAACTTGCACAAACAGGATCTATACTGTATTTGCTAACCAGGTCAGAAATCCTTCATTTTAGTATTTCATCATTAAGAAACAAAAAATTAGCACTGATACTTAATTGCCTCTTTTGTCAGTGGTATGTTTGGTTCTGAAAATAAAACTTTCTGGTCCTGTATCAGAGAAGTTAAGAAGCACCTGAAGTGGTACTGTAGTGAAGTTAATGAAAATAAAACAGTATTTACATATCGATTCAACATAAAGACAAGAGCTACATATCAAAGTAAGAGAGAGAATTGAAAGGAAGTAACCAAAACATTTTTTACTGAATAATGTTATGACAAGATGACTCCAGTTCTCTGCTCTTGACCCATTTTGAAACAGAAGAATATATGGAAAAGATCAGTCAAATACATAGTAATCTGGAAAACCAGCTATTCTTACATGTCATGGCAAGATCACAAGCCAGGAATACACTTAGCAAGTGACAGCTCTGCTACTAGGATAAGAGGCCTTAGAAGTCTTCAAACTTGCAAGGCTTTTTTGTGCTTCCCCACGTAGCTCTCTAGCCTCCTCTCTGAGTTGCTATTACCCATTAGTCATTATAATGGGAGCATTTAATAGTCAAGTCACTGATTCTTTCCTAAACACCTCAGCAACTTCCCAACAAAAGTTCAGCTTTTTATTCCCCAAAACTGATTGCTGGATTTCAGGGGATGGTGGAAGTGACATGTTTGTTGGGAGACAGAATAACCAAGAAAACTACTAGCAGCTAATAACAGCATAAAAAAAAAAAAAAAAAAAAAAGAAAAAAAGAAGATGATCTAATTTATGCTTTCTTTGCCAGAAAGCAGGTAAAAGCCAACAATAAAAACACACGTGCTTCCTCTGGCAAACCACAACTTTCTCATCTCTCTGGGTACTTGCAGAGTGTTTTTCTGCTCTGCAATGTCTGTACTGTACATATTAGGAAACCACTTCTTCAAGTGCACGTCCCACTATCACCACTCACCAAATTTCAGTTCACAGTGAAAGACAGTTCCAAAAAGTGCGAACAGGATCATTCTCAGGTGAAAGAGTCACACCAAGAGTACGCTATTCATGCTCTAATCACTACTGGATGAGTCCATGAGACCAAACTCATCTAAAGCAAAATTCCCAACCCATGGTGTGACCATCATGTCTTTTGTTCTGCAAATTTACTCCTACTGAGCTGCACTACTTACTTGCTAAGGCAGATATTGCTTTAGTAACAGTAAATGAAAAAGACAGTGAAAAACACTGTGTGCCAAGTTACTGGGAATATATTTAATTCTTGTAAACCCACAGAATGATCTCATTTTCAGGTGAATTCTAAGTCACACTGTCTTGTATTTGTAGCATTATCAGTCTTGCTTCTGTGCATAACGAATGCGACTAACCCAATACATGGCTGACCCAAGAGAGGACAGTGGGAAGTAAACTATATAACAAGCTCTAAGGCAAATAAAATTTAAGTGACAGACACTTCGAAGGTCTGCTATGTAAAGCTTTGGGGAAGAGGGATGGCAAGGATGAAGTCTGCAGTGGACAGAAGAAATATCTTACATGAGTAATTTTCAACACTAAAGGACTGTCTGTCTTCCCATGGCTGTACAGATCACAGCATCTCAAATTCTTCAGTCAGTGTTTGTGAAATATCTTTCTTGGATGTTTACTCATGACTTCATAACAAAGATCGATCTACGGTCAGTTACCTCATAAACTGCCTCTCTACAGCTAGCCTCAGAACTCAACTGGGGAGGAGGAGAGAAAAGAGAATATTCAGAAATTCTCTTCCCACTGAACAATGGCACAGTATCTAGATACATTTCTTTGAAGAGTCTTATTTAAAAAAAAAAAAAAAGTAAAAAAAATTCCAAACCTTTTCTTTGAATTTTAAACAAATCAGTTTGTTATGCCTATAGGCCAGTTACAATTCTCTTGCCTTTTTGTCCTTACTTTATTTATGCTTTTATTATATATTTTTAAAAGGTAGTAGTTCAAGTTCACTAAATATTTTGCTTTTAAGGACTGCTTAGGTTCTTTTTGTGAAATGTACAAAAAAAGAAAAAGAATAAAGCTCCCAATACAGGGCAGTAGAGATTTTTAATTGCATTTTCTTCCACTATTGCTTTATTGTAACTGAAGGATGATGTTATCTATACGAAAGAGTTCTCACTGGAAGAAAAAGGATTTAAAAAAAGTAAACCTGAAAGTTACCAGTGTGACAATAGGTTAGAAGAGCTAATACCAGAGAACCAGGTAAAACCTTGAAGAAGTACTTAGCAACTTAGTACTTATCTACTCAGTTTTTATATTGTCCCATAATACTTCTAATGCAACTGAGCACTTAAAAGATCTTGCATCACTTTGTTGTTGTTGTCACCTGGAAAAAGAGGCTTAGTTTCTTAACTTTTGACTTTAATTCAGAGTATAATATAACTTTCAATTTCACAATTATGAAGCTTAAGCCTTTACCATGTACATGTGATAAAAAGGTATGTTTACTTACGCTTCGTTAAGGGGAACAAAAATAAAATCTTTCTCAAAAATGTCAACGTGCCGTGTCCATGTTTTTACTCGCCCATGTCGTCTTTGTTGTATTCTGGAAGAAGAAACCAACACATGATTTGTAGGGTGGCCTATTTTAATTGAAAGACTACTTTTCCAGCTATTTTCACCTTAACAGCTTCTTCAAATTTTCAAGGCATATTCTCTGTTTGCTATAGGTCTGGATGCATAGCAGAGTTCTGTTAGTATGATAATATTGTCCGCAAGGATTTCAGCCCTCTAAAGCACTGGGTCTTGTACCCTTCAATGTACTTAGCTCTTAATAAAACTGGCTTAACAGACTTACGAAAGGTTTGAAGTTTCATGAATACTTCTTCTTTCTCTTTGATTAAGGCGTTTATAGAAGAATGAACTGAACACATGTATTCGATCAGCATCTTCTTTTTTCAGTTTTTCAAGTACCAAATACCTAATTTGTTATTAAAAAAAGTAACAAACAAAAAAACAGTTAAAGAAAAATTCATAAAGGAGTTAACTCTAAGGATTCAGCACCAGAGTAAAAAGGACTGGCAAAAGCGCTACTTCCCCACCACACTGCTGCAGTCTCTCACAATAGGTGTAAGAATATTAAATCTAACTAACCACAAAAACTCATTAATGCAACACGTGTCAATATTTCAAGGTATTAAGTACCCTGCTCAATCAACAACTTGTTTGTCTGTTTTATTTCTTTTTATATCATGTCAGGAAAATAAATTTCCAGTGAGTTTGTTACAAATGATCTACCTAGAAAAGACCCATATTTTGTAACTGAGTCAGCAGATCTCCAAACACTCCCAGAGTGATGCACTAATCTTCTTTTCACCTCTACCTTATTTCTATAGACTGAAAATTATAGACCTGCACCTTATGAGCAGCCTAAGCACAGCAGCGTGTAACAATTTAATACATTCTTAACATCTGTGAATCAGTGACACCAAAAAATCGATTTATGTATTATGTTAATAAAAAAAAATTCCAGGGACCCAGACACTACAGAAAAACCAGATAAACTTAGAAGTATTTTTTTTCCCTTGCAGTTAAAATTCCTCTGCAGAGGCTATAAAATTTTAAAGAATCTTTTTTCCAAATAAGAACAATCACTGTCAAGCAGGATAGGAGAGAAACCAACATCTCTTTCAAAAACACTGTTACTTTTAAAATCAGATCCATGCATAGTTGGAGACCAAGTGTTACCAATTGACCTATGAATTTTTAAAGTTAGAACTTTTCAAGTTTCAAAGTAAAAGAGGACTAAAATTGATGTAAAACAAAACTTACTTTAAATAAAAATCAATAATAACATCATTCAAAAATTCTCCTTCATTTAGACAATGGAGGTCTTCGTTGGTTACAGAGATACCACCTTTAGCTGGAGGAGGTGGATAAACTATCAACCTGAAAGAAAAAAACATTCAATAATAAATACAAAGTGCCAAAAAACCTCAGAAAATTGTTACAGGGAAAAGATAAACATCTTACTTTTCTATAGGACCAATAAATACTGTATGTGGTTCTCCAATTTCTTCATCGTCATCAAAATATGGTAACTGCTTATTTCTCTGCTGCATTTTGGACTCAGAAGTAACCTTACAAGAATAAAATCAGTATTAATACGCATACTGTGCTCAAATTTGACAAAAAGGTAATAAGGCTCTGTGAAGTGCAGCAAGTATAATATCCACTGCTATTGAGAAGGACTTCAAGTTGTTTTTTTACCTTACCTAGTTCATTTATTACATTTATGTCTGTTCTCATTTCTTGCAGAGGCCATAAAACTTTCAAATTCTTTAAGGGATAGTTTCCTTTAAAGAAAGCATTAACTAAATACAACTACAACACTACAACTTAATTTCTGGTTTGAAATATTACAATTTTACCAGTAGATTAATCTGAAAACAATTATGTTGTCCAATTACAGTACAAACTTCTTGTCCCTTAATAACTTTGAAATTACAATATTACTTGTGGACCATTGTACAACCTCACAATCAAACTAAACACACTAAGAAGTACTGTGAATGCACAGACTACTTCCAATAGTATCACAATCTGACATGGGCCAGTCTGGAACCCTCGTACAAAAGTCAGCAGAAGTTGTTTGGTCTAGTGACCAGCACACGATCTTCAGGGTATTTGTAACTCAAATAACATAGCAACTTTGTTATTTAAAAAAAAACAAACAAAAAAAATCAAACAAAAAAACATGATTACATTTTTTATTTTGTTTTCTCTGTGAGATGGACTTCCTTTGGAATTGTCTTCCAAGGACTTTGTAAATGCAACAAGCCTGCCATTGGCTTCTTCAAAGGAAATTTTCACAAAGAAGTCAGAAATATTATTTCTTATACCAATGTCAGTAATTATTTTTTCAAATATTGAATTTGCATGAGGATCAAGACCAGTTTCAAAAATCAAAATGATGTACTGTTCTTCTTGACCTATGAAAAAGCAGAGAGAAGATTATTCATTTCAAAACAAAATGTCACAATTACAAAGAGATTCCAAGGAATTAGAGGCAACAGTGTGCATACAACACATACGAGCAGTAATATACACATATGCAGACAGACTGAAGGATAAACCACCAAACCTTTCAACCTGAATTTACAAAATGAATGCATTTAACTTCTGCCTTAATGTAGAAACGTTAATTATTACACCTGATAAATTTTTAAGAGACATGGAATGCAAAGCCAAAATACTCTTTGAAATAACAGCTTCTCTGCTTACCAACTGTAATCAATACTTTCTCTTTTTCTTATTACAGTTCCTGTCCTATTGTTTCAATATAATTCCAGAAATTAAGTATTCAGCATAGTTTCCTCTCTATATAGGGAAACCTCATGCCCTAATTTCTTGCAGGTCAACACTAGGTCTAGAGCAGCTCTCAAAAAAAATCAATGAAGAATCAATCAATACACTCATCTGTGTAAACTTATTAGAAAAGGAGAACTGTATTAAGAATGTAGATGATACTTATGGTCTCAATGTTTATTATAAAAATAGTTTTCATCCACTTAGTCTCTTCAATATCTACACATGGCATTTTACAAGATTTCAGCCTAGTTTTCTCCTACTTTCAAATGGATGTGATTGAAAAAGAAGTGGAAAAACAAAACAAAACAAAATCTAACACTCAATTAAAACAAGAGACAGTATGTGAGACTCCATCACTTTGGGAGATTCATAGTCTGTTCTGATCCTAGAAGGCTACTCTATACAAACATCATTAATATGCAAAATTTTCAAAAAGCAAAGTCACTATAGTATATAAGCCCAGAGGCCTCCAGCCTTTTAGCTGACACAGTCTATAAAGAATCACTGTATAGGAGTATATACGGCACTGACATCAACAGGTCCGCTCCTTCAGACAACAGAGACACTCAGAAACTGACAGGTTGAAAAAAATACTACTTTAACTTGGGGTAGTCAGCAAGTAGGACAGAAAACTTCAACCACGGCTTAGAAACTGAACAGAATATTGAGGGGAAAAGTACATTTTTAAGGTGACCGCTTCTAGACTTCAGTGGAAAATTAAGAATGATGTTTTTTAAAAAAGTCTATTACATATTAGAAGCACACAGTTCTAACAAAATTACTGATTCTAGGAACAGGTTCTTGGATAAAAAAGTACAAAAACCTGTAGTGGCAATTTCACCAAAGAAACAGTTATTTTTCTCTGATCAGGTTTCTGTTACCATAGAAACAGAAATCACGATCTCTGATCCACGGCAACCAGTTTTCTTTTCTCAAAAGTATGCATCTGACCAAGGAAAGGAATTTAAAATGTCACAATAATCACAATTTTCATCTCCTTACACAGGTAAAGGGATCCAATGACCCAGAAGAGCAAAGCCCTTCTTTCACGTCTTGTAACAACCAAAAAAACAACCTCTCTGGCTCCAGTGAACATTCTGTGAACTGAATACTGTCAGGTGCTCTTTCATGCTTGTTCTCAATAGCCCTAATAAATCTTGCATTTATTGGTACAGTGGCTTAGCTTCAAACAGGTCAGCCTACACCTTTACCCAAAGTTGCAGAATGTGAGTCCGATCAGTCAGCTATTTATTATATAAATAATACCTGCTCACACCATATGAAAAATAAAAAAAAGCAGTAAATTGGACTAAGAAGAATTATTTAGAAAGTCAGACACAAGAATAGGATCCAGGCTGGAATTCCCACTCTCATGTAGCTGGCTAACTCAGAGCTGCACGGATATGTTTTTCTCTAAGAGAATAGTTTAAGACACACACATAACCATTTCTTTTTAGTTATTCTTAACATGGGAAGCTAACCGTTGTGCAGAATAATTCTTCAGCAGCATATTTCCCAATTCACCGGAAACAGAATTTGTGTGTCTAACTGGATTTTGGGTGTTCCTGTTTGGGAACTAGGCATTTTTACACAGCTGCGGATTCCGGCTTCAAATAATTTAACTGCTCACAAAGCAAACAGCAACTGTGTTAACAAAACATACTCCAAAGTATCAAGTACAAGAAAGTAGTTAGGTGTAAAACTAGCTCAGTGTCACAGCCTCAGAAAGAAGAGCTAGGGGCAAAAAGGCAGAGAGACAAGGCAAGGGAAAGATTTCTTACTCAGACAATTCAGGAAGCTTTTCCTTCACTTGTGCACACTCTTGTTCATCTGGGGTCTAACGCCTGCTCCCAGGATTGCCTGTAGCCCCCTCACACACTCTCCAATTACTTTTTTAATTATAGTAGTACTTAGAGCTCATACTTTTTATAGGTGGTGCATGGGTCACTATAACAGTGTTATATGTTAGAAGCACACAATTCTGAGATTGCTGAAAGCATTCTTCCACCATTTGAATGCACCATGTACCTATGAAGCTGAGTACAAGTATAAATAACCACAAAATTTATCCTAAAGAAAAGCCTGTTTAAGGGGAAAAGGACTCCATGCTAATTAAAAAAAATAAGTGTGCATATTAAGATGCTACACTCCTGAAGTAAACTATGTTGAAATTAAACTTAATTTTAAAATACAGGAAGACAATCCACTTATTTTCCAAATAGGTATTCATCTACATCACAACATCACTACAAGCATATGGGAAAAAAACCAAAACAAATTAACTATACAACAGTTTCTACTGAAATTAAGGCTGTAAAGAGAACAGCACAGAAAGCAGAAGCAAGTATGCTAAAAGCTGTCATATAAATGTAAAGGTCCACGTACAAACGCTAAACAAATCAACTTGCTTTCATTCAGTACAAATACTAGTGAAACAAATTATACAAAAAAGACAAAATGTAACTAGCATGTGTCTGAACAAACAGAAGACTACCAGCTGTTCCAAACTGTACGCCTCATCAGCCTGGGAAGGTGATAATGTCTGGAAAAAAACCAAACCTGCGCCAGACAATGATGCCAGTTCTAATTTTTAGTGCACTACGTCATGATCCAGATCATTAAAAAACAATTTAAAGTGAATAGTAGACTAAAATTGTTTTACTTACTGTCTCCTCTACATTCATACCAGACATTATCTTTACTCATTTTCAGTTGGTCTCTCAGGCTACTACAGGTTGATGGTATTGTTTGTAGGAAAACTACTGGCAATTTTCGGACACTACACCATTCACATTTGGTAAGTTCTGAAGTTTTCAGGTTAATCTCTCGAGTATCACTCTCTGATTCTAGAAGAAAACAATGATATATTAAATTATATTTAAAATTACGTGGTTTCCTTTACAAATTACTCTTTGATTTTAACAACAAGCCAAGTTCTGTTCCACAGGGAAAAAGAAACACCATTTCAACCGATGTAAATTTGCAACTATTACTATGCCACATTTTACCATAGGTTTGTAAAACTTTCTTTGTAGGTTTATCTTTGACCAAGTTCCCTTATGAAAAGTAACTTTAAAATGAAGAGGAGAATAAACACAGAGAGAAATAATCTGGTTGCCTAACAAAAGTAAGGTACTGTTCTCAGTTTACTACCAAAGAGAAATGTTAACAACATGGTAAGTTTTTAACAATACATATGATGCTGTTGATGCCAATACTGAGTAGGGTCTACTGAATTGCAAAAACAGAAGTAAAAATGTGTGAAGGCAAAGTTCTTCAAATTTGGTTCAATGGCAGCAATTATTTCTAGATTAGAAAAATGAGTAATGGTATTCATTTAAAGCTGTAGTTAGTAGCAGATACCACACATCCTCCCTTCTTGTTGGCAACTGAATTCACACCCCTATGGCTGCTGCTTGTGAAGACAGGGTGAAGAGCTACCCAAAGCAAAAGTATCTACCAGCTGAAGACTCATAGTGGTAGCCACAACAGCTTCTGCAGAGCAAAGCAGCTCTCCTTTCCTTCCAAACCTCCAATACCCTCATCCCACTAGCTGGGGAAGACGCAGCCCAGTTCTAGGTCAGACTGCAGCAATAACGTGCTTCCTTCAAGGCGACTGGGCAGCATTTAGTGCTCAGAACAGTAGTTTGCAGAGCAGCAGAAATGGACTAGTTAGATCTATGCCTTGCACATCTCCTTGCACTGATCCTCATTTATCTCCCTAGGGTCCCACATAGGGGAAAAAGAAGACAGTAACTACATGAAGATTTATAGATGCCTTCTCTCCTTTTTGTTCAAAACAAACAACAAAATAGCTTTCCAAGGCTAGGCTGTAATACCTCGGTCTCTGAACTAAACGTCCAATTTTCTCTTTCTTAAATGAAAACACTTTCCTTCGTTCATTTTATCTAATTTCCTACTTTCAGAGACACGCTGCAGTAATGACAATCCCAACTTAAAACTGCATTCAACCTATTTAACTGAGGCATACTGGTCCACCCAGTAGTGTCTAGATAGAAGGTCCTTGCTAAAACATGAGCTAGCTGGTCTTTGGAGAAAACTCTTTTTGCACTGAGATGAAGTATACCGAATTTTATGTCCAAGGAAGGCAGTCTGCTCTTCAGATGAAAATGTAAATTATAGTCATCCTTTTGTATTAAGAGAGTTATAATACATTTCACCATAAACACATTAACCTGTGAACAATACTTCTTGTAATGCTGACATAAGGCAAACAACAGGACTAATTAATTAAAGACAATGTGAATAGTTTTTTTAGATATTAGAAACAGAAAGCTGTTTCCTTGGAACTGCAGTTGGGAGGTGCAGGAAACTGACAGTCAATGTGGAGAGAATTTTGAGAACTTGGCATGTATTTTTACATGCAAAAACAAGCTCAAGGCAGGATAGCACTACTGTTTCTACAGCTGTTCAGAGCATTCACCTTTCCCTGAAAACAAGCATGACCACTGAATCAACCTAAAGAAACAAAAAATGACAGGTGTTATTTTTATATGAAGACCCTTACTGGTATTAAAACAAATCATGCTATGGTTATAAAGTTAATAGAAATGGAGCTCGCTGGGAATACACCCATCTTTGTCCAGATGAAAACTCAAATAAATTAGATGGAAAGCGCTTAATGTCCCAATAAACACAGCATTTCGCATGGAAATAATTCGCCATGCAGCTGTTTGGACTAAAAACTGATAAGACATTTTGTACAAATTTTACTAAGCTTTTTTTGTGTGTTAATTTTGTTTGGCTCTTTCCTTTGTTTTTTTTGCACTTCATGCATGAAGGCTGGTAGTTTCTATTATTTTAGATGAAAGAGAAACTCAAATGCTTGACCGAGCAAAGGCTGTGCTCATCTTCACAGGTTGAGAGACACTTTTTTTGCATATACAGTGACAAAATAGTTCTCTTTTACAAATAACAAAGGCAAAATTTGACAGGACAGCATCTTCACGGAAGCTTAAAATTAACAAAAAGAGGCAGGGTTTTTTTCCTACCAAAACCCTACAAAAGAAAACCAAGAAAATAGTGCAATAGTTGTAATGTCACCATTTCTTAAACTATGTCACTGTGTTTATTTTAGTAACATGAAATATAGAACCTACAGGCTAGAGGAGAAAAAATTTTAAAGGGAGATATTAGACAGGAAAGGTCTAAGATACCTGTGTGATTTCTACTTTCTATTTACATATCTGAAATAACCAAGTCTTAAAAGAGCTAACATGTTTTTCAGGAGGTTACTCTTGCCTTTTGTCTTGGTTTCTGCTTGTTTGTTTGTTTTTTTTAAAATCATTTTCAAGGCAACCTTTACCAATCATCACCAGAAATATCTACAGCTCTTCAACTGGGATGAAAGGGAAGAACTAATGACCCAGTTGCATGCACACCACAAACTGCTGATTCCTGCTATCTGCAAATTTTCATTCTGTCAGTAGAAGGCAGAGGTAATGCACAGTCATTTGAGTTTTATTCACCAGGCAGTTTACATCAAGTTTATACTCTCCATTTCCACCCCCCCCCCCCACCTTTTCTCACTACAGGCATTCAGTATAACTTATAAATAACAAAACCAGAATCAACATTTACTTATGATTCAATTATTAATTCTTTTGACAAAGTTATTTCATTTTATATATATATATAAAATTAACATCAAATGAAAGTTATACTCACCTTCTTGACTTTCTAGGCGTATTTTGATATAATCCAGGCAAAACTGTGGAAGACAACAGAATGATGATTTCACATCTTCTCCAAACCAAAAATAACCTAATGTCTTTTAACTGTTAGTAAACAGAACCCATTCCATATAACTTAGAAGGTTAACAAAAAAAACCAGCCCAAAACAACAAACCAACACCAACAAAAAACCAGCACAAAACAACAACAACAACAAAAGAACAGACTGCTACAGAAGCAAAATTATTTACCTGCAGACATGCTTCTTCCTCCCACCTATCAATATCCGGTTTTTGGTAATTGTTGCCTTCAAATTTTTTAACAAATGCACACGAATCCGCAACACACAAACACAAAAACAGGGTTCTCAAGGGTTTTGCAGGCATCATGCTGCTAATTAAACACCAGAACTATTGTGTAATGTGTTAGTACATAGTAGTACTTTGGGATTCTTTGGCAGCCACAGCCTCTGAAATTAGAGGCAAACTTACTGTCCACAGACAAAGGCAAAATACTACATTGTTCAAGTGTGAAAATAACGATGTCCATCATCAAAAATGTAAAGATTTGTCAAATTATAGGTTTACTTACAATCACAGGTTCCACTACCATTCTTCGTAGCGTTCCTATTCGTATACTTCGGCAGTTCAGAATGACACTTTCACAGGAATTTTGATAATTTAGAGGTACAGCCTCAGTTACAATCTCTTGAGAAATAACTTTACGACGTTTTATTGGAGTGTTAGACACAATGTTCCCAAACTGAAAAGTAATTGTCAAGGTTTCAGAATGTTTCACCAAGATTTACTGTTAAAAGACACTTGTTAAAACCTAGTGACTAGATTTTCGGCTACTTTTCTGTTGGTCAATGGGATCACTTACAATAGAATCCACCTCGACCATATACAGAAGGGAGAAATTTCCTAAAGGACTTTTTAGAACACTTGAAGATGTTAATGTTGCTAGATTCAAGAAAAAAAAAGAGTAAGCTGACATTTACACATTTTGTTAACATTTTCAAATCTCAAATAATGCTTCTAAATTGCCAAAACCAATTTGGTTTTTGTCATTTTGAAACACTGAAGGCCAGCAAAACAAGGTTATTTTTAATGTATTTTATTTGTATGTTTATATAAAACCACTAATGCTGTAAAAGCACCACAGTGTTGGTGGGTTTGTTTTTTTATTTCAGTTTTTAGTAGTCCAAGTTTCTGGTGACTGAAAACACCAATTACTGAAGTACAGTGCATCACCACATTATCAGGAGAAGAATCTTCAAGACATATATATAAATAACTCCAATAAAAATATCCTTAAAGCAACTCTACAGAACTACTAGGATTGTTTTAGGACAGACTCTAGGGTCAGAAGACTAAATACTGAAAGAAGGCCACGTGGAGTTTGCCTTCTGTTCAAGAAAGTCTCTAGATGTTGACAGAAGCTGTTATATCAATGAAGTCTTCCGTTTACCAACAGGACAATCTTACAAAAGCCTATTAAAATGAAAGAAAGCTGCCTGAGAGCCGACAGATTAATATATTTATTTGTTGTATTGCTTATACTGCTCTACTTTGTTGAAGGATTTTCTGTATGCTAGTCTTTTCTTTGGTATTTATACTGTTTCATAAGTTGTCTATTAATAAACATTCTTTTGAATCACAAAATACAATTAAACTGCCACAGAAAAACATTTTAAGAGATTCAGTATTTCTATTAAGACTAAATCTTGACAGTTACTTTGAAGTCCCTAATCACTAGCCTATGTTGGTCATAATTCAAAATATATTTTTGGATGCTTCCTTTAAATACAGTGCTGAAGGCAGATTCTAAATCCCGGCAATTAAAATATTTTGCTAGGACTCTTGTTGAAGACAGCCTTTCATTTTTGTCTGCTGGACTAGCTATATATTATTAAAAGCTCAAAAATTAAATCACAGACAAACATTATAACGGTAAACATTAAAGAGGAGCTGTATTCAAGTACTCTCTTCAGTAAAGAATTAGTGAATATTTTGAGTGAAAAAGAAAAAAAAATAAAGCTTCTATCATATTTGACAAAAAAAAAGTGAAACCTGCATTCTTGGTAGTTTACTTGAATCAATGCCAAATTGTGGTCACTTTATAAATAAATGTTTCCTTCATTTTTAAAAGCAAGCTCGTCTCCACTTTTGTCTAAAATATGCAGTTAATTTCTAGTGTTATAACTGGTTCTTAAAGGCTAGTGAACAGGAACATATGGATATACAAAGGAAAACATCCGGGAGAGTTTCAGAAGTCTCAGACACCAGTGCGTTCGCAATGCAACGCTTCCAGTTAATCCAGCAGGTGATACCAGAGTAACTGAAATTCACAACTATTTATGGTCCAAACTTTTAGCACCACAGCTTTAATGTAGGCTAGAGCTTCAAAGCTTTATATTAATACTGGTGACTAATTTTACACCACATTATAAACATCCATAATTCCATCAATTACAACACTGGATTGTTGGCTTCTGAATCTCAATGTAGCATGAAGGTTTTAGCATTAGTTTTTTAGCGTTCTAACTCAGAAGACACAAAGGATTTGAGATTACAGGTGGAAATGTCATCAGATCCTCTTGTTGAACTGAACTTGCAATAGTGAGACTGGACGAGTGACCCAAGAACAGTTTTAATCAGCACTATTAATTCAACACCAGTTGCCACAGAGAATTTATTCCTCTTAATGGCTCATTATTGAGGTGGTTTAAATTTTTAACATACCGTGAAAGCTATCCCCTTTGACAGCACTTAAGTAGTCTGCACATGGTGCTTTTTTGTCTTTGTTTATCCAATTCTTGCAGTGGTACTCAACTAAAAAACAAAAGCCCCACCATGAAAACTTTAAAATAAGTGCTATTAATTGGGACAGTTGTCAAAGTATTTGAATTTTAAAGGGCCACTATTGTTCCCAGTGTCTCTTTTCATGTTTAACTTCGCATGTCCAAAGTTTTACCAAGCAACAGCTGATACTGAGGTTCTTCTGCAAACTAAGTAGGCCCTTGAGAGAGACAGCCTGCCCAGTCTCAAGAGTATACATTCAACACAGAAGTATCTATATTAAAAGCATAATTCAAATCATTATGAACACTTGTAAAAATATAATGAACACATTTTCTCATGTTTCTAGTACTATGTAAGCAGAGATCTTATTCCGTGAGCTGCTGAGTAAGAAAAGCCATCAAATATAGTCAACTTCTGACAATGCAAAACAAGCCTTTACAGTTTCCAGTTACGTTAACGATTTTTGTTTTCTTTAAACAAAGCATTAAATAGTACCTGATCTTTCATTCTTGCTTTTCTTGGTAGTGTGACTGCAATTTCTGTATCTGTTGTTATGCTACCTATTCTCTGTTCTATTCCACAACTGTTTTCCTTTAATGCTGCTTCCACCTTCCCTGTAGAAGGAGCTGGGGAGGAGCGGGCTGAATCTGCAGGACGAGGTGAAATGCTTTCCATTCTCCTAGTGCTGCCACTATCCTCATCATCATCATCATCATCACTAGATAAAACAACTAAACAGAAAATATTAAATTCTCAACCACTACATTTTTCTGTAACAGAACTTTCTTTTCAAGCAATAGCTTAAAAGTAATTTAGGTAATTGTCCTGCAGTGCCAAAAAAAGTCCAAATTTATCACTGTATTTTGCTTTTAATGAATGTTTATTTTGCATCTGCTCGCAGGCACTCTCTCCCTCATTTTTATTTCTCACATCTAACTATAGAAGAAATGAGTATCTTTAATCTGGCTCTAGACACAGAAGTGAAGCCATATATTTCTTGGTTCAATCAAGAATTGACAGTGAATAATACAACAATTTCTCTTCCAAGTTTTTTTCTTATGAGTTAAACTGTTCAAATTAGTAAGACAACATAGTCTAGTAAACTAAGCATGGAACTAGAAACATCATTTTCCCAATTTCAGTTTCTTCCTGCTTATAAATTGAGTTTACTTAGAAAAAACACAAAATTAACATTTTATAAATTCTGAAATTTAAATAAATGTGTAGCTCAAAAGGAAAGAGAGAGAAAAAAATATATATAAAAATCAAAGACTGTCTTTCCCTTTGGGAGAGTGAATGATAGAATTCTGCCAAGAATGCTTTTAAAACCAACCAAGCGAGTCATGAAATAATTCTTCTTTTCCCCAGTGTTCATCAGACAGTACCTCAGTACATGAAAAAGAAATTATAAAAAGGTCTGTCCCTCTTCCCCAAAAACACACCCAACACAAAAATTCCATGCAAAATCAGTAATGTAAACCTGCAAGGACAGTTCCTTCATTATACAGTATTTTGGAGTTCCAGTTTATGGCTATATTCATAAAAAGGTACTTACTTGGATCATTTAGTTCAGATGGTCTCGTACTCCTCTGTCTTAAGCTTCCTGTAATTTTAGGATTTTTTGTCCCAGTTATAAGACCAACTTTTCCATTTTGTCTTAACATAGAATGTCCTACAATTTCATTACTCAGTAGAATATCCGTCGGACCTTTTCCAACAGTAGAACTATAAAATTTCTTTGTGTTGAACCCTGTACCTGACGATTTTTGCCCTGTTGAATTCTGATGTATCGAAGAACGTGATAAAGGTCCCACAGATTCACTTAATGCCACAGTTTGTCTGGAGACTCTTTGCAAATCCTTTAAAGAAGCACTTTCACAATGTCGGCATTTGGTCTGATTTTCACTTGCCCGTCCACAATTTGGGCAATCAGCAGCATAATCAATTTGTTCCAAAAGCTAAAGGGGAAACACACACACACATACAAACACAAAGTCAGGAACTATGTAAGTACAAAGATGCCATTTCCAAATCTTACATTTACTTTCTGTTCAGAATGAAGGCTAACAACGCTGCATTAGCAATTACAGTAGGCAGAGAAAGCAAACATTAAAGGACAGTTTGATTCTTTGTATTTTAAAAAAATGAAAAATACTGTAACAGGCACAAATGTCATTTGTGGCCATTTTTTAGAAGTGATTCATGTTGGACAACTCAGATTTTCCTTCTTGCATTTTTTCTTTCCATACATAAAAGGTTGTGCACTGTTCAGATATATAGATCATTAGCAAGAAGGTCCACTTACATCATTTCTGTAAAAATAGTGTCAGTGGACAAAAATAAAGTAACCTAAGTATCCACAGAGCAATGCTAAAGAGACAAATGAACTTCATGAGGTTGCAGCCTCCTGGATCATGAAGCTCATTTGTCCTCCCGAAGACAGCTTCAACAGCCTAGCAAAGCATGCAGAAAAATCACTTCTCAGAGGGGGTGAGGGGAGAGAAAGAAAATATAGTGCTCTAGAGTTCAGTATCTTGGAAAACAAAACAGCACTTGAGGCAAAGGAGTACCCCAAACTTTCAACAGGAAAGCAGGGGCTACAAGGCAAAACGTGGCCTATCGCTGCAGAGGCAGAGATGAGTTTTGTTTCTTTCACATGTACTAGGTCCTACTTAATTACATGTCACAAGAGCTTCTGCACTAAGAGATTCAATATTAACACATAAGCCACTGAATGTGTACCGAGTTGAATACGGGACACCGCTAGAACTGAAATTCAATCTATGTTATTGCCCACTGGAGCAGTAAGCTCAAGTGACATAACCACTGTACTGTGAACAACTGAAGCTAATAACTAGCTACATTCCACACAAAACTTCTGGAACCAATTTTCAAAACGCAGCTTTCACAATCTGCATTCCCCACCATGAACACCTTTCCAGTAACAAGCATTTCCTCAGGTGTGGGATCTTCAATCACTTTTAAAAACAAAGGTAAAGACAAAAGTCATACAAGGCAAATATATTATTTTTTATGGTATTTCTACAGAATAAAAAAGCTACTATAGCCAAACAGATGCAAAGAAACAACTGCAGTGTCTAAAATGTATCAGACTTTTAAAATCTGAGTGGTGGGTAAGATAGTAAGTGACATGAAAACCAGTGTTGTACCTCAGTGCTCCATTACAGGATGTAGTTTTTACAAAGATACTGCCAATCACATTAAAGAATTTCAATCAGACATTAAAATATTCAACAGGAATTACCAATCATACCTGAAGGATTATACACATCGGATAACTGCACTCCACTACTTCAACCAGACATCAAAACTTTAAATTCAACTTCCTCTGCATGGTTTGAGTGCCTGCACCTCGATGGCAGGGGTAGCAGTGTTTAAAGAGTGACATACCCTTTTTTAGACTCTATTTTAAGATAAATGGCTACTTAAGTAGATGAGTTCTACCTAAATGGGCCTGCCTTACAACTCATATAATACAGCATTTTTTTAAACTTTGAAATCTGCAAAATACAAATACTATACACCCTATACTCTGCCCTATCTCTAAAAGTTTCAGAATCCAAGTTTTCTGTTATTTTTCAGCTTTCTTTTTAGTAAGTACATATGAAACAGAAAATCCTCATTCCTTTAAAAATTATGTACATTTTTAATGATTAGAAAGTACAATTCATTATAGTCTAGTAAGATGAAAACCATTTGCACTTTACCTGGCAAGCAGCTGATTATCTCTATCTCTTCTGGCACAAAACCACAAACAACACTTTTGAATTGTTCAGCGGTTTCATATACCTCTGATCGATCATCTACAAACTCTGACAACTCACGGCTCATGAAGATGCATATGGTTAATGACAAATGCATAAATCATTGGCTTAAATCCCTTTACTGTAATAAAGGATCAAATTCTTAACCTATTTAAAAAAAGGAAGTATAACCCAAGAGTTGTGCTAGTGAATTAGGTTGAAGCAAGATCTGTTCTATATCCAGAAAGTGTATCCACAAACTATACAGTCTTACAGGACCATAACCATCCTATGGAATTGGGAGTAAAGGTTCATCTAGTCCTGTGCTGTACTTTCAAGAGTTGCCAGTGGTAGACAGTTCAGAGCACAAGCAATAGCATAAGGACATATCCTCCTGAGCTGATGCAATTACCAATTTAGACATTTCCTGACTCAGTGGTTGAATTTAAATCAGCCTGTTTAATGACTACATAGTCTCACAAATTTTATCAATCCCTTTTTGAAATCTCATATAATACATCACGTGAAAAATATGGGGGGATTTGTCTCTTTTAAGCTCGCCACTTGACAGTTTTACCACAGGTGCTCAGCTCCTGTGTCAAAGAAAAAGTTACTGGTTTCATTCACGACTTTTGGTATTCTCAACTTTACAGATATCTAAGGTATGCATGGGAAAAAGTACCAGATGTAATTATAAAGTACTGTTTACAAGTGTAATCTCTCTGATGGCTTTAGAAGGGAAATCACACCCCCAAACAACATAATCTAGTTTGCTGCTTTTTTAACAGGGAGATGGAGAACAGCTTGTTTTAGCAACGTGGTCAGCTACATGCTATCTGGCTCAAGGACATCAAGCTGCTGATGCTTCCACATGCAGCTCTAGCCCTCACTTTCCAAGTGTGTTACAAGGTAGGAAGTAGTTCTGGATCTCAGTACCATGGCTTTGTAATAGGAAGGAATTGCTGAAAGCACACGTCGTTTCTACAGGTACGCAGAGTCTTCTAATTTAGAGCTATGAGTTACTGCAAGTGGCCTACACAGATCACAATCCAGCCACAAATGAAGAAGTTGTTCTCCTTCCTCTCATGCTAATTCATCTAATTTGTAAGGAAGAAATTAAATTTCAATGCATTAAAATGACATTTGTTAGATATTCAGACTGAAAAAAGTTTTATCTTTGCAGTACCTTTGTCTTTATTGAGTACAGAAAATCCTGACACTAAAAAAAAATAAAATAAAAAAAAAATCCGTCAAAAAGTAAAATACCATTCCTTGATTTCATAGACAGCAAACCAAAATTATCAGTTTCTTTTTTATCAGCCAATCAATTTAAACACAGGTTCTTTTGCTTTCCAGCTTATCATCTGCTTGTTGAAATCAGAAAATAATTATTTCATAGCTAGCATCAATATTAACACTTAAATATCTCTATCATTATAACTTTCTTTTTTTTAGTGCAATTCTATAAATCTTTCTCCTAGCTCTAAGGATTTTTAGAACATTAAATTATTTTACCACTGAATGTCTTCTTTTAAAATATGTATCACCTTTTATACATAGTGACATGGTTTTAAAACCTAACCCACCTTTAACTGAGTTAAGCATTTTTTTGTAGCAGACGATTCAGTCAAGTCAGACTGATATGAATTGCAGTGACGTTTCTGTTGCACCTTTCTCTTAATTTCAGATTCTGATTCTGATTCTGACTCTTCTGTGTTTTCCATTATACTGTCTAGGAGGGAAAGAATGAAAAATGTTAACAAAAAATGTCTACTAATCTACTAATACGCAATTCTAGTTTCACAATTCCCACACCTCAAAGCAACTGTATTTTCTCTACCACATCTCCATCAGTGGTCCCTAACCAATGATATAAGAGCAAATTTTAGCTGAGGTACAGGGCAGTGCTGATGCTGGTTCTTCTATTCACTATCAATATAATATAAATATAGTGTGTGTGTGTATGTGCATATATGTATATACACATACATATATGTATATATACATACACAAGCTATCAATGTACTTCATACCAAGAGTTACTGACCACGTTACATTTTGCACATAGTAACAGTGTTACAGAAGTTCTTTGTCACTAATTCAAGAACAAGCTGGGGGCTTGGGCTCAGACTAGCTGATCTCCAGAGTTCTGTTCCATCTCCAACAATTCTATGCTTCTAAATTTTCAGTTTCATTTGTTTTTAAAATAAATGAAGCATAATTTAAATTTGACCGAACAGGTTGCAGAAATCTGTCAAAAAGGGCAAAATCCTCCCTGCATGCACAAACTTGTATAAATCTAGAATAACATGATATAAGGATATAAAAATATATATATGTATATATAGTAAAGGTTACACAATGTTTGGCAAAACACCCTCCCAAAGCAGGTATTAAAAAAAAAAAAAAAAATTCCACTTAAAGGAAATGAGAATTGTAAACATAACTTACCCATTCCTTGAGACCGTGGTAACCTAATATGGTCTGCTTCTACTTTCTGAAGCTGAGGGGGGTATTCTTTTCTGGAAAATGAATTAGACATACAGTTGTTCTTTTCACAGATCCCATTATAATTTAACCATGATTTTATATGGAAAAAAAACCAAACTGAAATGTATGGGAAAGCTACAAATAAGTAACTTCTTCTATTATGTGCTAACTGTGCACTTAAAAAAATATTACCAGAACTCTCGGAACAGCTACAGTAAAGGACTCAGAAGTGTTTCTGATCTAAATCCCCTTTGACAGTAATCAACAGCTCAGGAGTTTCCCACTTTCAGACCCAAGTCTTCAAAGACTGAAGCCTGTGTCTCCTCCTCATCATTCATGAAGTACAAGACCGATACTTTTCAAAACCAAAAATAAGAATAACCATTATTTTAATATTAAGTAGATTCCACAAGTTCCACACCTTAAAAAAAAAAAAAAAAAAAAAAAAAAAGAGAAGATGCAATACAGAGGAAAGGTATCTGACATCAAAAATCATTGTGGTCAAAAAAATAAAAAAGAACAACAAAGGAGAAATCATATTGTATTTTAAAAACAAATATATAGAAACTAACATAGAGAAATTAGTGAATTATAAAACTTTTGTTGGTATAACTTACATAGCACATATTTTTGTGCAAATTAATGCAATAAAAAGCAGCAGACTAAGATTCTTTTGAGTCTCCTGAAAGATATTTTCAGTGTGTCAAATCGTGCTACTACCAAATTAAGATTCCTGAAGCTCACTACACCTCAGTCACTGTTTGTGGCAGTTGTGTTTCTCAGCTCTCTTACCCTGCTCTGCAGCTGTAGGTTACTGTTCCTGTTACAACAGAAGACAGCACGCACCTGAAACACAGGAAGCCTTGCCAACTGCAGCAGAAACTGGTTTTTATTAGCAAGTTAAGCGAGTGCACTGGGCTGCAAATGGGTCACGCTCGTCCCACATTGCCACCTCTGACTACAACACCAAGGCAAAGAAAACAGCTGTGGGGCAGCTGCATCTCAAACTGACAGCTAAGTTTTGAGGACCCACCTGACAAAAATTTGTCTACAGCTGAAGCAGACTTCAGCACAGCATTTCCTAACAGATAACATTACAAAACCTTCGCATTTTGTGCACTTCTAGGTAGTATTTCTCAGGGTTTTCCCCGTGTTTTATTATTAACTAACATCTTTGGAACAAGATTAATCTACAGTGTCCTTTGGGATATCTCTTACCTAATCACAAACACATTTTACTGTGTTGAGAGGCTGCAGTGTGAAGGGAAACTTGGGCAGAAAGGACTGAGAAAAAAAGCATGGCTGGATAGCAACACAGAACGTAGTCATGACACGATACTTCATCATGACTGACACACCACCAATGGCAGTTTAAGTAGTTTATATGTTACTTATTATGTTAAATGTGTTCCTGAAACAATCCTGCTCTCGCATAAAAAGTGTGGGGCTTTTTAATGCCTGAACACACAAAAACGGAACCAAAATCAGAAACCCAAGATGAATATTTTTTCATAAACTAAGTGTATGATTTTTTTAAGCATTTTCTTTAATAATTAAAATCACAAGAGATTACTTCAAAGGCAGAATTGGTGGAAACAGAAGGCAGAGCTCAACCTAGTCATTACGCAATGAGAAGCTGTTACTATCAAAACCAATGATAATGACATTCTAAAGGGTAGAAAAAACCCTGTAACATCATTATAGGAGATATGAAAAATATAAACTTTACTGTAAGGATGTGTGAGCTGTCTTGACATGTTATAATTACCTTCCAGTAGCATTTTGTAACAGTGTGTCATTTTTTGAACTAATCACTGTCAGAAAAGTTATTTGCTGTAAAATGTTTTAAATATAAAACATTTAATGGATATTTAAGAGAAACAATATTGAAACTAATATTTAATTGAAAGCAATGAAAACAATATGGTAGATTTAGAACACTAAAATTCCTTTTAGAATTTAGCTGGACATTAGTCTATTATTTTTCTTCTAAAAACAGGTTTGTATTACATTTTTAACATATTTACCTTTTTAAGATGATAAATTAATCACCATATATTGCTAAATACTTTTTTTTTTACAATCAATTGGAATACAGCAGCCTTACTTGCCCTTGTCTGAATTTTGTTACCAGCATAGACTCATATTGATACTTATTAAATGGACAAAGACTTCCAAGAATACACATGAGCTAACATAAAAAGTATCTTTCTTCTCCCACAATATAAAAACTTCTGCTCATATGCACACAATGAACCAGTAGTACCCAAATCTAAGTTACAAAACACAGCTCCAAGTCAACTGAGGCTTCCCAACACAATTTAGCCTGGTTAGCAATTCAAGGTCAGGCTTGAAGTTGCTTTGAGTTAGCAACAAAAGCGAAGACAATTTTAAACTTGGATTTCATCTGAAAAAAAGGCTTTCTTGGAGACAGTAACAGCCCTCCCACAAGAGAGTAGCAACTCAAAGCACCTGCTATTAGTTTCCTTTCCTGAAAAACCCACACACACACTAAAAGGCAGAACCCATCACCACAAAGTTTTTACAGATGACAAAACGAATGCTCTCCCCTCAGCACAATATTTGTTGCCATTTGAACAGCTGCAGATCCATTGCCATCTTGTCCAGCAACATACTTGGTACAGCGAGTGGTTTAATTTCCATTCTGTTTCTGCACTCACATGCAACTATACTATGCTTTTGGGTTTTTTTTAAAATCGGACATCAAGCCTATACTTAAAACAACTACCTTAGATTAAAAAAAAACCATACAGCACTTCAAAACAAATGCCTTCTTGCTGTTAAATCCTAACTTAAACTAACAGTCTCACATTTCATAAGGAATTAATCATGGATCAAACAGCTACAGAGATCAAGATGAAAGACTATCCACACACTGTGTCTTACTGTAAAAAAAAATAAAACCAAAAAACCCACCAAGAAATACAGTATTGATTGCTGTTCCTCCCATCCTAACAAATATTGAGAATACATCTCTTTGTTTTTTTTTTCCTTTTAGGTTTCCTATAAATATTTATGAGATTTAGACTTTGCTTGAAGAACAACGCTCCATAATCAGAGATTAAATCATTTTAGGCATCTCATTATCATTATAAGCAGTTTTGATTTTAATACCTTTAAGTACAAGGGAGATAGACCAGTATTTGATAAAAGAAACCTCAAGAAGCATACAGCATCAAACAGCAAAACTGTAATCACAATACCAAGACAGACCAGGCTCTTCCTGCAACAGACATGACAAATATACTGAGGTAGTCTGGACTGTGAAGAGTCCTGAACTTACGACACATCTTAACAGCTACATACTACAGCATTCTTGACTAAATGCTTGGGGTTTTTTGCTCAGAATGATGTCACTGATTTAGTATTTTCAGTACACATTCGAAATTATTGCCACATTTCTTTGCTGATGGAGTTGGAACTTAGTATCTTCACCAGACAGATCTCCATGACACCCTCTAGACAAAATTAAATTTAATATAAAAATTTCTTTTCTAGGGAAGAAAAAGAAAAGAAAAAGGAGGGGGACACAGACAACATGATGGTGGGACACACAGACACAACAACTTCTGTCTATGCCAGAACGGAATAAACCTAAAGAAATATCTGGATCTGTGAATTTAGGATACAGTGCTGTCTTAGACCAGAGCTTTCAACAATACCCACAGTCTGGTATGAACCACACCAAAACTACCATGTATGTGCAAGGCTGCGCAACTCCTAACTTTGTTGAGGTGTAGGCTGGCCCAAGAGCTGTGTTTAATGTGCAGCCTGGCACTTCAAGAGGGTGCCTTCTTCAGCCTTTCCTCACTCTGCCTCTGTATACTACTAGTTGGAGGTACACCACCGCAAGGCAGGCTGTTGGTTTCTACATCGTTACACAAAACCAGAGTAAAGCAGACAGGAAGCACCAAGCTGCTGAGGTGAGATTTACCTTCAGTGTTTATTATAGGAAAAGCAGACAAAAGTCAAAGGCTAAAAGAGAGAAGCAGCAGAAGAGGGAGCTGGGTTTCTAGCACTCGGGACAGTAGCCTCATTTAGCCCAGAAAGTCAGGAGCTGCAGCTGCACTTACCATGATGGTAATGATTGAAACTAAATATAGCAGCTCCTGCCTAAATCACCTTCCCCTGCTAGGAGAGCAACAAAAAGCAACGAAAGAAAAAAGGACATATCCAGTAGTACTGGGTTAAGAAGCAGCAGGTGTCCCTACAGGAAAATTAGAATCATCAGCATGTAACTCAACCCTAGTCTTGTATGATCTACAGTGCCAAATTAAAAACATTAATAGCTGAATGGCTAACTAATTACATAAATGTAGTACAAAGAAAAAGAGGAAAAAACACATTAACTCCAAGACCAGGCAGTGAGAGGATTATTAATCCCTTCCTAGGGGGCTCAGACTAACTGGTGAGTATCTCTCTGTAAGAAATAACAAAAGACAGTAAACGAGAAAGGTTTGATTTTACTACTGAACTTGAAATAAACCTAGAAAATCCTGATTCACAAAGAACAGATCTACACTAGATTTCTGTATTATTTATATCATTATTGGTTAAACATATATACATGGTTTAAACTATTAACCTGATATCTGGCATATACTGCCAAAAACCACCTGCACAGACAGGATATTTACAAAATCTCAACAAATTACTGTCAACAAAATATTTCCACTAACATATACATTTAAGCTATATATAGGAAGAAAAGCAAATGTATAGCATTTCATATTGCTAACAAAATATTAACAGCAGTAAAACAGATGCAAAAATAAGTGCGAAATGAGCAATGAAAAAAGTGCCTGGTTTTGCTATATAGTTTCTGTTAATTGCTTCAACATATATACTTCATGAACACAATGTACACAGTAGTGCAACAACAACTTTTAATTTTATTCAAACCCAAATGAGATGACAGAGTGAAAGCTGTTACATGCCCTGCTAAGATGTGCTTCAGAACCATTCTATTAAAGAAAGTTTGCTGCTTTGAGAAAAGAATTAGCAGCAAATTCTTGAGTATGTTAAAATTCATCTATATTCACAAAGGATATATAAATAGATAGATACATTTCCACTGGAAATGTACCCAAAGTTCACATTAACATGGCATTATTTAGAGATGGATGTAAAGGTCCTTTTTTTTGGTAAAAAGGAGTAAGTGAACGACAAAAAAACCAGAACAAAAACAACCAACCTCCCTCACACATGAGCAGATATAGGCTGAATATTCTTTAAGTAGCATTAATAAAGCACTCATTAAGTTCATTTTCTTAATGGTCATTGCCATGCTCATTTCATCAGCAGTAAGCTTACCTTTCCTTTCGGTCCAGATTGCTTAAAATATGAAAAAAGAAAAAAAAACATAAGATGCAAAGCCCCACATGTTTTGCACATCACTAAATTCAGAAGTTATTAAATATAAACTGTAACTGTTTCATTGTCTCTTGCACTCACCAGACTAGTTTTCAAATGAAATCATCACAGCATTTTTGTAACAGCAATTATAAATGCACAAACAAACATTACTTCACAGACAGCAATGGTCAGTGGTCTAAATACTACATTGTCTTGCCTCTTTTTCTCTGTGTAAAATCTTATTAAGCGAGATGAGCAGATTGAGTTCAGAATTGTCACTGCAATGTAGACCCTGACATGACAGAATCCTAGTACATGAATTAAGATCCAGCCTGCCATGCAGATAATGAGGAAAAAAAAGGTTACGTAACAACTTGTTTCCAATTATTCAAAAAAATATTTGTTTAAATTGGGGAAAGAAAAATAAAACTGAAAGCACTACTTTAATATTTAGGTGACCACATGCACTCAGCTACTGGATAGAGAAGGCTCAACAGAGGCAAGCAGCCTCTTCTTCCTGTCATTTCGGCTAAAACGAAATCTCCAGAAATTTTTAAGAAGTAGGGCCATTAGTTTCAGAAGCATCTCCTTTAACATTAGTGAATGCAGCTGGTGCTCACAACTCAGGCCCTTTGTATACCAAGACTGATATAAAAATAGATCTAACTAAGCACAGCACAAAGACAACTTGAAAACAGTGTCTTTATGTCTCCTGCCTTTTTGTAACTTGCAATGTGGAATGCTGTAAACTTTTCATCTATGTGGCTGTCCCTTCCAAATATCAACAGCCTAAGAAACTTCTGTCATATATGCATTACACTAACATTATTCTAAAACATAACAAATTCTAACTGTTTCCTGTTTTACTTCAGTCAAATTAGAGTAATTATATTGCAGGGTAACAAATTCATTCTCACAAGAATACAGCAGACTTTCTCTAACTCTGTTATCCAGAGCAACAGCAGGACTGAAAGCAAACCAGGTAAGAAGGCAATCCTGATAATCCTACAGAGTGCAGTATGAAAACACATTCAATCTCCACAGTGCTCTGGGAAGAAACTAGAAATTTCAAAACTCAGTGTGACCAGGGCAACTTAAGGATGGGATAGGGTAATCATCCAGTGCTGCATGGAAGTGGGGAAAAATCACTTCCAACTGGAGCTAGCCTTTACAAACAACCAACGCTGGGTTTGTGCAGGTCACATCTCAGTTTGTAAATCCAGTCAGATCCAAACCATGTCCATATGGAGCCATATCCATATCTTTGTATCCTTGGCACAGTTAATAAGTAACTTTGATTAACAGTTTACAGGCGCTGTAAAAAGTCACACTGTTAAGAACTGTAAATTTTAATGCCAGGAAAACTTAAAGGGAGGAACATTATTTCCAGAAAGCCCGATACTGCACGCTTTCACTACATTAGCTGCCTGGATTGGTTTAAAATCATAGAATTGTTTAGGTTGGAAAAGACCTTTAAGATCATTGAGTCCAATTATAAACCTAGCACTATCAAGTACACCAAACCCCACATTAATGTAATACATTTAAAACAATTCTCACTTTTACACCTCAGAAATATTAAGAAATGAGAATCCTGGACAGCTCTAGGAACTATAATGAGCAGTGTCTGTATGAATTGCTTCATGCAGCTCATGCATAAGTTTTGTTAGACACGCTGTACATTCATGCTATTCCAATGCCAAGTCTCCGAGAACAGTCAATAGCGTAAGATAAAGCTACGCAGCCACACTGAACCAATTATACTGGGCTAAATGGGAAATGAAAATCTGCTGTATCAAAGTCAACTAATTTTAATTTCATCCCCAGATTTCACTGGAAAAAAAAACATGAATAACATTTTAATAAATATTTTTAAATGACCAGTTTTGCGGTATTGGAATTTTATATTTTAAATATGAATAAAACAGATACTCAGACAGAATTTAAATTAACGTGCATGTTCAAAAATAGTTGGAGGAGATGAAAAATACAGTACACAAGCTCCAAATTCAACTTGATAGAGATTACAAGTTTCATAATTATCTTGCTCCATGTGACACCATTCCCATTCAAAGCACCTAGTATAAAAGAATCTGTAACGTCAGTGCCAGAGACTCAATCTGCTCAGAACTAATTTAATCACATTTTTATTTCTGGTAATCCTTTCAATAATCCACTATATATTTAAGAACAGTATGTTTAGTTAGTTAAAACTATTTTCCCCATGTTTTTACTGATCACCATACCACAAAACAATTCTACAAATGCAAACAATTTAAAAAAAAATACAACTTTCCTGTACTAATTTACTGGCAACAAAAAAACCCACCCCAACACTTTAGAACTCAATTCACATACTACCAGCTTTTCTTTGTCTTGATATATATACCTGAAATTTTATTCTTGGTTTCCACCCACATTGTCTGCATTCTCAGCTACTGCCTAATGTCAGTAAAACGTGGGTTGGGGTGGGGGAAACAACAAGAAAACCCCACAAAACAAAACAATTTCCCAAACAGATAGAAGTATATGACCAAAAAAAATTTACCCACTTAATATGCACTCAAGTTTTGTATTATGAACAGTTTTATAGTCCTACTTTAGTTATTTATTTTTTAACAGCTATTGTCTTCTCATTCATAAACATGCATTTTCCATATCAAGAAGCCTCGAGATGCTTCTTTTTTAATTGAAAACCCAAACCAAACCCAAAGTATGACAGGAGGCCATGTACTATTAACTTTCAATCCTCTAACTCAGAAACAGATACAGAAATTTTTAAAAAGTAGTCAGTTGAGTCAACTGGCAAAAGATACTGGAATTACAAATCCTTTGCACAGTTCCTCTGTAAAGCTCACCCTCAGTCAATTAGATCGTGCTGGCTCTCACATCCTCCAGTAGGAAAACATAGCTTGGAATTGTTATGACTATTTCCTGCCTTTGAAACTCCAAAAATATTCTTAAGAGTTAATAGTCTGTTGTTAATGCAAACAAAATACAATAACCACCCTAAAGAAAACGTATTTAGAAACATTCAAGATGACTACTATCCAACTACTGCATGCAATACTCATCCTGCCTATGGTATGCATTAGTTTTCTTTCTGTGTCACACGTAGGAAGCCACTACCTTTTCTTTTTTTTTTATTCTTTCACATTATATTGTAGGCTTATAAAGAAGGAAGTCCCACAGGTGAGAAAGAAAGGCAAGATTAACATCCCCTCAAGATTAAGAATCCCTGGGAAGACTGTTTTGCATGCTGGAGAAGCCTACAGCACTTAACTAGATACACAGAATTCACATTGACTGGCTGTTTCAAAGAACTCTCTTACAACAAAGCTTAATCAAGTACATTAATGTTATGAAGGTCAGCACTCAGAGATCCAAGAAAGACCGGTCTCCCATGATTTTGCTTACTTCAAATCATTTTCATTAGTACTGCAGATCAATGTTTATCAATTAGAACTAACAAAAAAAAATTAAAAATGTGAAAGGTAAGGGCATGAATCCTTGGAGATACCCCATGCTTTTCTCAATGGGACACTAAACAAAAATATTCTAAGAACTACATATAAGGAAAGTGTACAGCCTGTTCAGCCTAAATGACACTGATAACATATACCTCCTCATTTAGTTTCATGCGTGGGAAAAGCTCTCCCAATCCTCATCAGTCATCCCTGACTTGCAATGATGGGAAGATATGTTAAGAAAAGGGAGATCTCTACTACTGCATCCGCTGTTACTAAGGGGAAGGAAAAGCCCATGCTGTTTTCCATTTACAGATGACGGTACAGTTTGAAATGGAAGGAAGCAACAATGGTGTAGGTCCTCAGGGAGAGGACTACAAAATCCATTTTCAGTCTGCTTCTTTAACATCAGATTATCCTAGTACATGTTTGGATCACATAATTCATTTACATTAGTATATGAGCTTAACTTTTCTGAGGAAAGCAAATGAAAGTGAGGGAAGGGGGATGAAAGAAGATGATGCCTACATGAGATCCCACCATGCCAGAAAGTCTACACTAAAACACAGAGGAAAGAAGGATGCAGAAGAAGGAGGCTACAAAATGCTGACAGGGTAAAGCACTTGTGGGCTGGTGGAAATCCATGCAATTCACAGATAAAAAAACCTCTGAATGGACAAATTTTGAAAGAAAATTCCTTAAAGCAATGGTTAGCTCCTATGACACACTGGCTGTGAAAAGCCTGTAAAAAAAAGAGTAATTTAAAAACAGCTCTGCAATTTATACAAGTCTGACATAGTTTTAAGTTTTCAAAACAATGAAGATTCATTCAGCATAGCTGAGTAAGATACCCCAGTTTCTAGTTGTCCATCCTAACAATTATTTATATAAATATAAAAACTTTCTTCTGTGAGAGGTCCCAGTTTGTATGTTTCATGCTGCATTTACAAACTATGTACAATAAACAGATCTAGAACTTCATCTTTAGATGGATTTTATTCAAGCTGGACTTTCTGTGAATTAGTATCATGCTGTCAGTTTATGAATTTCTACTGCATACTATGTTCATTTCAAGGTATTTATTTCAATGTATTTATATTAGTAGGTGCTCTCCTACTGAATACATGTCATCATGTGCTTTAAAAGTTGTAAATCCTAAGATTATACAAGTCCTAAATGGTAATTTTATGAAACTTCAGTAATTAAGATCAAAGCTCATGATCAAGAATGCGCCATGTAAGTACTTACGTTTCCTTAAAACCCTTTCATAGCATAATGAAAACCGTTACATCTAAAACTAAACAGGACTATTTCCAATTAGAACATCTGGAGAAACAAATGTAGCCTTACCTTTGAGCTGCTGTTTTTACTACTGCTGTCTGTGCATGCGCATGGTGAAAACGTCTACCATGTACCACAGTTACAGGACAAGACACATTCTGAGTATTTTCACTGCAAATATACAGAAAAAACAGTTTAAGAAAAGACCCTACTGTATTTTTTCTACATTGTCTTACCTAAAAATTTTGACAGCCATACAAAACGGAAAAATCGATTAAGTATTTCTGAATCAGTCATACAGCTTCTTAGGATCCTCTGACAAGCAAAACAACATTCAGTCTCAAATAAAATAAACCAGTAAGAATATGAAATTTTGAGGTTTTTTTTTCCTGGAGGAAAACAAAGGAAAGTTTGTTTCTTTTAATTTTATGACCATCCAAAAGACTATGAACCAATGTGACCCACTCAACTCCATCATTTCAAAAAAAACCACTGCCTTTTTAAATTAATTATAACCACTTATTAATTTTATATTTCCATCTATACATTTTATTAAGGGATAATATTAACTTCTCAGTGTGACTTAAAGGGCATACTATGTGAACAGACTGAATTATATATTCAGGAATTTCCCTTATTTATTACTCATAAGGGAAAATAAATGCAGAAAATGTATGGATGTAAGGTGGCTGGTAACTGAAACAACACAACACGTCTACAGAAGAAAGAGAGGGATTCTCCAGTGTTCAAATATCACAGCAGGACTCTGCACAGAGGTAGTATATTTACCAGTGTCTTTTAGCATTTCTTTGCTTTATTTGTTGCCTTTTGACACTTTAAGCTCATTACTAATAAAACAAGTAATTCTGGAGAGAAGACTTATTATTCTCTCCAGTAAAAGCAGATATAAAGAGATGATAGATCAATAATACAGTACTCCTTCAAAGATCATAACACCCTAACAATTATCCCACACACTTCTGACAGGACACACAATACTACACTTGACGTGTTAAAAAAAAGGGGGGAAAAAAAAGCAACTTAACAGACAGCATGTGGAAAAGGCAAACTGTTTCAAATTATGGAAATGAACCACTTGAATTTTGCTTGTAATCTTTCAAAAGTGAAAAGCATTCTGATGGATTCAGTATTTCTCACTCTAAAGGTTCAGACCAGGACACTCAGAAGTATTACTGAGCAGTTTTGCTCCTGCTGTTTGTACTGTTAGGAACAATAAAAATTAAAAAACCCAAAATGAAGTACCAAAATTCCCCAAAAAGCTGACAATCTAATCTGCATTTCTGACCAATCATAAAATGACTGTTATTATCTGACTGATCATAATATAACCATGAACATAACAGAGTAAGACCTATCAAACAAACCAAATGGTAAAACTCTCTTTTCTAGAATACGAACTACTCAAAATTAACCTAACAGCACCCCATTCAATCACCAACTTCTTGACAGGTAAACACACTCATCCCACAAGCTTCCAAGTCCGGAGTACACATCTCCAGCTAGTCAGTCATCATCCAGACTAATTTACACTTAACCTTCTGTGTAATGTTGTCACCTGAGAAAAAGTTGACAGCTACTTGCCCTAAATACTTTAGGGTGTCTCAAATCCTCTCTGGCTTCTAGTTTAATGTCTTTGAAAGAGATAGTGGAGAAGAAAATACAAGCAGAGTGCAGGAATGCCTTCTCAAATGCTTAAGACTTAAACAAACAAGCAAGTCTATAAACATATCTAATCTCACATTATATCATTTTATTTGTTTAATCTAAGCTTTGCCAAACTATTATGATTGGTAAAGTCTAAGTCTGGTGCCCCTGCAGCACAAAAAAACCTGTTAAGCAGTGCTTCTGCTTTCTGCCTCACACTCAAGCAGCGAGAAACTCCAGTAGGTGCTGGAATAGAGTATCACAGCCTGCTGGGTGATCAGATTTGAGTCAAAGCAGACTGTTCTAGATGGCACACTTAAATAGTTCATCTGGCATCAGTTATGATTCCAAGTAGGACATCTGTAAAATACAACCTGCTCTATAATCTGCTCTTTGAATAGAACATAGCCAGTGCAGACAGACTCATCAGAAAATTTAATCACAAAGTCCAAGTAAGTTGCAAAATGGGCACATCTGAACTCAAATCTGGGTTCGCAAGTTTCAGCACCATTTCAAGAAAATTAACATGCAACCAAGGTGACACATGGTCAAAAAGTTCACAAAAAGAATGTTCTAGAAGTCTTAAAGAATTTACAATATATTAATGATACATGGCTACTTGGTACCATTTCATAAACCACAGAATCACTTAAAGTCTAAGCTCCGATGGAAACAGAGTTACACCATCACATTCTGCCCACTGATCCTAGGAACTTCTTCACAGCAGAAATTCAAAAGGCGAAGTACAGAGGAATCATGCACTGGACAAAGAAACAGATCTAGAGGTACTGGAAGCATGAAATTTCAGGAACACAGGACAAAACTACAGACTACATTAGTTCTACTGTTCATCAAAAAACTTTTTAAAATTAAGTATTAAAAAACCTATAAGAGAGACTTAATAATGTGAGAAATTTTGATACAAGATATTGAAAACTAGCAAAGATAAAAGAAATTTAAAGTAAGACCCCATTATCAAAAAAACAAACCAAACAAACAAAAAACCCCAACAAAACTATAAGGTTGTTAAGAGCTTGGTACTGGATTTGCTTAACCAGATAGACGATAACACTTCCACTGGCTTAAATTTCTGTACATGTCATTGGGGATGCACAGGGAAAAGTTTTTCTCACTGTCCTTGCACATACCTTCTTCCCATCACTCATTTCCTGAATTTTAGGGAATATTGTACTACAATGTCACTCAGCTGCATTTGAGTCAAGCACCACTCATCTGAAGAGCTTTTAATCCGTATCCTGCAGACACAGTTGGCGGGGGGAAGGAAAGACCTCAACTTTGTGGCAACATTCACCATGAATAGCTCAAGAATCTCAAGTATCTGATCTTCTTGCACCTATTGTACCAGCTTAACTACATGATCAACCTTCAGAATTTTCTCTAGTTGAAGAGTCCAAATATTGAAAGCATAACTATTAAGTACATTCTGTCCTGCATGTCAAACTGAACACACCACCAATCTTCACTACACTCAGTAACTAGATCACAAATCTTTACTAGTTTGGGGATTTTTTTTTTTTTTGGTGGTATGCGTGTTACGAAAAATACAATGCTATCACAATTAAGGTGTTAAATCAAGATAATCACTTATAGCATAATCACATTTCCAAGCAGACTTAGCGACCAAAATCATGGAATCATAGAATGGTAGGGGTTGGAAGGACCTCTGGAGATTCTAAGTCCAACCCCTGTGCCAGATCAGGACCACCTAGGGCAGCAGGACACACAGGAACATGGAACCAGGTGGGTTTTGGAAGTGTCTAGAGAAGGGGACTCCACAACCACTCCAGGAAGCCTGTTCCAGTGCTCCATCACCCTCACAGGAATGAGTTTTTTCCTCGGGTTCAGATAGAGCTTCCTGTATTTCAGTTTGTGCCTGCTGCCCCTCGTCCTATAACTGGGCACCACTGAAAAGAGACAGGCCCCATCCTTTTGACACCCACCCTTCAGGTACTTATAAACATTGATAAGATCCCCTCTCAGGCTTCTCTTGTCCAGACTGAACAGCCCCAGGTCTCTCAGCCTTTCCTCGTAAGAGAGATGCTCCAGTCCCTTAAACATCTTCATAGCCCTCCACTGCACTCCCTCCACTATTTCCCTGTCTGTCTTGAACTGGGGAGCCCAAAACGGGACACAAGAGCACAGAATTACACACAATGTTGGAAGTATGACTTCTAATCAAACAAAGCATTTATGGCAGTCACAATGGCCTACACACATCCATTATTCCCTACTAAAGTCCTTCATTAATGACAGTTTAGTAAAAAGATGGATATTTGTATTTCCCATTTCAACTCAGCATGCAGCTCAGTACAGGCCAGAAGGTGGATGCCTGCTTTCAAAGTAGATGATGTAACTTTTAGGTAAGGTAACATACAGGCAACAGATTTTCCTTTTTTTTAGTTGAATTTTGTAAATCATAATATGTCTTAAGGGTTATTAAGGTAGTAATTGTCAATACAAGGCAGTCCCAATCCAAGTAACAGAATGTCTGAACTAAAAGCTTAGACTGTCTAAGAAAACCTCAGCAATTATTTACCTTAAAGCCAAAATAAACCTCACATACTTTTCTGGAACTTAAGAAACACATACACAGTCAAGTGTGACTGCTTTAGCAGAAACAGGAGAAAAGTTACGTAGCTTACATGTAGCTGTTGGATTTCACTACAAATCCCCACCACCAAACAGAAGAAAACTCTAGTTTCCATGGGATTACAGGAAACTTATTTTTCCATAGGTGTACACAAAACAATATAATGTACAGTGACAGGATGAGAGAGATTAATACTATTATGTAAGTCTACATGCCTTTTTCTGTCTTCATTAATATAACATGTAGATAGAAACCATAACTTTTCAGACAAGTTCATTATTGAAAACTTAATAAAACATTAAAGACAGACACTTAAGCTTATTCAAAATAATATAATACGCAATACTTAATATTGTTACTGTTCCAAACATACATTACATATACCCAAAGAGTCCTCTATACAATGGCACACTGGTTACAACAGTCACTTGAACTTGTTTTGAACTTCAGTCATCCATCGGTGAAAGTTTCACTGTTATTTGCCAAAGCCTCAAAAAGAATGCAGGGTAAGAAGAGAGAATGCAGGTAAGAAGAGGTGGAGGAGTTGCACTGTGTGTTAAGGAGAACCCTGAATGTACACAAGTCAACTATAGTGATTGTGGAAGCCCTAATGAATGTCTCTGGGTCAGGATCAGAAGGGCTGTCTTCAAGGGGGATCTTACAGTAGGCACCTGCTACTGATCTTCAAGACCATAAGGCCAACGTAGCAAGATTTGGGTGACTTAAGCAAGCTTTGGGTCAACAGAACCTGGTTCTTACAGGTGACTTCAACTACCAAGACATCAGTTGGAAGAACAACACAGCAGTTCACTTGTCATCCACCTAGTTCCTGGAACGTGTAAAGGATCTCTTCCTCACATGTGTGTTAGATGTACTAACCATGAATAAGGCTCTGCTGGACTTGTAACTCACAACACAAGGAAACCTGCTTTGTCATACGTCAGTCTGTGATAGCCTTGGCTGCAGCGGAGTCTGGGATCCTGCTGAGCACACTGAAGGTTAGTACTAAACCAAAGGGTTTAGATTTTTAAGAGCAAACTTCAGTTCACTCAGAGCTCAGTTGGAAGGTATTCTGTGGGAAGATTCTACGGAGATAAAGGAGGTAGTGAGTGCTGGGAGTTCTTCAAGAGCACTCTCCTGGAAGCACAAAAATAGTTCATCCCCTTCAAAAGTGAGGGAAGTAGGTGGAGCAAGAGACCCCCATGACTTAACTGTGAGCTTCTGAATCTGCTCAAAATCGAGAGAGAAGCCTACTAGAGATGGAAAAGCAAATATCCATTAAAAATGACAAGGGCATTGCCAAGGTGTGCAGAGATGCAATTAGAGAAGCAAAAGCTTGTTTCAAATTCAAATTGGCCAGAAATGTCCAAAGCTACAAGAAACAGTTCTTCGGGTATGTAAACAAGAAGCAGAAACAGAAGGAAAAATACTGGCTCACTGTTAAACAGAAGAAGTGAATTAGTCACCAACAACCCTAAAAAGGAAGAGGTTCTCAATGCTTTCTTCACCTCTCTCTTCACCAGCACTGTTGGGCCCCAACACTTGGGAACAAAACTCCAGGTTGATGCAAACACAGACCCACCATCAGTGAAAGAAGAGTTGGTATGTGAACTATTACACGAGCTTGACCCCTACACCTAATAAGCTAAACTGTTGTTTATGTGGTCCTTACAGCAGCAGCCTCTAACAAGAAAACATTCCTAACTGGCCTTCTTTTATCAGAAAATTCAGGATCTGTGGGGATTAGTTTTGGCGTGGCTTTGTGGTTTGTTTGGTTTTATTTAAGACCGTGCATGAATTTAGGACCATCCACAAGCTACAGAAAAACTAAAGTGGTCTGTATCACATCTGGTTAAGATAAGGGGTGAAGGGTCATCTAGGGTTTTAAATTCAACAAGATAAGAGTAATATGTGAGAATAGGTTACAACTGCAACATAAAGGCAAGAAGACTCCTCACTTTAACCAAAGTATGTACAATTATTGTATTTGTTCTTCTCTATATAACTGTCAGACAACCAGTCCAGACTTAAAATTCTGAATTTGTTCCCTAAATGTTAGGCTCAAAGATCCAAACTGCAGGGAAGTACACATATCACACAGAACTCCAAGGATTTATTTTCTCAAGTGACCCTGTGATAAGATGATCCCACTAACCAACAGTGCTCTATGGATCAGCATGCAGGAGTGAAGACAAGGACATCCCTCATACAGCTACACATGGGTTAGCTATTTGATGACTGGCCCAACTATAGCTAGCTACCTTAAGAGCTTTTCTGTCCTGCAAAGGTAATCAAACCCAGAGCACTTTAGCAGTAGGAAACACTCCTAGAGAATGTTACATGAATGAATCACTTATTGTACACTAAATACAGAGATCAGTCTGTTACAGCAAGGGACAGTAGTAACAGGCAAGTACAGCACAGAATGCTTAAACACTGTTCCTACCAGCTCTCAAGGCAAGTGACAATCTCAAGCTATCATGTAGGAGCATGGATATTTGCTGAATGCTTTAAAAGAGTAGTCCACGATTCCTAAATCAAAATCATATCTTCCAATAAGAAAAAAAGAAGGAAAAAAAAAAAGTATCCTGAGTTAACCTTGGCAACAGACAGTCATAGAAAGAAGAAATTCTTGATGATGTTAGAAATGTTCTTCTACCAGTGCAGAGGAAACAATTGCACATGCAGACAACATTGGCAAGGCACCGACAAGTATTCCAGAGAATGCTCTGACTAATCATCTTTTGCTATCTCTGCTCATAACCACAGAACAGTGCAGCTTCTTAAAATGCACAGCAGATAATGCAAATGTACTACAAGTTCGGTTCATTTAGCAGTGATTTATATCAACGATGAAGTAGGTAAGTAAACATAAAACTAAATGTATTACCTCAGTTTCTTGCTATTTCCCATCATGTTGAGGCCAATTGAATTCCCTTTAAAAAATCTCAAGCCTCCAGCTTTGCCTCGCCTTGCGTATGTTTTTATGGAATCGCCACTAGTGCCAACAGCTCCAGGCCGACAACGAAGTAACTGTAACAACAGAATTCACATCTATTAAAATACTTGCGTAAAAGTTAAAAGGAAAAACACAAATTACAAATTATTTATATAAATACTACTTTGGCTTCATTTTCAGACTGCTTTTGTATTTAATTTTATGTAAAATGTACCCTTACTCACTAGGATTCCTTACTGAACAAAATATGAATATTTTGAAAGTATTATGAAGCATCTCATAGTTGCAAACTATTTCAACATACATTAATTAAAAAAAACAACCAAACAAAAAAAACCAAACAAAACCACAAAAAGCATGGGTTTTGCTTATGTATCTTCTCCTTATATATATAAAAATACACACACGTACATGGACACAAAACTGGGAATCTCACAATAAGCAATCATGGGATATAATGATTTCTATTTTTTTAATGAAAAAATATAATCTCAATGATAATTGCCTAGATTTGTAACTATCTATTGATGCTCATATTTTCAGAATACTATACAAACCAACAAGATCTATGCGATTAAGAAGAACAAAAGCATTAAGGGTAAGCAGATAGACAGCTTGAGCACCTTGCTAAATCAACACACAAACTTTCATCATGTAACATCTCACAGGTGACTACCAATGGTGTTTAAGAACCTAGCAAGCTTTAAAGATACACCACAAGATAGACAGACTACTTGCCTTTCTTTCTTCATTGTGACTGAAAGGCCCATCACTGTCCTCTATGCTGAGCAGATTTGCTTCACTAGATAGGCGTGGGAGAGAAAAACAGATATATTGTAATACAGCAGAACATGAGCAAACGATTTTAAACAAAGAGCTTTATGTGCCTTCCCTCTTTAAATTCAAATGCATCACATACACATTGTAAATATGCTTATAAGCATGAGGAACATAAAGTGGGCAACACAGTGATCCAGACGTATTATATGAACCTGAACTTAAAGCAAACATTAAATTATTTCACAAAAAGCAAAATTAGAAGTATGTTACTACTTCAAAATGGAGAATAACTTTATTCTTCAATATTGGTATGGTAATATTACTGACTATATACAACTCTTTGCATAAATTAAGTCAAATACTAAATTAACCTATAAAATATAGTCTTAGTTTGCTCATGCATACCAATATTCAAGCATGTGGTTTAAAACTGCAAACTTCACAGTGTTTTAGAAGAACTCACACATAACTGAATTTTATCCCATGCCAATTGCTGCCAAAATACATCTTCTAAAAACAGCTCATTCAGTTTGGCTCCACTGCTCATTAAAATGTGTTTCTTTAGTATTTCTATGTCTGTAATCTTCAACCGTTATAAAGAGGAAGAAGATACAAAAAAAGAAAGCCACCCCATGATACTGTGAAAAAGCACTCTTTTCAGTAATAGGCAAGTATCCTCGTAGAATCTTAAATATTTAAATTAAAAAACCAATCATACATTTTATACTGATTGAATCTAAATCAGGCTAATGCGTTCTTGCTTCCAGGAGAAGCAACCTGCAGATAATTCTCACATCAATCCTGATAAGGTTACTCCTGTCTTGGCTGAAACAAAACAATACAACTTCTAGCCAACTTGTAATTGCACTGTTTGGGGGGCGGGGGGGGGGGGGGTTTAAGATAATTCAGGTAGAAATTACTTAAGAATACAAGCAATTATGGTAGGAGTTCCAAAGGAACAGCTATGGAAGCAAAATTATAGGGGTGAAGGTTGAAAAATTTCTCAGAATTTCTCAGCTTCAAGTATGTGACGTTGACTGCAATAAACATACTAACTTTAACTCTTTATTTATAAGGTAACCACTCAGTACCCTCTCCCTCCAATTCCCTAAACCCTCCTTCCACGCGCAAGATTTCCCTTCACGTTACAATTTATTTCTGCACCTTACACAATACAGACACCCCTACATTAAACAAAATAAAAAGAGAGTTCTCAACTCATAATGTGCAAACTGCAGACCCTAAAACTTCAGGAGGTAACACTGTGCACACAGTTGGTTTTGATGTGGGAAGAATGATGTAAACATCAACACTTAGCCAGTGGCACTGGTGCATCTTCCTTTTGTTTACAGACCACACCAATTCTAGCTGTGTCATGGTAAAATGAGAAGAGCAGTGGATCATCACTGATTCCCAATATAAAGCATCACAAAGACAAAGAGCATGTAGTTGTACTGCACAGACTATCCAGGGACATTAAAATTTTAAAATACTGTACCATGATTACCAGATTATTCTTTCAAGGGAGGTTTCACTGAGCTTTCTCTACCCCTCTTTGGAACGCAATGACTTTAACAATTTCAGAATATTTCCAGATCCTAAAGAATAAACAAAACCCTGCAGCATAGACATGAATGTTTTGGGTCAAAGGTTGGACTAGATGGTCTTGAAGGTCTCTCCCAACCAAAGACTTTCTGTGATTCTGTGAACAGCAACCTACAGCACCTGCAGTTCTGGCATATACCTACTGTGCATCAAATGACCTAGCCAGATCATTTTGCCTCTACACTTTCAGCTTCAGGTTGTACAAAAAGCAAAATGCCCTTGTACAGTGGCTATACTTCTAGGGCTTCAAGATGCCACAATATTGCAACTACTTTATCAAAGGGTGTTGGGGTGGGTGAGAGAGAAGGTAACAGACTGCAAAGGAACAAAACACTGAAAAAAGAAATTCTTAAACTGAACAAGAGTAACTTACAATGCAAGTAAGATGACATGACTAGAAAAACATCTGGGAATTAAATGGTTTTTTAAAGAAACAATATTTTTAGATTTTAAGGAATACAAAGTATATGCATCAGTACCAGAAAGGCTGGGTTTTTTCAGAGAGAATACATAACAACCGAGTAATGTCTATTTGCTCATGTATCACATGCTTACAGCTGCCTACTTAAAATATGCAATTTATAAAGACAGGGAAAAAAAAAACATACTACACCACACTCCCATATACCAGACAGCATTTTCACACTACTGAAACTTCAAGTGGTCTTGCTGGAGGAAGCTATGCCTCTACGCTTTGCCGCTTTTAACCAGTAAAACAGAGAGAATAGTAGTTTCTAACTTTTCAAGACTTGAATTCAAATGTTCTAACAAATGAAAGTTAAGCCTTTAACTGAATTGCTTCTATTTTTTTTCTTCTTATTATTATTTTTAATAAACAAAGTTCTTTCCAAAGGGGAGTTCATAATTACACATACAAATTTAGGTACTGAGTAAGTAAAATAATAAATACTTTTTACTTTTCAGTTACCATTTGTTTAATGTTTTAAAACATTAACAATTATGCAATATCTAGTTAGACACCTCAGTTTAATAGACCATGTTTTTTACTCTTATCTACAAACAGCCCAAACTTTAAAGTTCTGTTGATCAGATCACTCCAGGGAGCTTCAGGCGTGTTTTTATCAAACTTCCAACTGCTTTAGTCATGTTTCAAATGTAACTGGAATTTCTGACTAAAAACTCTTACATATAAAACCAGGAGGAGGATGTATTTCCCCTCACAGCATACTGTGTACATTCCTTATTTTAAATTATGTGGTGGTATGCAGCACATCAGAGGCTCAAGAGAAGCAGTGGTATTATTCAACTCAGGCACAATGCCATCTTGTAAAGATAATCTTAACTAAAACTGAAAAATTAAGAACACAGCCTCTGAACAAAAAGTTCCTTATCAATTTGAAGGCTATAGTGCCTTACTAACAGGAACACAAAAGAAGCATAAACATCTATATAAATATGGGGATTTTTTTTTGAGAAAGGAATAAAAAGGAAAAAGCATTGAAAAAAGCGAAACAATTTTTATTATGTTTTTTTTAATATTACTGCTTTTCCAGTTAGGAATACAAGTGAACAGTTTATTCCCCTAAATAAAAAGGGAAAAGTTAAAACTTTGTGAAAGAAAATGTTAGTTAAGAAAACGTATCAAAGTGCAAATAAATTGGATTCGTTTTTTGTATTCATTTTTTTGATAAGGCTATTACTGAACAAATTTCAGCAGAAGGCCCAAGTCTAGAGTATTAAAAAAAACCCACAGTACAACAGCTAAGAGAAGACTGGGCCTATCAGTTCACAGAAACAGTGGGGGGCATACTGAGACATAGTTCAAAAAAAAATTACTCAGATATTAAAGAAGAAAATATAAATTATCCAAGACACTTCAAGAACAATAATCAGTAAATCTATAAAGCATTTTATAACATGATAATTTCAGAAAGCCATATAATTAATATATTCCTTTGGCCACATCTGCCTAAATCTTCCATCCTTTCGCATGTTCTGCTACATAAGAAACACAGCATTTCCATCACTCCATACAGGCTTCAGTGTGTTAATCTAACTGGTCTTTTTTTACCAGTGTTCTACATATAGCTTCCTCTCCTTCTGTGGGATCTCCAAGTACAAAGGAAGAGAAGTCTCAAGTCACTTGCTATGATCTTGATTGCTATATGAAGTAGATCAAATCTTGTTAATCATTAAAAAAATTACTTCTACTTTTTCAAGTGGACTGAAGATTACCTGGGGCACTTAATTTGGGATAAGGTACTTGTCAACTACCATTTTCTATTTCCCAAACTCTAGTTCCATGCCTAGTATCAACTCCAGCAGCAGTTAAAAATGCGTATATTGCGTTGCACGATTGTTTAATTTTCCAAATCTTTTTCAGTTTACAAACGTTCTTTACCTTTTCATGTTCAATACTTGACACCTTATCACTATGACACAGACTAATTTCCCAAATAAGTTAAATGCCACACTTGTTTTAAAATAGTCTACCTATTCTAGAAATTGCTTTGGTAGGAGGTCATTAGCCACGTATACTGTGGTCACCTCACTGAGGAAAGATAATCCAAGCAGACATCCAGTATTGACCAACAACATTAGCACAGGTCTCATGGGGTAATACAAGAACACAGCCAATCCTTTAAGTGCTGGAATGTTATTCTTGGGCCAGTTCAAAACAAACTCATTGTGTGTCCGCCATTAAGAGGGCAAAAAGCTGCGATAAGGTCAGACACAAATGCTAGTGCCTCAACATGCATCCAGATGCTTACTTCAGATTTACAGCTTTTTCCACATAGAAATGTAGATAAGTTACAAGCACTACTAGCAAATATCAGTATACCATAGTCAATGACATTTGAAATTTTCTTTTGATGTTACCTGAATACAAATTTATTGCATAGTATACTCAGAATATTGGGAAGGCACACAAAGCTTTATGCTGGAATAATTCTATGAACTAAAACTACTAGTCTTTGAAATGTTCTGCTAAGAGTAAAGAAAATTTAGAAAGAAAAGGACAATTTACTGTCAAATCATTTGTCTTCTAAAGATTCCCTTCTATCAGTATCTTATTTTTATACAAAGTAAACATGTATCAGAAAAGTAAAATACATAAATTATTTCAATATGCTCAAAGTTTATAATGCCATTAAGACTAAAAAACCCCAAGTGTTACCAAAAGTAAATATGAAGGCATCTTAAAATCTATAGCTATTTGGAAGGAGTGAGAAGTTGCCCAAAATGGTATCAGAGGTTGGGACGCAAAAAAGGCAGGTTCTCTGGTTTAAATCAATTTTCTACTACTCTTTTGTCTATATTTCCAGAGTTATTTGCATAATTCACAGGTATAAAAACAAATTACTGATGTAAGTAGGTAATAAAATTTCAGTCGTGGCTACAGGAAAACTGTTGAACATACAGAATATTTGAAAGGAATGAAAAAACTGTCAGAAATACCATCTTAAAATCAGATAAAATAATAATCAGTTTTCCAAACTTTTTTTTTTTAGCATCACTATACTCTATGTGTCTCATTCTGTGTTCTTAAGTCAACATCAGCTGGAGACAAATGGAAAACAGAAGGAAATTACAAGAAGGAAAAATAAGGTACTCTACTTACAAATGTGAGTTACTATTGTTAGTATTGGCATTTTACTTGCCTTCAGAAATACAAGTATGTACTGCCACTACACTTAAAACATATTCCTGTGCACCAGAAATGGATATAAAATTGATAAGAAAAAAACTGAGCTTAATTTTGTAAAACTAAAATGTCCTTGATTTGAGAACTTTTTTAAAGAGTACTTTTAACTTCTGATACAGTTCTGACAAAAGCTCTTAATGCCTACCACACACTTAAACTCCTGAACTCATTTTTTACTGACTAAACCATCACATTTCTTAACGTATTTGTAAGATTATGGCATGGCCTGCTGCTGCAGCCTAGGCCTGGTTACGTGTCTATTTTCCTATCTCCTTTCCAACACACAATATTTGGCAGAATATTACAAGATACAAATTGATGTAAGAATTATTTTTGAACGTAACCACAGGATTCAGTTTCTCCTAACTAGAGAACCATAGCATACTTTTTAAACTTGCAGGTCCTACTCTCCAAATACCTACAAACAACAAATAAACCTAACATGCATTCTTCGCCCATGAAACTTATTGTTCTATTAACAGTTCAGTTGTCTTTTGGGAAATAAATACATTAGTATAGAGAAAACATATTCCTCACAACGATATGACACAAGGACAAGGTAGGCATTCAAACTGCACACATAGTGTTTATGTTGGAGTCAAAATTTAAAATACCAGTAAAGAAATACATGCTCAGGGAACAAAACCAGACTTCTGCCCAGTGAGATAAACACAGGGGAGGAAAACCTACTGTCTTTTAAGCTTAGTTTATCTTGTTGTAGCATACAGCTACTGAAGCACCTTAATCACAACTGTGAAGTACTGAACAGCATCATCACTGAAGAAGTTGAAGCTGCCTGCATACCCTGCCTTTCCATTTCCTTGCTTTGCCTGTTCACGTTTGTCTGTGTTCCTTAGACTTACACAGCAGCTCTAAAGACAATTGCAATACTCTGAAGTATACTGTGCTTTATCTTGTAAGCCCCATGTTCACAAAGAAATTTAATTATGCATTTTTATATGACAATACTCAGTTATTTAAATTAATATTTTACCCTTTAAAAATAATATAATAATTTCTTTGCAACCATTTTTATTAATCACTGACATTTTTAAGATATTATATATTGTTTCTTATTCATAAAATACAAAATGTATTTATTTATAAATAAACACTTAAACTTTCAATAACCTAGATAAAAGCATCCTTACTCTTTCTCTGCATCTCCTTCACTTTCTTCTGCATGATCAAAGCTCCAATTATTTTTAAAACCTCCATCTCTCTTGGACTGTGATCTATCCAAAGCTGAAATGAGAACAAGTTAAGATAAGTCTTGATTTCAAGCTGAGTTATTAATCAACACAAACTAGAGGAGTAAACCAGATGCATATATTTTCTCCAAGCATTTATTTTGTTGATGTCAATGTTTAATTATCATTCAACAAAATTAATCAATGCAGTGGTGACTCATTTTCCTAGATAAATACAAGTATCTGTCAACATCTTGATTACTAATGCAACAATTTAGCAAACTATTAAAAATTATGTCATGAAGTAGTTTTACAAGGATTTCAACTGTTGTACTGAGACCTGTAAATTTTAGGGCTCCTTCTCTGACATGAACTATTGTGTCACAGAGAGAAAGGGTCCTCACATTTGTTATTTAAATGTCTAAAACCCAAGCACACATTTACTTTTTCCTACATAAAAGAAACAGTTCCAAACTGCCCAAACACAATGTCAACATAATACAATTTTTTTATTATTATTCAACTTCTGACACTGACCTGAATTAACAGCTGGTGCTAACTGAAATTTCAGTGTTAGCATCAACTAAGTATAAAGCCGAACCTTCTGAGAACAGTCACACTACGTCAAGCTTCAGATTTATCTACTGCAACATCCAACAGTATAGGCTTTTTCCATATGTGATGATGGCATGGGAGTATACTTAAGTGAAGGAGGTCCAGCAGCACTCAAGGTAAGGCACTGTTCACACCAGGCCCTAATTATTGTGACTAAGAGCTGTCCCACACAAATACTATATGACAAACTATACAGCAGCTTTGATTTTGGTATAATTTAGATGTGTGTTTTCTTACTATGTTTTTCTATAAATAGTGGGAAATGCATTTAGAAATAATGACTGTAAATCTACGTATTAATAGAAAAATAAAAAAAAATTATCACAACCAACAACAAATGTCTAGGGTAAGGTATAAACAGTGCACACAGAAATGTTTACTGCATATTCAATCTCTGCTCCAGCTACTCGCAGCTACTGAGGACTTCCTGAGCACAGCCTTGGCTGCTGTTTTTCTTCTCCCCTCGCTTTTTTAATCAACCCTACTTCACAGAATCAACAGCAACTTGCAGCAGCTAGCACCTCAGATTAATTACACGTTATATGGGTAACTATCTCCTTTTGTTTGCCCTGATTTGATCCGGCATCTTTTGCTCCTACTTTGTACTCTGCTCCTCCAGCTCTTGTACTTTGGAAAACATCAATAAGTAATCCTTCTCTATTCACTCATGATCGCATATATCTCTACTGTCTTCTTTCACAGTCATGCTTTTCCCAAGAAGAAAAAGGGAAGGGGTGGGAAGGAAGAATCTTCAATTTTTCCTTACACAGAAGTTGTTTCATGCCTTTAACTCTCAATGCTTCTCTCTGAACCTATTCTACTGTACCCTTTTTGAGATGAGGATACCAACACTATGAGGAATATTCAAGATGTGTGCATGTCATGAATTTCTATGGAAGTAGAATTTTATTCTTTATTCCTTTTGTAATAAATCTTAACACCAGATTTGCTGTTTTCACTATAATGGAGAACTGCACTGAATAATTAGGTAATTCCACATTTCATTCATGACTGGTTCAAAGACAATCATTGGATACAAAAATTCTCTTTCCTACTTCTCATTCACTTACATTACTTGGCTTTTACCTACACTGAATTACATATATGACTTTAACCCACATAGCCCAAAACCTGAACATCTGCATTTCTCTTTAAACAGCTAGCCATTTTACTAACTCAAGTTTATAACATCTACAAAACCCTGTCACCTCACAATCAAACCCTTTTCCTTATATCTATGCACCAATGTTAACACAAAACACTGTGGAATTCAATTAGTTACTCCTTCTAGTACCAAAATGAAACATTTTTGCCCTCTGTTTCCATCTGTTTCTTATAAAAATTTCCCATTTCATCCAGAGTCAATTTAGCCTCTTCCAAAGCCATTGGTAAAGGACTTTACAGAGGGAATTATGACATTAATTCTGTTCTTAGTTGTAATTTCTAAGAATTTGGCTTGTATGGTCACAAAGCTCACTGATGTAAAGGTCCTCAAATACCTCCGCTGTCTCTTTAAAATGCTAGTATCACATTAGCTACCTTCTTTACTTGTAACAGAAAGGTGATGCTAACCAACAAGTAACACACTACAGTCATTAGCTCCTTTATCCCCAAGTTCCTCTTACAACACTTGGATGAATGCCATCTGATCCTGCTGCCTTGTTCAGTTTGCTTAATGTACTGCAATTTCTTCCCCGATGTTTCATTTTGAATCATATACTCTGCCACGTTCCTTCTTCAGAAATATTCTGCCATCAAGACCTTTGTAAGTGTTGTCAAAGTGAGTGTGAACAGTTCCAGTTTTCAGCTATGACTTTATATTCTCCAAGGCCGCCTTTTACAACTCAGCTGACTAGTGACCCTTCAGATACTCCAAATTTTTTTCTACTGAGTGAGAAGAAATACTTGAAAAATATTTTTATGCCTATTGGGAGTTAGCCATCAAAAAGTTTTTTGCCCGCCTCATTGTAATTATAGGTTAAATCCACCAGCTTTTTTTTATTATTCTCCATTTTCATCATTTGGACAAAAGTTTAGATTCAAGAAGTAGGAGGTTGCATTTCAGACACTTCACCTTACCTTCCTAATTAGCTATGCCAACATTTGGAGGTCTTTTGAAGTCTATTTAAACAACTGCCTGAAAGGACATTGTAGAGAGGCTGGTGCTGGTCTCTTCTCTCGGGTAATTAGGGACAGAACCAGAGGGAACAGCCTCAAGCTGAAACAAGGCAGGTGTAGACTGGACATTAGGAAAAAATTCTTCACGGAAAGGGTAGTGAGATATTGGAATGGGCTGCCCGGGGAGGGGGTTGAGTCGCCATCCCTGGATGTGTTTAAACATCGCTTGGATGTGGTGTTGGGGACAAGGTCTAGGGGTGAACGTGTAGAGTAGGGCTAATGGTTGGACATGATAATCCCAAGGGTCTTTTCCAACCTGAGTGATTCTGTAATTCTGTAAATAAGCAGCATGCATGTGCTGTGAGCCTCCAATATGTTGTCTTTAACTCCCAAGCTGTCTGCAAATATTTTACACTCTGGCTGCATCTTTTCTTTCCTTCTCAGAAAGTTTCTTAAAGTTTTCTGTCACCCTTCTCTTGAATTAAGCATTTCTGTGATGGATGTTTTGTCTGCTGATACAGATCAGATCAGTTGCCCGCAGAACAATCCTAAAACTACACCAGCTCTGCTCACACAACTTGGCATCAACTGCCACACTCTCTCTCTCACGTTCTTAGTCCTACCAAAAATGCAAATCTAGAAGCATACCACCATGGCAGCCAGACTGATCACCTGAGTTGCTTTACCTGAATTGTCACTAGGGAATAGATTTTATACAGGATTATTATTTATTTTTCTCAACAGGGGTAACAAGTCATCTGTCACACAAACTTTCGAACTACTTTAGTAGGCAAGAATTAAATTTGGAACGTCTGTGTTGCAATTTTTACTATATACACTATCAAGGCCATTTTAATCAGTGAGACACATTCATATCCAGAAGGTGAAAACATTCAAATAAGCAGAACTGGCCCTAAGATACCGAGCCAGTAGAAGTCAATTGCTATACCCCTACCCAAGAAAGGCAGCATGCTGGAGCAGATTTCATTAGCAATGACAAATCATTTTTCCTCTAGCTACAAAACTCCCTTTGGTGCCATTACAACAAGGGAGATGAGCAATTCTGAGCACAAGAAACTAGAGGGAATTTCATTTTAAACAGGTGTATCTAACACATTTCATTGCTTTTTTAAACAATTGTGAGAAGTTACATGTCATTTTTTAAAAGTCAATTAAAAAAATGTCGTGAAAAAATAATCTTTTAGTTTTCATTAGAACTTTCACGGCATTATTAACCACACCCTGAAGCCAGTCTTTTAAAAATCTCCACACGGTCTTTTTGTATAAAATCCACTTAGCAAATTTTGGATTGCAAAACAAAGTATACTTGTAGGAAGATTCTTTCATTCAGCTGCATTGTTAAGCAATTCTTAAATAGGAGGGAAAAAATTCACAGAATAAGGACAAAGTTTTGCATTTGCAAAAAAACCAAAAGGAACCTTTATCTAAAACACTGAACTGAGGAGTGACACAGACAGTATTCAGCAATGCAGTAGTGTCCAACAGAAGATCTCTTCTTATAAGATTTTTCTGTATGTCTTGTACCTCACGGTCTAACAAAAATCATTCCATACAAATCTGTTATCACAGCTGACTAGAAAAACATTATTATGAACATGATGCTGTATTGGTTTTGCACAGCAAGGTTTTGGTAGCAGAGGGCTGCAGAGGTGGCTTCCGAAAGATGACAGAAGATGTCAGACAGAGCCAGTTCCACACAGTTCCAAGATGGACTTGCTGCTGGCCAAGGCTGAGCCCATCAGGGATGATGGTAGTGCCTCTGGGATAACATACTTAGGGGGAAAAAGAAAAGCACAGCAAGTGGCAACCAGAATAGAGAGGAGTGAGAATATACAAGAGAAACAACAACTCTGCAGTCAGCAACCAAGGAGAAGGAAATGCTCCATGTGCTGGAGCAGAGACTCCCCAGCTGCCCATGGTGAAGACCCTGGTGAGTCAGGCTGTTCCTCTACAGCCCATGGAGGTTCAGGGTCGAGCAGATATCCAACTGCTGCCTGTGGAGGAGCAGGTGGATGCCAGAAGGAGGCTGTGACCCTGTGGAAAAGCCTGTGCTGGAGCAGGCTCCTGGCAGGACCTGCAGGCCCACAAAGAGAGGAGTCCATGCTGGAGCAGGTTTACTAGCAAAACCTGTGACCCTGGACAGGACCCATACTGGATCAGTTTGTTCCCCAGGGACTGCATCCTGTGGAAAGGATGGCCCATGATGGTGCAGTTCACGAAGAAGGGCAGCTCATGGGAAAGACCCACACTGGAGAAGTTCATGGAGGACTGTCTCCTGTGGGAGAGACCCCACATTAGAACAGGGGAAGAGTGCAAGGATGAAGGAGTGGAAGAAACAATGTGTGATGAACTGACCACAACACCCATTCCCCATCCCTCTGTGCCACTGCCAGGGGAAAAGGGAGAAAAAACAGGGAGTGAAGTCGAGTCTGGGGAAAAAAAGCAGGGGTGAGGGGAAGGTGGTTTAAAGTTTAGGGGTTTTATTTCTCATTATACTACTCTAATTTAATTTATTACCAATCAATCTCCCCAGGCCAACTCGGTTTTGCCCAAATTTACGAGTGATCTCCCTGTCCTTATCTTGACCCATGAGCTTTTCAAAGCATTTTCTTTCCCCTTGTCCAGTTGAGGAGGGGGAGCGATAGAGCAGCTTGGTAGGCAACTGGTGACCAGCCAAGATCAATCCCCCACAGATGCCACATGCATTTACTGGCCACACCATGACCAATTTTTCTAGAAGAACACATTTCAGATGTATCACTGGATTGCCAAAAGAACTCCCCATCACCCTCATAATACAACAGTAAAGACTTTAAGGTTTCTATTACAACACACAGAAGCTTTTACAAGTCTTTCATCTACAGAGATCACATCTCTTTCTGCGTGTCCAAGAGCCATGAAACATGAAACCTAAATCAAACAAAGGTTTGTTTCAGGACCAAGGTGTTTTTCCAGGAGGACCTGAAGCTTACATTCTTTTCCCCCAGTGTGCAACTGGTAAAGAAATAATACAGGCCTCAGCTTGCAAATGCTCAGACCATCGCAACTGCAACCAACTTATCAGACACAGCAGCATTCATACAAAAAAATGCAAATTAATTTAAATGTTCTCAGAATCATTGCCTTCATCCAGACTCACATTTAAGTAAATTAAAAAGAATGCTTCTAAGCTTTCTAATCTGCTGTTCATTTAGAGTCATCACATACATTAAGAGGATATAAGTATTCATAAAAATGTGACACAGTAATATTTTTAAATTATTTTACTTTCTCCATGGCTTCATTATGCTTTCAGGCAGGCTTCTTCAGCCTTCTATGCAAAACAGCTTTTTACCTTCCAGCTTTGATATCATCAGCTCTAGTACATTAACTGTGTAACCACAATGAGGTTGCATTTTCACATTCTGAAGCAGCACTGCATGAATGCTTTTACACGCCCCTCACACTGCCTAAAAGCTGGGGCTTCTTGCTCTTGTTCTGCACCTGGCGTAGGTCAGCACAGCTCTTTCTTCACTGAGAGCAAACCTGGGGAAGGAAACTAATTCAGGAAAAAATATCATGAGTGGCAAGGGAGGGAGAAACTTAATTCTTCCACCATCTTAGTTCCCTCCTCTGTTCAACCGCATTATGACTGCACAGCTGAGACAGCACAGCAGAGGTAAGGGGCATCCAGGGACTAAGACTGGTTTAGGCACTAAGGATACCAAAGAGCTCCGCGTGGAACCATAGCCTAACCTACATTTATAGGTACTGTTTAGAGACCTGTTGCTTAAAAGATGCTTTCACTTCTCCTCTCCATAAATCATCTGCAGATGCAAAAAAAGATGTCAAAACCACTTCAATAATAGGCAGTAATCATAAACTGATAGTGAGATGAAGCACTACATAAAACAGAGTTCAGTAGTAGACTTCTATGATACCAGTGTAGCAGATACAAAATATGGACGTTCTTTCACATTTGAATATAATTTTTCAGATGGCTAATAAAAAAAAAAACCCTACTCTTTCAAGAATGTGATGTCAACAGAAAACCAACGATAAATACAGAGCATCCACTGCTGATCAAAAACGTTGTAAAGAAAGAGCATTTATAAAAGGTCTGTAGTTTGAAGATGGAAAATCATCTGCACATTCTCATATAGAACTTGTTGACCTTCAGGACTTTCAGCATTGGGTTGCTTATAGTGCAGAAGAATACCACGCAAAATGATTGGACTCAAGAACACAGAACCGTGTAAGTTTCATTATTTGCTGAACTATGTTTACATTTTCTAAGTATTAACAAGAAATAACAGAGAAGGATAAAAGGAGGATAGAGCTTTCAAGTACGGTAAACATTCTCTTTTCAATGTCTTTGAAGGCTTCTCTGGTAAAATAGCGGTGGTACGCGCACAATGGACAATTAGTGTTTCCAATGTAGAGGTATCATCCAAGGATTTTGCCCTTATGATAAAATCAGAAGAAAATGCAGAAGTACTTCAGAAAGGGCTTCTTTACTTAAACCAGCAGCAAAAGGATTGCTAAAGTAAATGTGGGCCCACTGCTCAAGGAGACAGGAACCTAGTAACAGAGAACATAGTAAAAAATTAAGAACTTAATGTGGGGTTTTATTATGCCACTTCAGATTTCACTGGTATGTTCTGTCCTCTGATGTCCCAGTTCCCCAACTCCACCAGCAGAATCTGTGGGAATGCAACGTCACCCATTGTCAAGGAAAATATGATTAAGGAATTCTCATGCCAGTTGTACATTTAGAAGTCCACAGGATCAAAGAGGATGTATCTGATGGTGTTCAGGAAGCTTGCCTATGTCACTGTTATGCCCCCTCTACATTATCTCTGAAAGATCATGGCATGACAGAAGTTCCCAATGACTAGAAAAACATCGTATCTATCTTCAAGACAGGCAACAAGGATAATCGGGTGAACTACAGGCTAGTCTGCTTCACCTCAACCCCTGATAAGGTTCATGACCAAATCTCCCAGGAATCCATTCCCAGATACATGATGACAAGAAGGTAAGCAGGCAGCATGGATTTACCAAGGGCAAATTGTGCCCAACTAACCCAACTGCATTCTACAGTGAGATGTCTGGCTCTGTAGATGAAGGAAGAAGGAGCAATGGGTTTTGCAGGGTCTTTGGCAGTCTCCCATAGTCCTCATAGTCAGATGAGGAAGACATGGACTAAATGAATGAGGTGAAAGGAAAGCCAGCTGAATCACTGGGGTCAAAGGGTGATGACTATCAATACAAATCTAGCTGCTGGCATCTCTCGGTGACCAGTACTGGAGCAAATACGGTTTAATGTCTGTGTTAATAATCTGGATGCTGGGACCAAGTGTACTCAGCAAGTTTCCAGATAATACCACATTGGGGGAAAACAGTTGATACACCGGAAGCCAGTGCTGCTATTGAGAAGGACCTGACAGGCTGGAGAAACGGGGTGACAAGAATTTTATGAAGTTCAACAAAAGCAAATGCAAAGTCCTATCTCTGGGACCAAAAAAGTCCATGCAGCAGTGCAGGCTGGGGGACGACTGGCCAGGAAGCAGCTCTTCAAGAGGATCTGGGGGTCCTAATGTCCAGCAAATTGAACATGGGTCAGCAATGCAGCCTCACAGCAAGGAAGGCCAACCGCGTGACATATTAGCAAAAGTTTAGCCAGCAGTCAAGAGAAGCGACTCTTCTTGTCATGTGGCAATTCCATGTGAAACTGCAGCCAGAGTACTGCATTCAGTTTTGGGCTCTCCAGCGTAACAAAGACATTGACACTCTAAAGCAAGTCCAGTGAAGGGCTGTCAAGATAGGCAGATGGATTGAGCATATGATATAAGGAGACGCTAAAAAAGCTGGGGTTGTTAAGGATTCAGAAGTGGTGAGGGGAGACTATTTTGCTCTCTTCAACTACCTAATGGGAAGGAAGAGAAAGCCAACTCTCCACAGAGATGCACAACAAAAGGACAAGAGGCACTGGACACAAGCTGGAGCTAAGGAAATTCCAGCTCAATGAAAGAATTTGTTTTTTACCATGAGGGTGCTGAAGAGAGGACCAGATTGACCTGAGAAGTCATGGAGACTGAACAAAGCACTATGCAACCTGCTGTGACTGGGCTTACTTTGGACAAGGTATTTCAACCCTCTTGATTCCAGCCAGCAGTCAACTAAAAACAGTGATTGCTCATCATTACAAAGCATCATCTAAGACAACTGCACCATCATCACAAACACTACAAAATGAAGTATCTCAGTCACTTTCTTTTCTCTCTCTGAAGAAGGCTCTCATGCACTCAAACTTTCCACAAAATTAAAATAATTTAAACAACATCAAAAGCAGAATCTAATAATAAAGAAAAAAAACACCACAAATTAAATAAACAAAAAACCCAAAAATCTAATAATAAAGAAAAAACCACCAAAAATTAAATAAACAAAAAAACTAATTTTTTTCATCTCTAATATTATGACTATAGATAATTTTCTAGTTCTAATTCTCTATGGCTAGACTGGAGATACACTAAAAATTCCAAAAGGAAAAGAGTTTCAGTGTTTTATAGGAAAGATAAATAAATAGAGGCATCTTCCTATTTTATAGGAAAAAGTGGGGGGCAAAAGGTTAAGATAGGCTAGGGACAATTTCTGAACTGCCAATGTGAAAAAGTACATAAAGCTAACAAGCCTTCCTCTCAAGGAAGGTTGACACTGGAACAAGAATTCCAGATTTCTGTGGCAAATCAGTACGTGATGTTAATCACAAACGATCTCAAATTCTGAACCCTGGAAAAGTTTTACAAGATAAGCAAAACACAGCAGGAGACCTTATGGTATATTATGCATCTGATTTGCACACTTCTGATTTTAGACTTAGTTATGCACTGTGGGATCCATCTTCATAAAACAAAGCTAAGCTTGTTCCAACTGAGAATACAGCAGCACTAAACAAACAGCAACCTGTTTTTAGAAAGTGCTGAAAGGCAGTCACAGAATAAGATTAATAACCTAGCCTAACTACCTGGAAATCAGGCAACCAACACTTTGAGAAGGTTTCCAGGTTTGCTGCAACAATAGGAACATCAGGTTGAAATAAGCCACTGCATCTACATACCAAAAGGAAGAAGGAAAAAAATAAATACATTCAAGAATTTGTATTATTTAACATTTCTGCATTTATCCTGCCAACTTCCAAAGTCAGATAAGTATTATCGCCTCTGTAAAAACCCACAAATTAAAGTCCAGAAAGGTTCCATAGCTTCTAGAAGAAAACAACTTGCAAAAGTAGGACAGAAGAAGAAACTCTAAAATATAATTTAAGCAGAAGCGAAAAATCAAGACACTTCTTTGGTGTTCATTGTTTGAAATTCACCTGAAATGGACAGAAAAAAAAAAGCACACAGAAAAAACAACCAAGGAAATCTCAATAATTTGATCAACTCTCACAAAAAATAATAATAATTTGGCACATCTTACAAAAATCTCAGTAAGGAAAGGACAAAATGAGGATGAAAGACTTAGTTAAACCCTAAACTGTGAGAAAAATTTCTATTTGCCTTTCTGTAAAACCAAAAGACCTGTTCCCCCCCCCTCCCATTCTTAATGACACTGGCAAGCTTTCCCACCCGTATTGAGAGGGCAGTCAGCTGGATTAGGTTGCTGATAAGGCTGAAAAGTAATACAGACCAGCTCCATAGCCACCTCCCCCTCCAGGATTAGCTTTCTGCCAATTTAGTTCCTTCAGCCAATTTGCCGTGAAGCCAGAGCAGCGCCAGAGCTGACTGAAGCAAAGCGGTGAGGGCATGGTCCATCACCCGGCACAGCACCCAGCAGATAGGTAGGCCTGCCTGTGCTGTAAATTGCTGGCACAATTACTTGCAGGGCCATAGAATGTGGCCCCCCCACACAGGGACTGATAAGAGTTAGAAAATGACCCTGCAAATGCACATACAATCAAGTAAATCCTGCCTGTTTATTAGGAAAATGCAACACCAATACAGACGACAGCCTCCTGCTCACCCTAGGTACACTATACACTTCCACTCCCTTTGCAATTAGAGATCATCGTGCAGTCAAGCATGATGTAATGCAACTACGTTAGTGCATGAAAAACACAGAAATCTTTGTATTCCAAGTATCAAACTTTGCTAGACCTAACAACGAGTTTAAGAAACATGGCAATTGATAACTAAGCCACAGTATGTTAAAATTCACTTACACAGGTTTGATTTTTTAAAAAGCTAAAAAATACCTTTAACATGCATGGAAAAACAAAGATTTTCTCAGTAATGACTTGTAATGGCAGTGAAGATGAGGAAGTGCTATCACAGAATCATTAATGTTGGAAAAGACCTCCAAGATCATCAAGTCCAACTGTCTACTTAACATATCATGACTACCAAACCATGTCCTGAAGTGCCACGTCTACCCATTAATTTTGAATGCCACCAGGGACAGTGTCTCCACCACCTCCTTGGGCAGCCTGTTCCAATGCCTCAACACTCTGTGTAGAAAGAAAATCCATCTTTTAGTATAGACAGAATATTCACCAACTAACTTTATTATATTAAAAGTAACATGTGCTAGCTTTCTAACTGCACTTCATTATGAGCCTTCTCTTTAATAAATATCACTCAAAAGCCGAAGCAAAATATCCAGCTTCTTAAGAGATCACTCTGCAACTGGAGATGAGTTTCAGCCACCCTCAGCCAAACACAAAATTCATGCTTACTTTCATCTATCAATGCTTTCTGGCACATGGCACAGAGTAAGTCTTTCGACCAAATACAGAGCTTTGCTAGAAGGCTTTGCTAGATTACAAAGAACTTCTTTACTACATTAAGCTTTGTTTGGGGTTGGTTTTTGTGTGGTATTCATCAGGTAAAGATTTGCCTACAGCGTGTTTGCCTTATGACAGAACTTCTAATCTCAGCTGAAGGTTTGCTGCCTCACTGTGAGATGTATATATAATAATAACAACCTGGATCAGAGTAGTCCAGAAGTTCACTTTTGAAAGTTTATTCCCCATTGTAAAGGATCCTTAAACTGCCTCTTGAGTAGAAAGCCTTGGTAGAAATAAAGTTACAATGGATTCTAGTATTTCTACAAGAAGTGAGCCTCAGAAATTGCCAAGGCAATTGTAAATATGAAACCCAACATGCACTACATAGTTCAAATTCTCATCTAATAGGCTGTTGAATAATCTTTCTGTTAGACTGTCATATTAAATTCTGTCATCAGCAGGATATTCGTATTTTACTAAATGAGCCATAAAAATTGGACATGCCAAACAAACACAACATTATATCCTACAACATCAATAAAAATACATTAGTAGAATGAATTGTAGTACAAGTAAAACAACTGTATGGCACTGGATAAAAACATTTTCATGAAAATAACAAATACTTGTGCAGCTATTTCTTACAGACATAAATTTCTAAGATTACATTAGTATTAATCATGTCATATAGTACCATTTTACCACACCAGGCAAATATCATTGGTGTTTATCATTCCTAAAACATTGTTGTGGCAAATCTTATTAAAACAAACAAACAAACAAAAACCACACACAAAACCCAGACACTTTGCTCCAGCTACAGCTTGTATGGTCCGAAAACAAACAAATAAAAACTCAGGAAGGCTTTGCAAGGGTTCTAAATCATCACTGTTCTTTACTTATAATCATTCAATATTGTCAGAGAAAGATATCCCAAACTCAGCATCTTTCAATCCAATTCTTTTGTAGGAATTACTGGGACAAGCAGTCAGAAATGTTTCCTTGCCTCATGCAGCGCTTGCCCGTTACCAAAACCTTTTAAATGCCTGCTGACCAATCTGGGAAGAGTAACCACAGCCCGTTAATTAATTCCCTCCAGTCTCCAGCCTTCACCATAAACTCGTTCTGCACAGAAGTAAGCCTGTTATTTAAAATAATTGGATTTCCCTGGGCAGAATAAAGCTGCTGCCACACAAAAGCATTTATTCTACAGTTTAAGTCATGTATTACACCTTAACCTGAGTTAACAGCTCACCAGAGATGAAAGGGGGAAATGTCCTACTCTTCTCACATGCAGAGTCTGCCTGCTCTCCCCAACCCAAGCCATTGTCCTGCCTCTCCCACTTACCATTCTGTGAGGTTTGGCAAAGTGCCCATCTGGCAATAAGGTGCACAGCGGGTCCAACACCTTTGGCAATAAAATGGCACATCTCAGTGGTGATCGACAGCACAAGACACTTCATGAGGCAGGGGCTGGGGGGCGTGCGGGGCAAAAGACCTAAGGGCCTTGCAAAGAGAACCAGTCAGTAGTCTACATGCAGCTTTGCATACAAGAAGGAGTCCGTCAAGGGTTAGGACTGAGCAGGCCATCAGACAAATGACAGATGCTCTCTATTAACCCATCTCCCTACTCAAACCAGGACAGAGTTGCAGCATGGTAAGATAAAAGCAGCAACATCACAGTTCGCTGCTTCAAGGGAGCCACACACCCAGTGTATCATTACTCTGTACAAGACAACAGCATCACACATTAATCATTTTACTATTCTTTGAGCAGTTTACTTTGAGAGCATTATTTTCTAATTTGATCTCCGGGTGGCAAATTGCTTGTGTACATTAACTACAAGGCATCAGTACTCATGTACTTGCTACAAACCTTTTAATCATGAACTATCCTCATACATTAGAGCATAACTCCTTCCACAGATTATTTAGAAAAAAAGTTATTCAAACAACAGCATTGCCAAAATGCTATTTCTTTAACTCATAACAGACATTACACCATAAATAAAAACAACTTCTCAGAAGTTATTTGCTCTTAATCATTCTTGATAGCTACAGTACCCAACTAACTATTAGCCATTCTGTATTCTGATTTATACTAGAGTGTAATTCAGAAACAATTTCATTTGGCACAAACCTCAGTTCTGTGCAGGGAGACTATGCCATACGAGAAAATAAAACAAGTTTTCAGTACTTTTATGACATTCTGCTTAAAAGTACTCAAAAGATCTCCCACAAACATGTCTATGAACTAATGAACTATTAAGGTCTACTTATAACATGTTAGTAGTTCTCCAAAAAAATCTTCCAACCTCAATGTGTCACTGAATTCAGCAGTGATTTAATGATTGAAAGTACACCATTTCACTTTAACCCATTATTTAAGAACTAGTTATCTTTTACATATTTTCTAAAGGAAATGAAATTTCATTGCCTCAAGCTTCAGTATGAAAAACATTCTTATATTCGTGAAGGACCAGGGAAGTAAAGATTGCCAGGTAATTCTTTTTGTGTCGCAATATCCACAGGCTGCTGAGAACCTACTGGTGGCAGTGCCATTTACTCATGCGAACACGACATTCATAAGCAACTGACTGATCAACACAAGTCACCAACTCTGACTTCACCACAATGTAAGAATAGCTACACCTGAAAATATTACCTATGCCTTACTGTTGAATACAGTAAGAGGAAGTTTAAGAACATATGCTTTTAAAAACTAAATCTGAAAGATAAAGTTACTCCTAGGCTTAATACTAGATAATAATGAGTACAGTAATATTTTTACTAGCGCTTTAATTTGCTTAATTTTAAGCAAGAAGTAATCAAGTACAGAGCATCACACAGATTTCAACCTATCTAAGAATACCCCTCCCTTAAAAAAACCTCCAAACTGAAACCAAACAGATGGTAAAACACAGGTTAAAAGAAAGGAACTTACCAAATCTGCTTCCCCCGGCTAATGGGAGTGCCTTTTAGAACAACCAAGGCAAGAGAAGAATTACATTTGCCCTTTAAAAAAAAAAAACCCCAGTTTGCTCCCTGCACCTTTACAGCCTTCCCCACCACAACACCTCCACTTTTATTTATCATTTTTCACCCTCCTGCAGTATCTTAATCTATCTTCTACACTCTTCCACTCCTTTCTTCAGGATGCACGGATTAAGGCACACACTGTCCTGTGTACTGAGTCCTCCAGATGCCCTGACCCCTGACAGCTCAGCCAGTGTACGTACTAACACCAGTTATCAGCAAATCAAACCATGATGAGGCAACACTGAAACCTTTTCTTCAGGGGCATTAATTCTGACTTCTCCATTTATTGGAAGTGGGCAAGTTTCACAGAATTTCTAGTTATTTACCTTTTAGACCACTACTCCTCTGCAAACAAACGGGTTCAATAGCTATTAGTGAAAAGGGAGGAGACAAAAGGATGAGAGATGACTCAAAACCCCTTCATATTCTTATAAGCAGGACTTACAAGTGGTGAGTTTGGTGACTAGTCTTGTATTGCAGGACCTGTTACAACACAAAACACCTTGACACCCCTCAGTTGCCTCAATTAAGACACACAGCTAAAAATCTATAGAAAAGGTGAAGTCTAATACTGCACTGAAATCCATGAAACATTCCAGAAACAAAAGAAATAAAAGCCAAAGATGTTGCTGAAATCATTACAATAAATAATCCATCCTTGTACATAAAACAAGAAGCAAGAGACTAAAATATCTAAACAGGCTTATCATAAAAGTATCAGTGTAAGCAAAATGCTGATTTATGCTTGCTATCACGCCATATATTGATGTTATTGGCTGATATTACTAGTTTGTAGTTGTATCAAGAAGAGTGTAAGGATCTCTTATGGGAACATTCTCAGTTCAGGGTTAGGGGTTGGTTTTATTCTACTAAAACACAGTAGAATTTCGTACTTATTCCGAGGAAATAGTAGTCCTTTCTTACCAAATAGAAGTGCCAGAGAGGAGCAGAGGAGACATCCCACAGAAGACAGTTACTCAGTTACCTGAAACTTCTATATCCCACTTTGTGCAACATTACTGTAGGAGAAGCTACTTAGGGAAAACTAACGAATAATAAATGCCCCCATAACGAAAATCAGGAAATTGCACACAGAGGTTTTCCAACTCAGAAAGCGGAAGACAAGCCTGGGCTCACAGAATCCCATCTCAAAAAGAAGGTGGTGACGTGGGAAAGGACCAGGGCACAGGCTTTTATTTTAGAATGCACTGCCAAGCGTATTACAACATATGTTACAGAGCATTAATAGATAAATTAAGTTTATTTTGAGTATCTTTATACATGCTTTAAGAAGCAGCCTGTCTTTAAGATGTCATGCCGCCTCTCACCCAAGTTAGATTGGCACATACAAAACATAAGACAGTAAAAAAATAGTTTCAAATTGACTTTGCTGAGAAACAGTTCCCAACAATTTGGTTTAATTCCTAAAAAAATAATCTGAAGTCAATGAGAAGGTTTATTATTCTTAAAACCACTGGAAAGGGCAGCTGAACAAAGGTCTGAGAAGACACGTATGCAGTGCTAGAAAGAAGTTCTGAATGGGTCAGAGGACTGGGAGATCTAAGCCATGAAAGAGCCACAAATTTCTCACTTTCAGATAGAAAACTGCTCTCAAGGAAAACAGAAGAAAGGAACAGAACATGTCTGGGCATTGATGGGACTGATGCAAGCCAGAAAAAACTTCAACAGCATAACACAGGAGTTCAGATTATGATAAAGACACAGAAGAATGCAAATGATACCTGAAACATCCCTTCCCCTCATTTTCAAGCTAATACTTATCTGCACTAGGTCATAAACAAAGCAGAGACTGCTTCAGAGACAATTACAACAATTAATAATTAGATTTCACTATTAAGAGAAAAATAGAGCTGCAGCAGGTAGAAAATTTTTAAGTGTTCTGTCTGAATATAAACTCCACTGTACTCTACTAATTTGTATCATTCCTGTCAGAGATTTCTCAGTATGATTAAAAAGACCACCACTTCAGATGGCAACTCTACAAATCTATGTCTATACACTAATATACAAATGCTGTTTCTGTAACACTCCAGAATCTCAGCTACCTTTATGAAAATACACAAGTCTACAACCTTTGCTTTGGTGAAGACAATTCTTTACATGTGAGCTGAATGAAAAACAAAGCAGTCTTCTAGAGACCTCTTGCAGACAATTGTGAAGTATCTTTTGTTGCTGCTAACGGCTAAGCCACACAGTTTTATCTATTGTTATTAGGAAACCTGTAGCCAAGAAAATGGAATGAAAATTGAGCAAATTCCTCTCATGACTGCATCGAAATCTCTCAGCAGCTCTGAAGGTAGGGACGGGCACCATTCCTTATAAAGTATATCCTCAGAAATAAACTCTAGTATTGATTCTAAGTATTGCTACTGCAACCAACCAGAAGCCTGAAAAAAAGAGAACAGGAAGGAATAAGAAGTTTCTCCTTTCTTCTGGAAAACACATGCATTTAGGAATGCTTTAAAGTTTGCCTGTTATCTACTGCACAAACGTAGGGAAACTTTAAGGCTGGAAAGGAGAAATTACAATTTCCTTGCAACTCTGTAATATCCAAGGAGGAAGACTATAACAAGAGTTGCCACAGTTCTCCAAGATTAATGATCATCAGTACTCTCTGTTCCTACATGTTGAACATTCCCTTATTCTAAATCCAAATAGATTCGCTGTCATTGCTTTATATTTTAGGTGTAACTATCAGTTGAAAAACACAGGAATTCCTGCAGATGGAAAGTTCTATTCACTAAATTTCTAGTCCTCCAAATCAGGAAAGAATTCCCACGCAACAGGACTACTTAATACGGAATTCTGCATATTCTGCCCATAACTTTGAAACCTTACTGTAGGAAAGTAAATTCAGAAAACAAGAGGGAAAATTTACTAATTCCTCTTCCAAACTAACAAATAATAAAAATAAGTTACTTTCCACACCTCTGAATTCTAACAGTCCAGGCATTTCAAGAAAAGTAAACGCTAATGTCATGTATATCAATGTATATGATACATAGCAGTTATTAGCACAGCTCCAGAATGATAATAAATACAGCTTCAAAAAGATTCAAACATTGCTGTTCTAGGATTCTTTTTCACATTTTCCATAAAACAGTCTATGCAACGCAGCATAAAAAATGATGACATATTAGATATGCAAAACTGGACAAAAACCATGTACGAGTATGAATCACTGTGCTCAAGAACAGCATTACCAGAAAGGCAACAGATAAATCAGCTAGGAACACCCTTTCAGAAACACCATTTTGTTTTTATTGGAGAATAAAATAATAAAAATATTAAATGGAAGTACTTTAATAGCAGAATGACAGCCATATTTCTTCATAGTAAAATCTGCTACACAAAATGAGAAAAGCACTATCTCACTGCACATGTGGAATCAAAACCAAAATTCTGAATAACTATCATACTTAAAAACAATTAATTTCATTTAACTGTGTTTATCTTCAGTCTGACTGATAGTCAATATAAGCATGACAGCACCACAAGTTTCTGTGTACTTATATATACACACACGTACATATATAGGTACGTACTTTAACATCACTGTTTCCATTGGACTGAGTTCAATTAGTACTAGACCTAACATCCATTTGGCACATAATTAGTTTGTTTTGCACATTAATGGCAGGGATGGACAGAGGAGTTCTCCCTCTCCTCTTTACCAGCCTTTAATATACTTCCAAAAAACGTCAAGTAAACAATTTTCGGTTGCTGCTTACACAGACTACAACAGAGTCCATGAAATACACAAACTGGGCTCATTTATTAATTATCATCTTGCAACAGAAATTGCCATGTTTCCTACTCTACACACTTATCTCCATTTTTTGCCCACGTTACTCTTGTTTCACAATTCTGGCACTTGTGCCTGTCTAGCCTCTGGGTAATAGTGGTTCTAAGATCATTAGGTTGATCTACTGTGTGGCTGTACGTTTCCAGATTATAGACTGCCTAAAACCTTGTAGACAGATACATTCCATGCCTTTGCTTTTCCCTGTAAAGTCAACACCCCTAATAAGAACCTCTCAAACAATATCTGAAAGCCCTCCCTCTCCTTTGCTTCAAATCAGTACAAAGTTTACTAGGTCTTACCAGATCTGTTAAGAGTACTATCACCCCCTTTGCGCTTGGGCCACCCTCAGAAATTTTTTGTTACAATCAACCACATTAGGTTTTCTCCACACATGCACGCACACTCTCTTTGGGTTTCTATCACATCATCAGTCCTAAAAATTAACACATCCCCAGATAACAAGGAAACACTAAATCAGCTCAGTTAACCAGTCATGGAATACTGAAGCTTCAAATGGGGATGCTATCCAGTGTCCTGCTGTTGGAAAGAGATCTCAGGTAAAAAAAACATGTGGGTGCTGCACATGAAATCTGTCTTATCTTAGCCACCTGTCCAACCAGCAAGTAGCCAAGGTGTACACAGAAGACAGTGACTAGTAAACACCCTCACGATTTTAGCTGTCTGTGCAAACCTCACTATATTCTGTGGTAAGAATTCAGGAAAAAATGGAGTGTCTGCACTTCACCACCATACGCTTTAAAGGTATAAGGGAGTTAACACAAGAGCCGTTACTAACCAGTTTCTAAATATCAGAATTTCAGATTAATTATTAATAAAAAAAAAGCAGTATTTTGCTCATGCCGTACTTCCACTCCAGAATATCTAGTAATAAAAAAATAAATCTCAACATCCTACAGCAAATCTCCAAGAAGCATGCTCTGTATAATATAGGTACTACAAAATCTCCAACGCTAAACTTACCCCTGACTTAAAAAACTCTACTTATAAGGACTAATTTATTTCATTAACACATATATTTCTTCGTTATCATCACGGTAATTTAGCAGACTATTGGCCTATGCCACCAGGGTACATGCTTACAGCAATTCTGCAAGACTACAATAGCAGACTTATTTTTTTTTAAGTCGGTGAAACTATCAAGGCTTAACCGTTAAAGATATGAAAATTTCAGGAGACTTTTTGCATTGTAAGAGTTTTACAGTGACATTAAAAAAAAAAAAAGGAAAGGGGAAAAAAACCAGTAAGTCAAAAAAATTATTCAAGTCTTTCAAACACTTAAGGTTCCCTTCAGCTGCAGCCGATAGATTCACCATCATCTTCGCATTACAAATATAAGCACGATCCCTCTCCCACAACTAACGTCAGTCTCAAACCTTTAAAGTAACGTTTTAGAAGCAGGCTAGTTTATGGCTGGGGGGAAAAGGTACGGGCTAGGCCGGGGCCTGGGAGCAGACTCAAGGCAGGGAAATGCATGGGGAAGGCGGCACGGCAATCTCCGCTTCCCCTCCTCACCTAGCGCTAACCTTGCCCGGCCGCCCACCGGCCCCACCGCCCTTCCGAGGGAGGGAGGGAGGGAGGATTCCTCCGGCTGCAAAGCCGGCCCTGCTGCACCGAGCCCGGGGTGCTCTCCGCGCTCTACCCCTACAAAGAAAACACGGCACTTCCAAAGCCTCCCAACATTTAAAGAAAGAAAAAGAAATCAAATCGCCCTCACTAACCCCTCCCTCAAAAGCAGCTCTTTTTTTTCACCAAATCAAACCACCCCTTACAGCACCCACCCTTCCCCCACCACGAAACCACCTCTCATTGTCGTCGTGCCCCAAAGGGGACCCATTCCCCCCCCCCCCCCCCCCCCCCCCTACACACACACGCCCGCCTCCCCTGTTCCCCAGTCTGCACCGTGCCCCTTACTGGTTGCCAAAAGAGAAACGCAGGCCATGAGCCACATTCTCCCCTCTCAGCCGTGCACGCACCTTCCAGAAACAGGCTGTCTCTGCAGCCGCCGCCACCGCCGCCACCGGCCATCTTCCTGCTGCCGAGCCTCGCTCCCTCACTCCATCGCCCAGAGAGGCGGCGGGGCCTGGCCCTTCCCCCGGCCTGCGCGCTCCACCGCCCACCCCCACTGCGGAAGGCTGGGTGACCCGCAGCGGCGGCGGCGCCGCCGAGGCCCGGCCCTCTCCCGCTCCCCAGTCAGCGCGCACAGCGGCCCGGGCCGCGCTGCCTTCCGGCCCCCGTGCAGGCAGGAGGAAGCGGCGGCAGCGCGCCCGCTCCTCCCTCACCGCGTCCGCCACCGGCAGCCCCCCGAGCGGTTGCCAGCCGGGCCTGGCCCAGCAGCCGCCGATGGCGCCCAGCGGGGGAGACGGGCCTGACCGGGCCCCCGCCGGAGGTGCCTCTGAGCACACGGGGAGGACGAGGAAACGGTGCGCGCCGCGCTGCCGCCCCTCTCCTCCATGAACGGCGCGGCGAGGCCTCACCGGCGCTTCCCAGCCGAGACCCCCGGCTCGCCGGCCCCGCCGAGCGTCCGGCCCGCCACCCGCAGCGGGAGCCGCCGGCTCCCCAGGCCCCTAGACGATAAAATGGCCGCAACGGGGCTGCGCCCGGTAATGCCTCGGGCTCTCCCGCTCCCCACTTGATCAGCTCGGAGGCAGGAGCTTTCGGGAGGCGAGGAGGTGGGTCGGAGTGCAGAAAATGAATGAGCTTCCAAGAGTGCGGGAGCCCATTGCGCAGGTCTGGGGACCGCCAGTCTTTCACCTCGCTCACGCTTGGGCAAAAGGCCACAAAGGTCTTCAGAGTTCTTATCAATCGTAAAATCCTCCGTGGCCCTATCAAGGCGTATTTAAATCCAAAACTTGGATTCTGCCGAACGTATAGCGTTGCCAAGTCAGCTATACAGAAATTGCAAGTCATGGCCTCAAGTATATTTGACTTTTGAAATTAAAAAGTCCTTTTTTAACATGTAAGGTTTTACATTTTAACAAGTTTTCACGGGAAGCCCAAGTACTAAAACCATGTATCTTTTTAAAACTGGGAGATAAATTATGGTGGTCTAGAGTTGGAGAAAACTAGATAACTCCTTTCTTGGATGGGTTCCTTCGTCTGGAATTCTACTGACCCCACTTCTGCAAAATTTGGCTATTTTTATTTCTAATTTAAAATAGCTAGTTTCTAAAATGACTAATCCTGAAAAGTGAGTTTCCCAAAATGCTTGAACCTTAGAGTTTGTAGACTAAAGTCCTAAATTAGGCAAGTTCAGCTGCTTAGTGTATATGAAAATTAAAAACTAGAGAGAGAAAAACTGTTTTCTTTTAAGTCTTTTGAATTTTTAATTTTTGTTCCAAAAGTTTCTGCATTGACACCAACCTGTTTAAAAATACTTTAAGTGAGGGGTCAGTTTTTACTCACACAAGAGGTAAACAGCAGAGAAGAGTGCAGAGCTGGCCTTGAAGAAGATACAAGAGGCTTCAGACTGTTCCTTGAATGCTACCAAGCAATTAGAAATAATTGCAAAAGCTAGAACAGACCTGTCAAACCTATTTATCTTGACCTTCAAAATCCCCACAGAAAAAAATTACTCTTTCTGAAAGAGGTATCACAAGATATTCTAGTTTTGTTAGTAATAAAATTATCAGGAAACAATTAGGAAAAATCAGTACAAGTTAATTTTACAGAAATCATAAGACCGTATGTCTAATAGAAACCTAATTAACAAAAAAAAACCCAAACAAAACCAGAAAAAAAAATGGAAATGTAGAATCTAGATTTTTTTTTTTTAATGCCATATCTCAAAAGGGCATTGTCTAGACAGAGGGCTTACTGCAGAAGTTACGACATTAGTCCACAAAAACAAGATCCTATTGACCATTGAGACCAGACCGGTTCAGGTCTATACAATTCTTCACAATTTTTTTAAGAACAAAGGATTATGAGTTATGATTATGAGTTATTTGAATAAATGTTTCATACACAGTAGTGTGCTTTTGTTGATCAAGGCACCACATAGAGCTTCATAGTTTTAGTGAACTGTGACACACTAGATTAAAATACATTTTAAAGTAGAAATGACAAGGGAAGTACTTATCAATATTCATCTAGATGCATGGTTGATTTTAGGTCTTTTGCTTGATAATTTGACATCTACTTTTTTTTATGCCGAAGAACTACCCCATAATTCTCTCTCACTGCAGTGTTCTTTTTTCCTTTATTTTGAAGTTCTTGAAGGATGCAAGAGAGTAGTATGTAGTCAAATCTCTTCTTCATTTGTTTTTCATTAAGCTTTTATTAGTAGTCTATTCTCAGCCTTAGAATGTTGGGGTTTTTTTTTTTCCATTTGAGAAGTATACTATTGGCCCTCAAGTCTTACAAAAATCTTTTCAGCATCCTCTTAACTTTGCTTAGAACCAGAGGGTTTTCTTCATGTAGAAAAATTAAATGAGTGATCAATGAGAAAGATAACATTAGCATTCCCTTTTCTGCTGGGGTAAATCATACAGAATTTACTGAGTTTTCTTTCTCTTCTCAGACAACATCTTAATTATTTTCGCAGAGTAAAAGCTCAGGGATGGAATGCACCAGGTCATTACTTCCTGGCCTTTAGCAGCTACTAGAACTTGACTAGTCCCACTACAGGTAGTTGACAATCACAGGACACAATCTAAGATCCTGAATTACAAACACTTGCATGTGCACAGCTCTGTTGGCACAGCATTGCATAGAGTGGAAAGCTGGTTACTTCATTAGGCAATGATGACAAATTTTTGTTTCACCTTAGAGATCTAATTTTTCCTTCTCACAATGAAAAAATTGTTAATGAATGTGGCATAACAGAAACGATGGAAAAAACACATCTTTTTTATTTATATCTCTGATTCTTTCCAATTACTTTTTGTTTTCTCTATGTTTTTTAAGGTTAACCAACAAAATGGGGGTGGTACTCCATAGATACACTATTTCCTTACTCGAGCAATAAAATGGAATTGGGGCTGCAGTTTTGCAGATTCCATAGTTGTATTAGTGTACATTACTTAATTTTCTTTACTGATACATAAATTGCATATAGAAGTTCAAGGGAATTTATAGGTACCTTGAATAATTTTTTGTTACTTACTACCCATGAATCCATACTACAGACTTTAAATCAATGCTTTTTAACAGTCCCACCTTTCAGGAACTAGTGGTTATGGGCTGAATTATGTTTCACTGTTTTCCACTGTTGTTCTTACAACTGTTCCCTGAATGTATTAATGATTAATGATGGTTTCCTGCTACTGTCATAAACACTTTGAAAATAAAACTCTCATTATTCATTGCTGTGGCTGTTGCTTAAACATCTGCTACACTGTCTTGGTCATTACTGCATTATAACCATCCAAAGAGAAACAGTTTTAATTAAATCTGCAAGTTCTTTTGTTGGATACTGAAATCAAGCAACTGTGCTGGGCTAAAAAAAATTATGACTCATTAAGCATCAAAGTGAGATTTATAGATAAAAAAGACTGATTGAGAGATGTTTCAGCATTGTTAGCCACAACACAGCATCAGATATTACTTTTGGCTAAACATTCCTTTTTGCAGGGTCTGAGCTACACCTGGAAGGACAATTTTTCTAGAAATTAAAAAAAAAAAACAAACCTCACAATTTGGTGCACAGCCCAGAACCATTAATTACATCAGTGACCTCTCCTAAACAGAAGAATAATTATGGTCATGGGAAAAAGTAAAACTTTATTAAAGACTGATTCCAAATGTAAGCATGGAATCATACTAAAGAAGAAATTTATAGTTATAAATCAAATACAAAATATTCCATGTGAAAAATTTGGGATAATCTGCTGTATTTTTCCTTATTCCTTAGTAATATAATTTGGGTAATTATTTTATGACACATTTTGATTGATCTTTACCAAAAGAAAAGCAAAACTGTTGATAATAGTTTTGTAAGCGTTGAAAGAAGAGGCTCCAGAGAATAAATCAGATCTGAGATACCTATAATATTGTATATTCAAAATGTCTGTATAAAGGATATTTCAGTATATTTTGATGTACTTTTATCATGTTTGCTATAAGTTTCCTGAAGCAACTCTGTTGTTAATTAGAAATATTTTTTTCCTTTTTTGTAATATTTTTAGGGTGATTAATGGAAATCTGGTTTTGCATACAGACTGATGAAATACATTTATTGATTGTAATCCAAGCTCTCTGATTAGGCAACAGTATAAATTTGTTATTTGTCTTTCAGCATAACTCTTTCATCATTTTACTAATAAGACCAGAATTTCTAACTGATTTAAAGGAGGAAAAATAGATGTTGCCTTTGTCGACATAAATAGTATGGCATAATCACAATAGCCTTTGATCTACTAAGGGAATATAATGAATACATCTACAGCACACAATATTAAAATCAAAGACTATGTAATCAGGGAAATAACACAATTTTTTACTAAAATAAAAATAAAATAAAAGCACAGCAAGACTAAGACTACTCTTTAAGGCATGACAAGCATCCAGAAACATCCAGCATACAAAACATACTATGCCTACATGCACAGGATTAGACCTTGGCTCTAACCTCTTCCTTCTTAAATCAATGGGAAATATGCCTAAATCAACTTTTGAAGTATTTTTAAACACATTTAATAGATATTGAGGATTTTTTTCACATGAAGTTATACAGAAGTCACTCTCACAGTCACACATAGAAAAAAATACATGTTCTTATTTGCCAGCTAGCAGAACTTGCAGATGGTCTGTCTTTATTATGGTTTCACACCCATCAGAAATGGAAACTGTTTTGTAGACAAAATCCTTGCTGATACTATGTTGATAATCATTAGCCTCAAGATCTTTGTGTTAGTAGAGATGTCTAATTTAAATAAATGAGTACAATAAACAAAATACCTAATTGAAATTGGTTCAGCAGGCTCACACATCTTAGAGGAGGATCACCCTTCCCCTGATGGTCCGTTTCATTAGATGCCTATTTGTCTAAAGCTTTAAGAACACTTAGGTTTCAGAGCAAATAGGGCAATGTTTTAACAAAAGTTAGTACGTGTTTTACTGGGAAACATCTGTATATATCCAAATCACGTTTATAAAAATAAACCACAGCAAGGGCACATAAAATGGCAAATACTGACCTGTACACATGCAAGCAAAAATTCGTACTAAAGCAAAGAAAAAGATCAAGTTTGCCTACAAGGGGCTGTATCATAATCACAATGAAAGCAGAGCCAAACATCTCTACATCCTACTTATAGTCAGTGTGCGTGACTTACTCTCCTACTGCTTAGGCTTCTGGCAAAGACACCAAGTTTGTCTCTTATGAATTCCCTTTCTAATCACAAGAACTTCAGAAACCTCTTTCTCAATGTATGAAGGAAATCGGAGATCTGGACTATGATGATAGATGTGCTTCTGTCTGTGTACTTTACTGATTAAGTTCAGTAGTGTACTAAGTCTCATCTGTGAAGTGGTACCAGTGTGCAGGAATAAGTGTATTGCAAAGAATAGAATCCACACGATACAGGACTTGAAAGACATGCAAGGGTCATTTAATTTATCTTTCTGTATAGACTTAAGTTCTAAAGACTTCAGATATCACTGGAATATGCCCTTAAAAATCTCAGTTTAAGATTGATCTTCAGTCTTCACAGATAGCATATTAGAAAGGTGGGGGTTTTTTTCCATATTAACCTCAATAATCTTCTCTACAAATAAGTTTCTTGATTTACCTCAATTAGAGTTCACTGTACTCATTTGAGTAACTTTTCTATACAGGAAGATTGCTGTTGTGTTTCTCAGTCTTTTCTAATGTTCCTTCAGTCTTCCTTATTATTTTTAATCTCTCAGGAGTCTCTTTATCCTGTCTGTATTTTAAAGTGGGGCATTCAAAACAGGATGCAGTACTAATGTAGGTCTCTCCAAAGCTGAATAAAGCAGAATTACTCTCTTCTGCTTCTGACATACTGCAATTGCCTTTAATATATCCTAACATATTTTTCAACAAATCACAGTTAGATCATGGTAATTTTCTAATGCAGTATAAATCCCAGGTCCTTTCCTGTACTGTTGTTCCCTAGCCAGCTATATCTCATTTTGAATTAGTTCATTTGATTTCTCTTTCTAAAGTGTATGATTTTCTACTTGTCTTCGCTGCACATCATCTTGCTGCTTTTAGAAAATTTCTTTTAATTTATCCAGATCATTCTGAACTCTAGTCCTGTCCTTAACCTAACTACTTGTTAGATGCTTGCAACACTTGTGGTCTGGCATTGAAAATAATGGTAGAAGTATAGCTAGGATAAATCTGTGTAGGATCAAGTGCTTCTCTCAGACTGTCAGTGAAACACTGAGCATGCATTTTTTTCATCCTATTTCCTAGTTTGGTTTTAAGAAGTCATACAGGACAGTGGCTGATGTCTTAATAAAGTCATTATCACCTGCATTCTCTCCCTATTAACCTGCATGTAAACTATTCCAATGAAGATGGACAAAACTGTAATGTGACATCAAAGCTTTCCAGTGACTCTCAGGAGACTGCAATATAAGTCCCAGAGATGTGTAAGATGACTTTCTTACATGCAGAAGTCTAGAGATCTTTGCTCTTCTCAGTCTTTTTCCTCTTTTCCTCAAGATAAGGAATATCATTCCGAGACATTATGTCCTCTGTTAGAAGGATGTGGATGTCCACTGAGATTTTTGAACATGTCATTTACATTCTTTAATGAAGGAATATCCCAAAAGGACTGGTCCATATAAAATACTCTGTTATACATATAGTAATTGTCAGATGGTCAAACGTGTGAGCCCTTAGAAGACTTAAGGCAAGATGAAGTTTTCTGCAGAATTGTATGGATAAACAAACTAGCCCTGTATAATCCCTATGAAATAAAAGGTAAAAAATATTCATGGAGTAGAGCCTTGGCCCCGATGGATTCTGTAGAGAACTTTGACTGGTGTAAGCAATACGAGCCCTGAGCCAGGGGAGGGTAAAGAAATGAGTGTTCTCTCATGTGCTCACAGTTATACTGTATAAGGACATCTCATTGTACAAGGAAGGGTATGTTCTAACTCGTAGTGATTTGTGAGTTCTGCAGTATTTGTTAACAAGCTTGTCCCAGTTTATAAAGTGGCCTATCACAAGCATTTGCTTCAACTTTAAAGCTTCTCCAAGTCTTTATGCTCTTTGATAAATAACAGTGTCAGCCATTATGTATCTGTCTTTGATTCATTCCAGGCGTAAATCATCCTTATCGTTAGCTGCATGTATAAAAATGAGATTAATCTGGTTGTCGTTGTTGTATTATTCCTAGTGCGTGCCATCAGGTCATGTTCTTCTCCAAGTAGTCACATGTAGCTGTTAAAAGTAGGAGGTCAGTAGGCAGGGATACAGTGGGGTCAGGGAATAGCTGCTACCACTGAGTCCTGTCAGAAATCATTGGAGCCCCTGTAACAACATACTCATGTCACATAAAAATGTCACTAGCATCATTGTTGATTTTGCCAAAACCTAAGGAGATGTTAATTAACTACTATGAGCATAACCAGTGTGTGATTGGCATGCAGAATTCTACAGGATTGGATTAGACTGGTTCTGCTATTTCACTTTTTTTTTTTTTTTTCCTGCTAAAATTTCTTAACAGTTCCTTTGGTAGTTATTTATCTTTCCTGGGAGCAGGACATCCACAGCAGTTTGTAAGCATATTGTGAACATATGTAAGCATATTACTCAGACTATTTAGTGCTTAAAAAAAGAGATACTGTTCCTTTTAACATTGTGAAGACGTTAATCTCAATTTCTTTTAGAGGGATCACTGTAGCTTGTGATTAATTTTGCTTACTTTAATATACTGAATTCTGTACATTTCTAAAAAAGGTACCTAGGTCACAAACATGGTTTTCTTTATTTTTAAACAAAATAAAGATATGAAAACTCATCAGTTTTCTGTCAGTTTGAAGATATATGTACTTTGAAGATTTATGGTTGCTAAAACAATGTGAAATTTTAGCAGACTGTTTAAATGACAGTTACCATATAAGGACATTTAAAGTGGAGCTGACCTATTAATGTCTGTCCTGTTTGCTGCCTTGTGGTATAGAAGCTAAATGTACTGGTTTTCACATAGAAAAGTTTTAAAGTGCTGTATCAGTTTTCCACATAAAAATTCCAGACTCTGTACCACCCATAAGGATGAATAAAGATTGTAATCATTCTATAAAAAATTCAGCAAATGAAATATAATCTTTTTAGGAATAGGTAATTTAATTACAAGAAAGGAAAATGTAAATCTTATTACCCAGAGTTTTGCAAGAGGAAAATCATCAAATGACACTTGAAATATACTGGGAAGAAATTCAATGCTGTAGAATGTTTCCTCTCTTTGAAACTTTGATACTTTCATGTTTTCATACAGATTTGAAGAGGCCTTAGAACAATGTATATACTATCCATATTAAACTATGTTACTATGTTTTTGTGGTAATTTGTAGGCTCTGATTAACAATATTTTCATAATTTAGGGTTGAGTTCTGTTACTGTCCTCAATTTATTTAGTAGTAACCTGAAGGCTACCGTCTTCTCCTTCTCCCCAGAAAGACTCAACCTGTTTCCAGAGTCTCTGTATCTATTTCTCTCTCACTTCTCTCTATGGCTCCTGCACTAAATATAATTCTTGAACTTCTTGTCTGTCATTGCTCAAGTTCTTCCCTTCCCTTCCCTTCCCTTCCCTTCCCTTCCCTTCCCTTCCCTTCCTTCCCTTTTTTCTTTCTGGCTCTTTCATTCAGTTTCTGTTTTCAGCTTCTTTCCACCTACTCTCTCGGTACCGAAATCCTTCCCATGCCTCCAACAGAGATTTCTCAAACCCCTTTTCTCCCACAACTGCCAAGACATTCCTCCCTCCCCCTACTTCTTCTGCTGTATTAGTTTGTTAGGATCCACAATTCATATTCAATAGCTGAGGATAGCAATAGCTGATATTTAACTAGAGGAATAAAATGAAAATGTGGTTCCTATTTTTTTCATATGTTTTCTTCAGTGCTGTATTTAAATTTGTTAATAAAACATATTCTTCTCCTCTTGTATTATCTAACACATGTCAATTTGTTTTTAAAAATGTTGCATGCATACATGTAAGACTGAAACAGCAATCCAACAAATTTCATACTCAGTGCAAAGAACCTCAACAAAAACATAATTAATGCAACACAATGTTTGAGATTTTAAGCCAACAAAAGCCAGACCATTTAGAGCTAACGTTCCCATAGCAACCTTACTATCTCCTCCTGTGTCTGTGTGATAGGGTCTTTTTTTACATGACCACATATTGCTAGAGAATGTGCTGTATTATTCCATAAATAGAACATCAGTTTAATAGGTGAGTTAACTACATAAGGACTTACAAAATTATAAATATATGTCTTAAAAGGAAATGAGTGTGGCTTGTAGAGGTACTAGTATTTATGTGTGTGTAAATACTGGAAGAAATTTTCATGTAAGCTTCAGCATGATGCTATAACATCATTAATATAGATCCTGCCTGCAAATGAATTTTTGGCATGCTTTTAGTTTCCCTGTTTATATTATCTATTTCCCTGTATATATAGAAAATATAAAAGCTAAATAATTATGGGAGAAAAAATGTTGGTATTTCTTAAGAAATATCAAAAGGAGACTCTTCAATTTTAAGTGTTTGTTTTCCAGAGTAGGCAGCTCTGTAAAAGCATATGGGAACTCAAAGTGTCAGACTTAGTCAGACTTCAGGGCCTGAAATCATCCCATTTAACCATGAGCACTTAAATGAAAGGACCAAAGTTATATATACCCTGTAATTTCCCTACAATTTAGGCAGGCAGAAGGGCATCTCCAGAGGATGATTCAGTCCTCCTGAGATGTGATTTGCCTTCTGCCTATCTTACTCTACTGACTATACAGTACATCTGGAGAAACTAGTCAAGATTCCTTTCTAGCCTAATTTATTGTTTAAATTAGAATGTGTCCAAGATGTATTGTCCAAGAAAAAGGAATGACCTTTTCAGACATTTCTGAGTACTTAATGTGTCTTATGGGTTAGATGCAGGACTTTCCCCAGACTACACTGATACCAGTGCCTAAACCCACGATGTCATATTCACTTGACAATACAGATTTGCTCAGCTTTATATAGAACAACACAGGCCATCTCTTTTCAGTAGATATAGAGAAGTACTATGATTATTCTGGGTTTTCGTTAACTGAAGAAAGACAAATTTTACCTTATTTGACCTAATATTAACACTATGCAGACAATAATACCTGATTTATATATAAATATAATATTTATAAATATATGTTATATATTATGTAAAAATATATATATATATAAATATGGTAAAATTACATTAACATATGTTGGAAGAACTTAACTTCATTTGTATGTGTGTATTTGAACCAGCAGAGCGAGTCAACATTGATTCAGCACTTTATATTCTTCAGCTGTGACATTTTTGATATAGAACTGTCGTAGACAATCTTATGAATCTATAGGTATTGGATAAGGTACCTCAACACCCAGCTCATGAATTTTGATTTCTACTTCTGGATGCTGGGTTAGGCACTGAAGCTCAAAAGTAATAAAATCCAGTTTTTGATGGATCTAGATCAAGTTGAGATCCCTGGTAATTTATCTGTACCCTTGAAAGGTATGTTTGGAATTGAAAGTGTTTTATATGATACTGATGCAAAACTCTGGCAAACCAAATGACAATCAGTTAATCTGGAGAGGATTTTAAAACAAGAATAATATGATGATGAAAACCAAGGACTAGCATTGAAAGAAATACTCCCAACACAAAAGAGAGATATGTCATCGTATTTCCTCAGTTGGGCTGCAAAATACATTTTCCGTGTTCTGTTTCTTTGTAAAAGAGACCTACAGAGAAGACCTGGTTAATGTTCTAACAGTTAGAAGCTAAGCAGGTGGATACTGCTAGCATTCAACCATTGTTAGCTCTGAAGAAATCTAACGCTCAATTAGATGACAGGCAAATCTGAAGTATCTGCTTTCTGGTAATAATACATAGAAAACAATGAGACAATGTGTCCAAATAAAAGTGGGTAGTAGTCTGAAATATTGAACAGTTCCCCAGAGAAATAACAAGGAACTATTCAACTAATATCCTCTTTCTCACAGGGATGTTTCAATGAAGTAATCATATTGTGCTATTCTGCATTAAATATTGTTGGAACTAGCACATTTAATTGTAAACCTTCATCTAAGATAGTAGTAAGAGAAAGTTAAGATATTTTTTCATGCAAAGAAAAAGTAAATGCATTAAATCCTAGGGATCTGAGTGGTCTGAATGAAAAGTTTTCATCTAGATATAGTTCAGGAATGCAAAGTGGGGAAATAGCTCAGATGAAAATGCATAAACACCAAATAGAAACTTAATGGAAAAAAAAGCTTGAGAGTTTGACGTGTATGAGTGTGTGACTACTGCTAGAAATCATGTCTTATGTGTCAGAGTGCAGGATGAGACAGTTTCTGCTGCTATAAACAGGGGAACTCTAAGTTATCTAAATCCTCTTATACCCAGGGAAGTAGAGCCTTTCAAATTCTCTTAAGTAAACATGGTAACAACAAGAATACTTATCCTCCTATCCAATTTGTCATCTCAGTTGAAATAGTTCTAAACATTCTCTGTAGTGGGTCAATATACCTTTAACCTACATTGCAAAGTTCACAGACAGCAGCATATTATTTCGTCTTCTAAGACACGAATAACTGCAGCTTCTCACTCTCTAGGAGAGCAGCACCCAACTGTCAACACCACTGGAGTGTGAGAAATGCCATACACTTGAACTAACTGTATCCTGAGACAAGAACTTCATTAGCCCTGAGGGTTCACAGGCTAAAGTTTTGTTTTCTTATCCAGATTTAGGCTGGTGTCTTAACGTTTGTGTCTGGCGGGGTTTTGGTATTGCAAGAAGGGTTTACTGGTGTGTCTCCTGTGGGAAGGTTCAACAAGCTCCCCCGACCCCAAGTCAGACCTGCCCCTGGCCAAGGCCAATACCTATTGAAGAGGGGAAAAACCTGTTGTGGGAGTTCTTTTGTTTGAGAGAGGAGTGAGACATGAGTCAACCATGTGGATACCAAGGTCAGCGAGGAAGGGAGCTGGGGGGAGGGGGCACTCCAGAGCAGCCATTTCCCTTAGGCCCACGGTGACCCCCTGCAGCCCTTAGAGATCAACGATGGAGCAGAATCCTGCCTGCAGCCTGTGGTGGAGGACCACCCCCCCCCCCCCCATGCTGGAGCAGGGGACTCTGCCTGAAGAGCAGAGTCCCTCCATGGCTCTGAGGGAAGTGCACGCTGAAGCAGTCTGTCACTGGGAAGACTGCCCACAGAAGGGACCCAAGCTCGCTTGAGAAGTTTGTGGAGGTCTGTCTCCTGTGGGAGGGATGCCATGTTGCATCAGGGGAGAACTGCAAGGAATTTCCCCCCTGAGGGGGAAGGAGCAGCAGAAACAACATGGAACGGACTAACCACAACCTCCATTCCCTGCCCTCCAGCTCTGCTGGTGGGGAAGAGGTAGAGAATTTGGAGCAGAGCTGAGCCTGGGAAGAGGGCTGGGATGGGGGAAGGTGTTTTTGAGATCCAGTTGTTTTTCTCACTGTCCTACTCTGATTCAATTGGTAAATTGGTGGTGGCTTTGTTGTTTAAATTTATTTGATTTCCCTAAGTCAAGCCTGTCTTTTGCCTATAACCATAATGGGTGAATGAGCCCTCCCTGTCCATTGTCTCGACCCTCAAGCCTTTTTGTTGTATTTTCTTCTCCCCATCCCACGTGACGGCTGGGTGGCCTTAAACCGTGACAGCTGGTTATTGTTTTTACTCTTCTAAACACATGGCTAACGGGCTTGTAGCAGCTGCCTGGAGAAACTGGATGTTTAAACAGGGCAGCAAAACATCTTTCTTGTGTTTCCACGGGAAAGACCCACGTGTGCAGGGAGGAAGAAGAAGCTTCGACGTGTGGGAAGAACCAAAAAAGCATGCATCTCGTCTAGAAACAAGAGTCACCTGTCGGGGCAGCCTTCTGGTGAGGCTTCCTGAGGCCGCTCGGGCAACGCTGGCAGCGCAGCTTCACTGCAACGGCCGCCCCAGCACCCCCCGTGCGCCAGCGGGGAGCCCGGGCAAGCTCTGGCCCGGCCCAGGCTGCAAAGCCTGGGGGCTGTGGGGCCTCCGGGCTCTTTGGCTCCATACTGGCCACCTACAGCGTCGCTTCTCCTAGTAAATGCGGGTAGTGGAGCCTTCCCTCAACAGAAGAGCTTCTGGCGTCACTCACTTCTCCAGCTGCCTTCTTGTTTCTGCTGGTCACAAAAAAAGAGGGAAGAGACGAGCGTAAAAATGTATTCGCACCTATAGAACTAACATGAGGTTACAGCTACAATTATATATAGACATTGTGTTGCTGATTACTGTCTTACGCTAGGAAAGCAATTTACAAATGTAGTGAACATAAGCATTGTTTTCAACTGGAAAACTCACAAGCCTTTTTTTTCCCGCAGGCAATGTGTCAAACTGTTGTCATTTTGCTTGAGCTCTTTGTTACGAATTTCAGAAACACCTATGTTTTTCCACGTTATTCATCATGTACAATATTTGTAAGTATACTAGTCACAGCACTTAGGTTAATATAAATAACTATATTAGTCTTGCAACTTGACATATATACCTGATACTAGCATGGCAAATAAATACAAAATTTCAATTTCTATAAAACAGTAGTAACTCATAAGCAAAAGCTGTACCAAAGGGTATGTCGAATTACCCATAATTTACGTGTACCCGTAAAAATAGCCTACCACCAACAGTAAGTACAAAAAGATAAAGTTAGCTTTTGTTTGCATTTCTTCTGAAGATTTTCTTGATGCTTTTACACTCCGCATGTATCATCTGTGGGACGTTTACAAACCACAGTGCTGTGGGAAGTGTAAACATGTAAGATACTACGGAGCCATTTTGCATAGTGTCATGGTATTCTGACAGAGATCTCTCTGGCTTAAGAAATAATCACCTCTTCTAACTTAGATGAACTGAGAAACTGACTATTTAAATTTCAGAGAGGTAAAATTTTTTGTGTGCCTTTCTGCAGCAGAGTATAAGTTTGTTAGAAAACTACCATCTGTGATTGTCTGAGGCATGCCTACTTCTTAATTGGAGCTTCTGGTGCAATAATTACTATTCTGTTCACAGCAATAACTTTTAAATCATTTGGTTTCTCATAGATCCAAACAATAAAGATGAGCAATGAGGTATCAGTGCTGCAAGGTGCATTAACCTGGCAGCGTAACACTTGATTACTGCTCTTTTGCTTTGATGTACTGTTAAGAAAGTTAAAAATCAGCAGTCATCTGGGGAGAGGAAAACCCAGTTTTACTCTGCTCAATTTCAAATTGATCACTATTACAATACCTTGAAAGAAGTTGATAAAGGTAATTCATTTGGGTTTCAGACAGAAGCTGTTGAATAAAACAACTCTTTCAATTATGTTAGCAAGGAATCTGAAGTACAACAAACAATAGAGCTCAACCTGAGAGGGGAAAGATGCTGAGAATGAGAACACCCAAGAGAGGACAAGGAGATCCAAGGAGGTCCATCATCAGGACCAACTGGTGAATGTTTTGGAGAATCTGTCAATTTACCTGGGCAATTAAATATGAAATCAGAAAATTAGCACTTGGCACTAGTTTATGTTTTAGGAAATAACTGCCTAATACAGATAATGCTGCTAGAATTTCTAAAACGTGAATGAAACCAGGTATTATTAAGGAGAAAATATCTCACATATATATAATCTCCAAAAACCTACCCTGAGAGGTAAGGATTCTTTTATAAATGCTGTTATAAAACTAAAATTCTGTTATAGCTACCTGGCCCATGAGAAGTTGGTCTTTAAACTATTCACAGCTTCTAATACCTTAAAATTCTCCTAACAAATTTAGGAATACAGTTATCCTCACTTAAAGGAACATAAGCACAATGGGATTTGTGTTTCTTGTCTTTAGATGAATGCAGAACTGTAGTCCACATCTGAGCTAGAAGCCTGGCATTCTTTTGTGTTTAATGGAGAGAAATAGGTATGAGGTATGACTCATTTGAGATATTTTTAGATATCTACTTTAGAATGAGATGAATTGCTCCCTCAAATTTCCTATTTCTTTCCATTAACTGTAAAGAGTACCTACAAAAGGTCTAGCTCAGATGTAGATTTCTATAGTGTAGGAGACCCTATTTAATTAGATGAATTGTATCTTGAGAAACCTATCAGAAAATAGAAGCTGTCTTGCTGAGTTCTAGAATCATACGTACATCCCCAGTCTTAAAGAGGAAAATACTGGATAATGTTATATTCCTATGCTTTTACCAAGTGTCTCAAGATGGATTTTTTTATTCCTTTCCTCACTGATTTTTCCAGGTAGGTCATCTTCTCTAATGCTTTTGGACCCTGATTTATGTTCAGATGTGCTTACGTGTCATGCCGTGAGTTGACACAGTCTTTATGTGCTGGTGCTGAAAGCTGATACAACCTCATACTGCAAGTGTTCTGAGCCAAGCAAGAGCGTGCACACTCAGTGCTTGGCCCTCACTAATTAAACGTGCCACATAGTAGCCTTGTTAGCTCTGGCGTGGTGAGACATTAACTGCACTCGCACACCTCTTGATCAGTACAGAACACAGGCAGGGGAACCTGGGGCCTGTCTAAAGTAACCATGTAGAAAGAGCTGCAGAAAGGTTAGAACCCTTCAGCTGCTTTTTTCAGCTGCACAGTCTGCTTGTCATTCGATTAGGATTATGACTGTGTAATAGAGTAGATTGTTGCATATAAGTAAAATAGAAAAGACCTAATGATGTCTTGAAATTGGTGAATATATAGCTTCTTTCTTCTGTGTGATCTGATTGAGCAGACAACTCAAAAGAATGTCCAGTCTTCTAGATAGCAAGAGCCAAAATGGGGTTTTACAATAGTGTGAGTAACAAGTAACTAACAAGAGCTATTTTAAAACTTGCAATCAGAGTAACTAAGATTAGAGGATAACCTATTCTGGGCAAAGAATATGATGTACAGTCACTGGGGTGTAGTAATACTGAGATTCTCCAGTGAGATGGCCTTTACAAAAATGATGTGCTAACCTCTCCAGGAAATTCAAGTGACAACTTCACCTCATGCAGTCTGCATCTCTAATCGTTGCAGTATTATTCTCCCTTTTTCTTAGCTTCATCAGTTACTGTGGAAACAGCTATCTGACATTTTCTCTTAACTGTCGTGTTATCTCCTGGGAACAGGGGACTTAGATCAAATTCTTTCTTATCCTGCCTCACACAGATGTCATTTTACTTGTGGGATGAGCACCTGAATAATCTGTTTTGGTTAAAACTTCTCCCTTCTGTCATCTTTGGACTGAAAATTTCTTCAGAAATTTCTCATCTCATGAAATTATGTTATGGAAATGTTTTATAGTGCTGACCTATGCATTTGATGAATATAATTACAAAGTTTTAAGTGACCATAAGAATTTGTAGACTACTTATCCATGCTTCAGAGTAAAGTGGACCGCTGTCCTTCCACAAGTCATTTACAAAATAAATCAAAGGATTTTGTTATTTTAATTTTTTCATTTCCTTAAAAAGTGGAAACTGAAGAATGATTCTTTTCATGTTTTTGAGGGAGTGTTCTAATTAGTGAGCTAAGAGCAGCTCCTATAAATGTCAATAACTAGGCAGGCTTGGCTTTCTGAACTACGTAAGTGCAGTAATAAAAGAGCAAGTGTCCTTGAAAATTACTTTGCCACCTTTTCAAATTATACTTTTAGACCTATGCTTTTAGTCAGATGAATTGCAGCTGAAAACATTTCATTTTTATGATGCTACTCTTGACCAGATTGCCATTAACATGCTTTTGTCTACAAAAACATCTTGACAGTTTAAAAACAGTCTGAACTATGAAAGTATGTATGAGCATTTCACTCTTCAGAAGAATGTACAGAACTTACAAAGTACCCTGTCATATCATCAAATTCTGTGACACAAGGAACCACAATGCTAGAATAAAAGTAGCCCAAATTGGTGTAAGATATCAGGAGGTAGTGGACTGCATTTAGGGATGCTGTATTCTCACAACAGCATCAAGAAGCTTTGATTTAGCCAGCCCAACTTTGATTTTGGTTTCACTTACTGAAGTCTCAATTAATTTTCTTAGTGTAAAAACTCCAGGATTTTATTGATCTAACAATTTCTCTTAGTCTGTCACAAGGGGGCATATCAGTACTGTTGAAGTTTATGATTTTTTTTTCCAGCAGTCACTAGTAGCATTCTACAAAAGAAAGCACATGTCCAGACTGATCATTTGAGAAATCTTGCAATACATTGTTGCGTACAGTTTGATTTTCTTATTGATATTGAATGATGAGGTTTTTATTTCAATATTTCAATCACAAAGTGAATGCTTGTTCCAGGGGATTGTATTTGTAACTTTTTAATGCAAGAAATAAAATTAAACAATACAGTGCAATGGATTTTCCATTCTACTTCTCACACTATCCATGTAGTGTTCAATTGACAACTGATTAGCTATTGCCACTTTTTAAACTTTTATAACTTATAAATGCAAATGAGAAAGATTTTGTTAATTAAAGCTTGTTTCCAAAACTTCTAATTCCTTCATAGTTTCTATAATCATATGATAATAATGTGTGATACCCCTTAAAAATAAAATTTATTTATGAAGGGAAATTAAAATGGTAGAAATTTAGTTCCATAAATAAACCTTTCTTACAAACTCAAACCTTTATTCTCTCTTTTATCCTTTCCTTTTCAAACAGTATATGCTTCTCTCAGCTTCACACCTCTCTGTTTATTTACTACAAGCAAAACTCGGTAGTCCACTCTGTTAAAGGATGTAAGTCAATTTAACTTGAATATTCCTCATTTTCTTTTTCTCCCCATTGTGAATTCTACTCATTTTTAACTTTAAGTTTTCTATTGAAAAGTAACATTCTAAGTTTCCTTTTTTTATATTTGCTAAATTCAAAGTCACAGTATTCAATATTATTTATGTTGTTATTGGGCTTCACTATGATTACATATAGAAATTAGGTAACAAAATTTTCATTGTATATCAGAGAAAAACAGTAATAAATCCTTTGAATATACTGTATGCTGTAAAGATAAAAGAAATTGTATTTCCATTCAAATTCTTGCAAAATTTCATTGTTGCATGAGCATATTTCCTGTGCTGACAAGTTTTACACTGAACATACACTGTAGTACTTCGTTTGAGCAAGTATTTTTAGAACATATTTATGTTCTAAAGGATATCTCATTTTTAATACCTATGATTCTTGGAAAACAAATATATAAATAATCAATATATTAAGAAGCTGATAATATGAGAAAGATAAAAGTATCTTTCACTCCTAGCCACATGACAGAAATATTACCAGTGTCACCTGGCAAAAGAAAATAGAAGGAAGACAGATGATGATATGGAAACAAGCCTAACCAAATTTCAGGGAAGAATTTCACCAAAATACTGTCTGTTTTCTAGATTTCAACACAGAGGCTGGTCTATACAGGCAAAATCTGCTCTCTCTGAAACGCTAACAATCAGACAAAGTTTTAAGCACTTGCCTCTTAAATATGTGCCAAACAAGATAATTCAGAAGGTTATAATTTGATAACAAATGGTGACTACACTGTAAAAGCAATGCACCTTCAGAAGTATCAGGTCTCTTCTGTAAGACAAGACAGAAAAAACCCAAAACAATAATGACAAACAAAGAAGAACCTTAATTTTAGCAGACTTGCATTCAATCTACTAGACAGCAAGAATTTTTTGCTGAAATAAAATGTCTTAGACCAAATAAAGACACCCTGAGCCTGAAACTGAGATCACATGTAGAAAATTTCAGCTCAGACATTTAAGGTATGAGAAAACTACAGGAATTAGAATCTTGCTAGTAGTTTCACATACTATATATATGTGTACATATATATGTATTTGTTTATAAATATATATGTGTAGTGATAAAAGCTCTGCCAAAGGAAATGGCATTTGACTAAATAACATATTCAATTCCAATGCCAAATTCAAAACCAAATTATTTTAATGGGATTATATATTTTATTATATATTTTGTTTAACAGAAGGCCCAATATGCAGACCTGACCCACTTCAAAGGGAAGTCTGCTGTCTCCCTGGGGCCCGAGTTAAGGATGTGGTAAGGAAGCTTCCTACCCTCATACAGCCCACAGGTTATTATCCATTATTTACTTTCCAGCTAGGCAGTGATGATCTCAAAAAAAGAAAACTAAGGGCTGTCAAGAGAGACTTTAGGGCCTTGGGTCAACTGGTCAAGGGAGTAGGAGCACCAGGTAGTGTTTTCTTCTATCCCCCTTGATGAAGGGACCAACCCAGAAAGGCTGAGGAGGACCCATCAGATCAATTCTTGGCTTCAGGCCTGGTGCCACCATCAGGACCTTAGGTTTTTTGACCATGGGTCAACTTACATGATGCCAGGCCTGCTGAGATCAGATGGGGTGCATCTCTCTGAAAGGGGTGCATCTCTCTGAAAGGGGAAGAAGGTTTCTATCACAGGAACTGGCTGGGCTCATTGATCAACTTTAAACTAGATTCAAAGGGGGAAAGGGGAAAAACTTGGCTCGCAGGAAACAAGCTGGGGCCATCAGTGGGGTGTTGTGCCAGCTCCACTGCTACCTCAGGGTTGGTTACCAGTCAGGAGGTACTCTAGCATTGCCAACTTGTTAAAATGCCTGTACACCAGTGAACTCTGTATGAGGAACAAACAGGATGAACTAGAGATCTGTGAGTGATCTCAGGACCCTGATCTCATTGCAGTCACTGAGACATGGTGGGACAGCTCACATGACTGGAACACTGTTGTGGATGGCTATGTCCTTTTCAGAAAGGATGGCTGACAAGGCAAGGTGGTGGAGTTGCTCTCTGTGAGAGAGCAATTGGAATGTATCAAGCTCTCCCTGGGGGGCAATGAGGAGCAGGTTGAAAGCTTGCGGATTAGGATTAAGGGGGAGACTAGTATGGGAGACGTTGTAGTAGGTGTTTACTACAGGCCACCTCATCAGGATGAGGAAGCTGACGAGGCCTTCTACAGGCAGCTGGAAGTAGCCTTGAAATCACAGGCTCTGGTTGTCATGGAGGACTTCAATTATCCTGGCATTTGTTGGGAAAGCTACACAGCCAAGCACGCACAGTCCAGCAGGTTCCTCCAGAGCATTGATATTAACTTCCTAATGCAGATGGTGGAGGAGCCGACAAGGAGAGGAGTGCTGCTGGACCTTGTACTGACAAACTGTAGAGAGAACACGGTTAATGACAAAGTCCCAGTCACATCATGAAACTGCATGCCTGGAAGCACTGGGTGAGGTGCTAAGTGCTGGACAAGGGTGGCAACCATCACCAGATCAATATCTGGTGGTATCTGTGGTGCCTGGAGGAGTGTGAAATGGGTCGGAGGCCTCATGGTCCCGGTCTTCCGGATGATTTAACCCTAAAACAAAAGAAGGCACTGCCTCTGCCCATGCAGGTGTAAATTAACGGACTTTGCAACGTTAACCTGAGTGATAACATTGTCTATAGTCATCCCCTCTCGCACATACACCCGGTGATGCAATGTAAAAAATCGAGTATAAATATCACCTCCAGGTCGGATCCAAATTGGGACAGGGTCAACTCGGAAATCTACCGATGACAGGACGGGTTGACGAATCCGCTCCTTCGCCATCCCCCCCACTTGGGACACCGTGTGCATAAGAATTCCCTCAGCCAACACTGAGAGACATTTTCTCCCCAGGTGTATTTATATTTTCCTTTTCTTCTCAGCAGCATTTTATAAGCCTCTCTGAGTGTATCTCATCGCGACTTTACTGTTTTCTTGGTCTGTTGTGTTGTTATGGTCAAAATTGGTGGTTTAGTGTGTGTGTGTGTGGGTGCACCTATGTTTAGAGTGTTAGGAATTTCAGCTATACCCGTAGTTTAATTTTAATCTGGCAATCCAAAAGAACCTGTAAATGTTGTGGTAAATAAACAATTACTATTTGCCTCCCGATTTGTGTCTGTCGCATATTTGGTGCCGGCCTCACAAGGCTGGATTTACTCCCCTCTTTTCACAACACAAACAAAGAAGGACTGGTTGAGGATGTGAAGGTGGGAGGCACCCTTGGCTGTGGTGACCATGAGATGGTGGAGTTCAGAATTACGGGCAGTAGGCACAGGACCACAAACAGGATCACTACCCTGGACTTCAGAAAGGCCAACCTTGGCCTCCTCAGGGAACTGCTTGGAAAAGTCCCATGGGACAGGGCCCTAGAAGGCAAGGGGGCCCAAGCAAGCTGGCTAATATTCAAGCACCATTTCCTTCAGGCTTAAGATCAGTGAATCCCAAAGAGTAGGAAATCAAGTAAGAGAGTTAGGAGACCTGCATGGCTGAGCAGGGAGCTACTAGATAAACTTAAGCAGAAGAACGAATTATATAGAACATAGAAGGAGAGTCAGGCCACCTGGGAAGAATACAGGGAGGTTGTCAGAGGATGCAGGGATGCAACAAGGAAAGCTAAGGCCTCCCTAGAACTAAACCTGGTGAGGGAGGTCAAGGACAACAAGAAAAGCTTTTTCAAGTATGTTGGAGGTAAAAGGAAGTCTAGAGGAAATATGGGTCCTCTGCTGAATGAAGTGAGTGCCCTGGTGACCGAGGATAGAGAGAAGGCTGAGTTACTAAATGCTACCTTCCCCTCAGTCTTTACTACTCAGGCCAGCTACCAGGAGTCCCAGGCCATCAAGACCACAGAGGAAGTCTGGAGGAAGGAAGTTTCTACCTCTGTTGAAGAGGCTCGGGTTAGAGATCAGCTGAACAAACTGGACATCCACAAGTGCATGGGCCCCTATGGGATACACCTGCAAGTGATGAGGGAGATGACAGAGGTCATTTCTAGGCCACTCTCCATAATCTTTGAGAGGTTCTGGAGATCAGGAGAGGTGCCTGAGGACTGGAAGAAGGCCAATGTCACCCCAATCTTCAAAAAGGGGAAAAAGGAGGACCCGGGTAACTATAGTCCAGTCAGCCTCACCTCCATCCCTGGAAAGGTGATGGAACAGCTTGTTCTTGCTACTATCTCAAAGCATGTGGAGGAAAGGAGGCTTATCATGAGTAGTCAGCATGGATTCCATAAGGGGAAATCATGCTGGACTAATTTGATAGTCTTTTATGATGGCATAAGTAGTTGGATAGATGAGGGGAGGGCAGTAGATGTGGTATATCTTGACATCAGCAAGGCTTTCAATACTGTCTCCCGTGGTATCCTCACGGCCAAGCTTAGGAAGTGTGGATTGGGTGCTTGTGCAGTGAGGTGGATTGGGAACTGGCTGAAGGACAGAGCCCAGAGAGTTGTGGTCAGTGGAGCAGAGTCTAGCCGGAGGCCTGTGGGTAGTGGTGTCCCCCAAGGGTCAGTGCTGGGTCCAATACTGTTCAATATATTCATCAGTGACCTGGACGAAGGGATGGAGTGTACCCTCAGCAAGTCTGCTGATGATACAAAACTGGGAGGAGTGGCTGACACTCCAGAAGGCTGTGCTGCCATCCAGCGTTACCTGGACAGGCTGGAGAGCTGGGTGGGCATAAATTTAATGCAATTTAACAAGAGCAAGTGTAAAGTGCTGCATCTGGGGAAGAACAACCCCATGGATCAGTACAGGCTGGGGGCTGATCTGTTGGAAAGAAGCTCTGGGGAAAAAGACCTAGGGGTCCTGGTGGACAGCAGGGTGACCATGAGCCAACAATGTGCCCTTGCAGCCAAGAAGGCCAATGGCATCCTGGAATGCACTAAGAAGAGTGTGGTCAGCAGGTCGAGGGAGGTTCTCCTCCCCCTCTACTCTGTGTTGGTGAGGCCCCACCTGGAATACTGTGTCCAGTTCTGGGCACCCCAGTTCAAGAAAGATGTAGAGCTACTGGAGAGAGTCCAGTGCAGGGCCACCAAGATGATTAAGGGAGTGGAGCATTTCCCTTATGAGGAGAGGCTGAGGGAGCTGGGTCTCTTTAACCTGGAGGAGACTGAGGGAGGACCTCATTAATACCTGTAAATATTATAAGGGTGAGTGTAAGGAGGATGGAGCCAGACTCTTCTCAGTGTCATCCAATGTCAGGACAAGAGGCAACGGGAGTAAGTTGGAGCACAAGAGGTTTAGGGTAAACACAAGGAGAAACCTTTTCACTGTGAGGGTGACAGAGCACTGGAACGGGCTGCCCAGGGGCTTGTGGAGTCTCCTTCTCTGGAGATGTTCAAAACCTGCCTGGATACGTTCCTGTCTGTCTTGGTCTAGGTGATCCTGCTCTGGCAGGGGGGTTGGACTAGATGATCTTTCTAGGTTCTTTCCAATGCCTAACATTCTATGATTCTATTCTATGATTCTATGATATCTTCATATACATATAAATGCATATTCAGATGTCCAGATTTGTTACAAATAAGCAAATGCTTTAGATACCTTTTCTCAGTCTGCAGGTCGTACGTATGTAGGATGAAGTGCAGAGTGATGATTGTTCTAAGATCAAAAGAAAGGCATTAAAAAAGCTTTATTGTTGAAATTTATACTCTATTTTTAAAACAAGATGCCAACTTGCCTTTGCCTTTTTCTGCATCAAAACAGTTATTATTTAAATCTCTGTAATTATTATGTATACTTCTTGTGTGTTTAAGTGTCCCATGGTAATAGTTAATGAGAGGAACAGAAATGTATTTATTATGCCAAATATTTACTCCATGCTACCATCACTCCTACTGGTAAATCTAGTGTGTACTGACCCTATTCATTGTATCCAGGACATTATGTAAGGGAAAAATATGCATAATATTGCGGACAGTACATCCCACACTTAAACAGAATCAAAGTACTCTTTAAGACATTTTCTAGAATCTAACGGGTGACGCAGACCAGATGGCAAACATTCAGCCTAGTGTGTTTGCAAATTTCAGCTGAGCCCTCTAAGAATCCTTTCTGGATGTAAATGGACATTTTACTCTCTGCGCACTTTAAAACATCAGTCAGGATGTATATCTGATCTTTTCTCTTTGATTTTGAATTCAGTAACAAAGTAGAATGCCCAGAAACTTTTGGAAAACAGTGACAAAAGCAATGGTAAGAAAGTGTTTGTTTTTTTTAAATTCAGTTTTATGTTGTAGTGCTCCTAGAATAAAAATGTTGGAGAATTAATCTTGAATGTTAATTCAATGGATAAATGGGTTCTGTTGCTTAATATTTCAACTAATATTGACCATACTGAATGCAGTATGAAAGAAGACCTGACGTCATTTATACTGTTGTTAAAAGTTATGTTGTTTGACAGATATTTTGGCAATGTTACTTGTAGATACATATGCATATATGTAAGATATTTAGTAAGTTATAGGTAGAAAAAGTAATTCTAATAATTATTCTAATTTTTTCACTGCTTTACTGACCTCATAGCAAATGATTACACATTTCTACAAGAAGGCAGAGGGCACACAACTGAATGGGAGCCATAGGGTTTTTGAAAAGTCATTAATAAACTAAAAAGGGTACCTGTAAAGACATGTTACTCAGTTTTGCAGTGAAAAGAGATAGAAATACACCATCTCAAAACAAAAGCTTAGACTGGAAAGAGCTGTTCAGGAAACATCATGTAACAAAGCATCAAAACTGGTCCCTCCATGATCTTTTTGGAGACGAAGGGGTGCAAGTGGAAAAGGGAGAGGAGCTACTCAGTATGGTTCATTATATCTACTTACTTTTACATCATGTTCTAAGATCAAAAGAGTTGACAACCTAAGAGTGGGCAACAAGAGATGGTTGTAGCTCATGTATTCAGAACTGTATTAATATACATTAACTGTGATAGAATGTCCACTTGTAAGTAGGAAGGAAATAGGAAATGAACATGCAATGCTCCAGGTGCCTAAATTTCAATGCTGAGTCAAGTAAAGGAATTTTGCTCTTCAGTGACACTGATTAATCAAGATGTAGGCCTGAGAAGGTTGGAGTAAAGCTGATGGAATATTCATAAACCATTTCTTTCTATTCCAGTCTGAATACTCTAAAATACTATTTATTGCTCCAGGAGACTATTTCTGAAAAGGCTGCCAAAACGTCATAGGTTTATTTTCCTAACAAGTGGGAAGCTCTCCAATAGAGACTCAGCTTTAAGGATGTAACTGAAAGAACAGCTATGAACCAAATGGAGGATATTTCTTCATTGGTAAATTAAACTGGTCCAAACTGTGAGCTTTAGCACTAATGCATTACAATGCCATTAAATTATCAGAGCAGAAACTGCAAGAGTTTTGGTTTGTGCCAACCAACATTTTCCTAGAGTGCCTGGGAAAGGTTCAGGTTAACCCAGGCCAGGGTCTATTCCCAGTGAGCAGTCTGGAAGCAGATAAAGGAGAGCCATATAACCACAGGATTATTTACTAATATAGGTGTAACCAGTGAGGGTAAAGCCAGAAACAAAGTTTCATGGTAATGAGACTGGTAAAAGGGGCACATTTAAAGGCTGTTAGAAAAGGGGTTATTTCCAAAAGAATTGTATAAAGGATTCACTAGAAAAAGAGCCCCAGTGGTTCATCTTGCTTTACAGAGATCAGGAGGTTGTGTACCACATGACCTGTTCTGCACTAGCTCTGAGGTGTGACCTCCATAAATAGAGCATATGTATTAAATGTGAGGACATATAAATGTATAATCACATTATTTTAATTTTTAAAATTTTTTTGCTATGCACCTTGTGGTTTTTTTCGCTAATGGCTGAAATATATTTGCATCAAACACACATCAAATATTTACTAGTTTAAAGAACTGTTTAGTTATTGTGCCTGTTATAAAAATGTAATCATAAATTTTGAAATCTAAATGGATAATATTAAGCTTCGAAATCTTCAAGCTTAGAAGATGAGTTTATTTTAAACACCAAAGTTATATTTGTGATGGTTTCAGTCACAAGACACACATTTAGAAATCCTAAGTGACAAACTTTGATCGAAGTTAAGCAGTTTTGTAACAAATCTGGAGCCCTGCACCACTAGATGGCATTATGTAGTCATTCAGGAACTATGGAAAGGCACAGAATACTAATAACTCATACAGATAATGTGCATTGTTGCACCACAATAAATATTTTTGTTTTCCAGTAGTAATAAAAACGTCTCGCACAACTTTAATGGTACCGCTGTAAGGGCAGGACACAAGATATGATATTCGAATATTGTTTTTGTAGTAGCATGCCAATAATTTATAGTTTATTAACTCAGACTACCAGTATATACACACTTAAAGCAATCTCTGGATAATTTAATAATATTAAAAATGGTGACGGATGACAAAAGCATTGTGTGTGCAATGTAGGCACACAATGTAAGGTTTCTCCTGCAGTTCCTCCATTTGCATCCCGCCTTGATTTCAGCTACAGATGGGTAGCAGTTAAAACCCTGGCAATGAAGAACTCCAAATCCTGATGATGTTCAACACTCATTTCCAGTTAGGAATCTTTCAAACGTTCCCCATGCATAGAATGGGAATAACTCCTGGAACCAATTATTGATGAACATTGATGTATTTGAAATAGAGTCTCAGATCCAAAATTTGCAGCCTCAGTATATCTCTACCAAGAGTACTTCAGCCCTTGGGACTTTTTTAACAAAGCCTATTCAGCTTACCATTTGCTACGATGGCTTCATAATGAGAGAAAATACCCATGAGAAACTAGTTTTTAAATGCCTGTGTTCTTCAGACAGTACCTGTGTTCCAAAGGCTTCTATTATTAGTAATGGCCCCCATTCTGACCACTTCTCTACAGGTATATAGCTCTTGTTGATTCACATTTATAAAGTTAGTCTTAAAATTTCTCAAGAATTTTGATTAAAATTATAATTTTACTTATCTGCAAGAATTGTTTATACATATTTTTAGTTAAAGTTCCTAAAAAATTCCTTATTTCTGATCTGTGTTAAATGGGATATATATATCCATGCAAATATAGTTAACTAATATAGTATGGTAATTTTGTCTGCTACCAACCAAGTCTGTCCATGGCAATTTAACTGTCTCTCCCTTTCTCTCCCTTTCTTTCTCTCTTTTTCTCTCCTTCTCTCTCTTCCCACCCCTCCCTCACTTCCTTTTTCTTTCTCTCAGTTTTTCTCTCTTTCTGTTGTTTCTTTTTGGTTTTACATATACTGAGGATGATGTAGTGTTCTTTATAAAGATCTGAGGTAAATAAGGCTTCAGATCAGATTCATTAAAGTTTCCTGAGATAACTCTGTTGTTTCAAGAGGTTTTTGTATTTTGTGCTATGCCCTTCTTTGTTTATACTGGCTTCAGCTGATGTAAGCATGACCACATCAAGCTTAAGTTCAACAAGAAAAGTTGGGTTGCAACTTGTTGAAAAACATTATTAGCTTAGCTAAATCCATTTGTTCACAAGGTACCTATCTCTGCTGATCCTTAGTCAGTAGGTCTCAGTAGTCTTCACTATTTGTGGCATGATTTTTCTAGCTAGACAGAAGATATGAATACAAAATAAAAACCATAGGGCTGCTTAATGTAATGAAAATGGAGAACAGAAAATTAGCTGTTTAAAATAACCGCTTAAATGAAAACTTTGGATTTGTGAAGGAAGTGCAGGTTTTTCACAGGGGTACAGGCAGATACTCGGCATATCAAAGCAACAGTTAAGATGGTAAGGATAAAAATCATGTCAATAAATGTCAGGTGTCAGGGACATCTGATTAAACCTCATTAATTCATGATCAATGGAGAGATAGAAACACATCCAGGGAGTGATTTTACAAGCTGTATTGGTAGGAGAGGAACTATGCTTTAGAAATGTATTTTTTTCTCAGCAGCACAAGGAGACTGCACAACTAGCTGAAAAACATTCAGGAATAATACAGATTTCTAAATTAGTAAACTGAATCTTGGGATCATAATTTATATGATCAGTGGTATGGATATCATAATATAATGATGATGTGGGCTCTCTTTTGCCACTCAGAGAATGAGGGAAAGCCTCCTGCCCTTGCTTGCCCCTACTTCCTGTAGAAATTCCTGGGGCTTTGGGTGTACCACTCTTTTAAACCAATAGATGTTTGGTACCAAATGAATAAATATGGCACTTTTTAGCTTCAATTTACTGACATCTTTCTACTTACCATATGATGTATAGCTATCTCAAGCTCATTATGCTTGTGTTTTCTTTCTATTTAATGTGAAGTTCATTGGCTGAAGCCCAAAGTTACAAAAACTGCCCTGAAGTTGTGTTAGATGGGAATATCTAATCTAAGTGTCTTCAGGTATCAGATTACTCAAAGCTCCTTGTATGAAGAGCAACTGTAGGATTTCTTCTTTTGACCAGTAATAAAATGGTGCATTTCTGTGTAACCACTATTAACATCCTGTATTAGTCTCAGAGCTGTGAGATCAAGTTTGAGCAATATTTTCATGTTATAATACTATAAAGTTGCAATATGCAGTTTGTTAAACTGGTGGAGCTAGACAAGTAACAGAAGTTAATCAGAGAACTGCCATACAGGGGTTTTAACAAATAGTGTGTTGCTGTTTTGCCATGAGGTGTACCACAGAAAGAATGAGAAGCTTTAGAAGCTGTGGGCAGTCCAGGGAAATACATATCTCTGTGATTCTGTTTCTTCCAGAGGTCAGGTGAACGCTGACTTAATTGTGTTGGTAGCTGAACAGAAGACAAACCTGTTTACATTCCAGAGGAATTAATTTCAGGATTACGGTGAAGTCAAAGAAGAGGAATTTGGGAGGGTTTGCTCCTTAGTGATCTTTCAGAACAACATTTCGGTGTTCCTCTTTTTCTTTTTGTATGCTTTAACTCATCTATTTTTATTTTACTCAAATGATATAGAAAAAACCCCAACCTATTGTCTTTGTTTCTGAAATTGTTCTTTATAAATATGGTTTGCTATAGTTGTGCTTATTCTGTTGTAATGAGGTAATTTTGTAATATTTATTCAGTTCTAATTTGTGAAGATAATGATGTTGGAGAATTATTGAAACCATGGAAAAATCTGCTGTCTTCTCTTGTAATTACTTAGTAATTGAAGAAATCTGAGGTGAGATCTGAGATGGCAGAAATATTTACATAAAAGAATGTGGAGATGTTCATATTCAGTTCTATAAATAGCTTAAAAGTTTATATGACCCATACAATTTTGGACTAGATTTTGTTCTTTGTGGAATCTCTCAAAAGTATGCATCTTAATATTTGTGGAGTAACCTCTTTTTACATTAATTCTTGTAATGTATCCAGGAAAATAATCTGGGATAGAAAAAGAGCACATGCACTAGGTAGAATTATAGAAAAAAATAGGGAATCAGTGGTAACAAAAAAAAAAGGGTGACTAAACAGTAAGAGGGTATTCACTAAAAACCCTCCTGCCTCTGTGTATGAACTAAAAACAGTAGTGGAAAGACCTCTTCCTACAGTGCCTCTGTAAAGATTTTACTGGTTTTGATAGAGAAAGACCTCAAAGTAAGGAGATACTGCTCTTCACTGGGAAGCAAGTCCCTTTTTCTTTAGGGTACAGTGTTTTTTGTGGGTATGACTAGTCCTGCCTGTGTCTTTGCCAGCCCAGTGAAGGCTCTCTGTGCAGTTGTAACTTCAAACCCTGGCCATCTTTTGCCTTACTGTAAGTCTACTACACTCAACTACTGGTCACTAACACCCTTATATTTAAGACAAGGAGCTGCATCCTTTCCTACCATCTTAATGAAATTTCTCATATGTAGCTCTCATTCACACCCACCTCAGCTCCACCACTGTCACCCTGATGATTTAAGATCAGTAGTTTGCCCAGGAGTGTCACACAGACAACTAACTACACTTAAAGGCAGTGTTCATCCAGGTTTGCTTTGTCCCATCAGTTCTAGGTCTTTCCACAGGGTGTGAAAAGCCTGTGATGTTCTGCTCTACTGTGCAGGTCTCACTTATAGCTCCAGTAACTGTCTTTGCTGCCTGGTTATTCCTAAAATCTACTTCAAACTTGCTGATTAGCGAATGCTAAATGGTTATTTTCTGTATTTTTCTCTATTTATTGTGTACTTCCTGAAGAATTGCAGAGAAAATTTCCTTTGCAGTTTGAACACAGTGATTAGGTTGATCCCAAGAGTGACAAGATTTTAAATGCTTATATACGCAGAAACAGATGGAAAGCATCCACACTGTCTGCCCATCCCCTTTACTGTACATGGAGTTAGGCTGCTCATTCTTTTTTGTTGCTTCCTTGAAAAAAGAAAATTTTTGGAAGACACAGCATTTGTACAATATTTTTGCCTTTTCAAAGTGAACATTGCCCTCAGATGGTTGAAGTCTCTCTCAGGCTTGAGTGAAGATAGAGTTTTTACAGTGATCTGTGTTCACAGGAAGCTTCTTTCTACTTCAGTGTAATACGTAACTGGCTTCAATTATCAGTACAGAAATACTTGAAATCCCTTACTTCACTACTTCTCATCACATTCTCTTCTGATGTTACAATAATCCATGACTTTTGCTTTAATGATTGTTGAAGTTCCTTTAGATGCTCAGAGGCAAATTGGTTTATTATGTCTTTATACATCTTCATATACTCAAGCATGTGCCAAAAAAATCAAATCCCCATGTTTGCAGCTAAATGTTCACCTTGGTGGCTGTCTCTTTCTCTATGTGATGGTCCCTACTTTTGTTATGAGTTGTAGAAATAAACCGTACAGGTAAATACTCCAACTAAAGAGTGGTCTGTTCTTGGATTTGGAGAGACTTAAATTTAATGTCTGTCAGCTGGCACTGTAAGCCAAAATGGTTGAACAGAACACCCGTTTCTGTCTAGTTAGGTTCTCAGACTGCCCTAGTGACTGAAACTTGTACACTCCTGCTACTTTGTATTGGGTGCACTAACTGCCCATCCCACCTCTTCACTGGTTTCTTTTCTTGTCTGTATCAGGGCATGTTTATATTTTCTCGCCTTTCCTGGTTGGATTATTTGTTTGGCTTTTCTGAAGAGATTTTTTTTTTTTTGTTCGTTTTTGCACAGACTTGTTAGCTTATTACATAATAAAGAAGGTACAATTCCCACTAATATTTAAGATGAAGTGTACAGAGCTCTTCTTCATCAGATTTTGTTCCTTCTTTGACTAGCAAGCAATTCTTTTGGTTTCTTTGTCTTATAGAGCACTAAAGCTGTATGTGACAAACCAGGCATATCCTTCAGCTCCAGCAGAATCAATCTTCAGGTGCTCAGGTTCTGCTTCAATACTTTGTTACCCTCTGCTCAGAATGATTTCTTTCACTTGTTTTGCAACATTTTTCTCGTTTGTCTTGTTTTTAACTTAAAATGGTCATGTTTTTGTTCCATTCTGTTTGAATCAATTCCTAGCTATGTTCTGAAGAATAACAGCTTTTTTATCTGTGCCTTTTTTTCTGAAGGGTAAACTGTCCCTAGAAGAGTCTTAGTGATGGTGCTCTGGAGATTTGTGATTTGCTGGATTTTTTTTATATCCCAACATATCATACATGTGACACTAATAAAGCAAGCAATGAGGAAGGACTTAGTGGATCATCTGGAGGGCATCCTTTTCACAGAAATATAGACTAATAATATGAGATTCATTAATGTCTTCTTGAACTTCTAGAAGAATTTACTTAGACCTGAGGGAGAAAAAAAATCCATTTGATGTGAAAGAGGTAGGGGAAAAAAAAAAACCCAAAATAAAGTAAGCCTCAATTTTTAAAGATGTATATGTAGGAGGGAAGCACAAAACACTTAAAAATCTTGGTCTTCCACCTTCTTTAAATGGCAGAATATGAGGCTGATAATTGTCAAAAAGAGGTCTGTTTCTGACTAAAGGAATCTTAGGCTTAATATAGATTCTAGGGATGTTACAAAAGAAGTAGTATGAAGTGCATCAGCTCTTAATATTAATTGAACCATGTTTCCTCAATATCACTTAAATGTTAGTTCAAGAGATTCTTTTGTCTTCTCTTAGATAAACTCTGACTTTCAAAGGCAATTTGATACTGTGCTCTTCAGCACTGGAAGACCCATAGCACTTAAATGACCAGGAGATCACTATACCTAACTTCATGGCTGATTTAGGTGAGATGAAATCTGCTCTGATGTACATGTTCATTTTGTGTGTTGACTCCATCTTTGGAGATATTCAGAAGCTATCCTGGGCAGCCTGCTTTAGGTCACCTTGCTTTGCCAGAATGAGATGACCTCCAGAGGTCCCTCACAATCTCAACTCATGTCTGGTTCTATGACATTTTTTTACAAAAAATGACAGTTCAAGTATAAAGTAGCAAAAAAGGTGCCCTAATAAAGTAAATAGTATGATATAATTTTGTTACAAATTTCTTTAGACAGTACTAGCTCTGGCTCCTCTGCTCAGCAGTCTTTGTGCTGTTATGCTTTTGAGTACTGAAAGAAGGGATACTCGGGAATTAGCTGAATATAGATCTGGTTAAATTACCCAGGTAATGAAAAAGAAGAAAATCTACATGGCTATCAGGGGTGATTACTGCTTATGTTTGACTTAGTACGTGCCTCGTTCTGTTGAGGTTACTTACACCCTGAAAGCCAAGAGCTTAGTAGATGCAGAACATTTACAGTACTTTCCCTGTTTGTTTCCCTTTCATTTTCTAGGAAGAGGTGTCTTGCAAGGATTCATTCTGCAGTGCTCTTGCTGCCACAGGTTCAGTTTCCTCTGGTATCCGTTCTCTTGGTTTCTACACATTTCCCTGTTGCCTACGGATTCCCCATCTCAGCTCCCATTACTATTTTCATTTTGCTAAAAAAATTGCATTCTTATTTACAAGGACTGAGAGGAACTCTAAGTAATTTCTTCTAATTTAGAGGATTTTTTCATCTCGGTAATTTGTGCTAGTAGTGGACAAATACTGGACTCCAGTCTGTAGTGAGATTATTCGACATTCATTGCAGGTTTTGGTTCAGATAGATTTTCTAAGCAATTGCATAGTAACTATATCTGGAAGAAAATAGGTTATATTTGTCAGTTTTTGCTTTAGCACTATGAACATATGGTTTGTCAGTCAGGTACTGGTGTGATTCTGGTCTCATTTTCCTACTTCAGTGCTAAATTCTCCCACGGCTGATGTTCTAGCATGGTGCTTTGTAGTCAGAGTGAAGGTGGCAGATTTTATATTCAGTCCAAACATGTTATACTTTCAATTTTTTTTGCTGTTATTCCAACTGCTGACTTGCTGGTAATAACAGGAGTAGCATGTGGTGTTTTTTACAGAGAATGTTTTCCCACAGATATGTTTTAAAAATACAAATCCTCCTGCTGTTTTTTGGGGAGGGAAGTACTTCTTTTACTTTTAGTGCCAAAATATACAGAAAGTTCGTATGTATGCTAATATGGAAAAGTTGGAGCAAAACTGTCCCTAAAGCAATAAAACTTTTTTTTTTCTCTTAGATTTCTATTTTCATCCTCACTTGTTGCTGTTAAAATTTTGTTATCTAAATTCTCCTGCCCTTTCAACAGTCAATAAAAAAGACAAAGCGAATCTCTCCTAACACTCCCCAGTAAACTGTGTGCTTAGACGACTGTTCTAAACATCACTGCTTAAAATGAAGGCATTTTGACAGTCTTTTTTTTTTAATTATCAACGGGCAAGCAATGTCTCTTCATGCGAAGTGAATGGAACACCAGTTTCACTGAGCCCTCTTCATTATTGTTCACCAAATTCTTCAATAATAAGAAGTAGAAAGAAATGCTTCAGCAGATTCCTCTTCCCCACATCTGTGAATGTAAAACTACAACATGTAAATTATGGCAAATGTTCAGAAATATCTGGAGAACACAGGCTATTGTTTGCTGAACTGTTTGACAGAAGTAAGCTATTTTGCATATATCCTTTATCTTTAAAATGGCATGTCTTTGATACTCCATGGAGATTATAATCTTGAATTTCAAAACCCTGCTTTTGGCCCCTTGCAGAAATATTCCCTTGCACATCTTCCCCCTGTTCTGCTCAGTGCACAGAAATTACTCTTGCAAAAGCTATGACTGTCTTTGAGAGGTGTATAAGTGCAGTTCAGTCATGGCACTGGAGACAGTTCTTCATGAAGAAGTAAGATGGATTGGTTGGATTGGATTCTCAAGAACATCTGTGGCCCATCTCTGGGTCATCTTGTCTTGAGGCTTCCAGGGAGACAAAATTGGGAAAGGCTGCTCCTGCTAGTCTACTCTTTCCTAGATAGAGAACTCCAGGCAAGTGCCTGTTTTGAAGCTGTCAGCATGCTTATACATGTTTTAGCCGCTCCTTTCTCCTCAGCAATTAAGTTCTACAGGTCCACAGATAATGTAATAGTGAGTTTAGGCTTCTGTACATAAAATCTGCAGGAGTACTACTGATATGAGTTTTAGTTTACAGTGTCTTAAGCAAAGTAAAGTATAACCAGGCAGAATTTGAACCGAAACGTGTAAATGGCACTTGAGTTGCTGACAGTCTTAGGGGAAATGCACCTTCAGTTTGCAGATGTGCAGTGGAAGAGGCCTCCCCCCCGTCAGCAGGAAACCAAACAAGGAAGCAATGGATGGTGCAGAACTGGGTGCAAGGAATACAGCCCCTTCTTCCCATCCTCCCCTTTGTCTACCATGAGTTAACCCTGACGTACAGATAGGTGGCACTGTGTTCTTGGAGATACCAAACCAGAGCTTCATTTCCTATGGACATCCAATGGTGCTTGACGCTGTTTTCAAGGACAGAGGTGCTCTTCTTAGTGACCTAGTCCTTAGCTGTCACAGCTTTAATTATACATTCACATAATCCCTTTAGTCTGGAGAAAATATTTTATTACTGTACTCTGCATATTATGTCATATTCTTAGTTTATGAAAAGTGCCATATTTCACCTCAGACTGCTGTATTTCATTTGAAGAGGATATATTTGTGTGGAGGGAAGAGATCTGGTAAAGAACACATCTACAGCAGAAGGAACTTACCAAGTTTTGTTGGTGTGTGTACAGTCACATAATAACAATAATGGGTTTGTATCTATTTGGTAATTACAACTTTCCTGCAAGCTGTTGGACTAAGAAAGGAAAGACAGCAGAAAGAATTGAAGCCATCTTAAAGATAAATGGCTACACCATCCACTGGTATAAAATAGATATTGATCTACTGACTGCAGTTAAGCTACAGTTTTCTGGTTCACAGCTTGTTAGATTTTCTGCAAAGACTGGGGTGCTAAATGTGTTAGACACAATTAAGCTGAACTGCAAGGAGAATGTTTTGTTTGATCTTACTCCCTAAAAGGTGTAAGTGAAGTTTGTGTTTGATTCATTAAGAGCAAATGTTTATAATCTCTGAATGTATTACTGATAATTACCTACCTGCATCTGGCATCTTCATGTTTCTTTCAAAGTGTTTTTTCCTTTAGATAGACCTTTATAAAAGGAAGATTAATACTAGTGTTAAATGAAAGATGATATCTCAGTTACATTACAAAAATTTGTAGCAATTCTTTTCAACTCCCTTCAGGACTGAAGAGTTCACAAACAAATCCTGAGAAAATACAGAACTGTTTTCATTTAGTGCAACATCTCATTATGGGACTAATAATGAAGCATATTCTAGGTGTCCTTTCAAGGAACTATTTACACTTCAAAATTGCATTCTATTTTGATCTGCATTTATCCATATTTATCTGATGGATAATCTAATGTCACAGGATCAGACAAGTAGGATGCTTGCTCATTTGCTCAATTATTTTTTAACAACTGTAGGTAATCTGAGTGAGTTCTTTCATAATATACAAATATCTGCTAAGGGTAAATTCCCTATATGTAGTCCCTAAAAGAGAAGACTTGGAACTGACTTAATGAGTTTTAATTATCCACTTAGTGAAAAGTGCTGTAGAATTGTTTTCACTCTGTGGTCCAAGGACATCTGTGTGCTATTTCCAAGGGAGCCACAAAACCCAGGAAGAACACAGCTAGCTCCTCTAGGCTTAGATTTTTCTCTGCAGGGTTGTTAATCTCTACAGGAACGTTTCTAGAATTTAACAAATTGAGAGAGGTTGAAGGCCACTGACTAGCCATCTCATGGGCTAAGAGCTAAAGTCAGCCAACAGCAAATGGGAAATAAATTGCAAAGTTTCACTTTGCTTGAAGCAGTAAGTGTAATTGACTATTGGACTGCATTATACATTGCTGTGGCAAATTATCTGTATTTGATTTATATAATCTTTCTAAAAGATGTGCTTTAGTTCACTGCAGCTTGCTGTTTTGCACGGGGAAAAATGCATAGCCTTTCCTGTGTAGGAGGCTGTATTAGATTACAAAAATAGTTTATTCTGGCCTTAAAAGCAATTAATCCATGTTCAGCTCATTTTTATCATAGTCTTTGAGCAAGTTGCATACCAGTTCTGGGGTGTGGCAGTGAAGCAAATGAGATGTTTTACTCCATTTCCAGAGGTCCAAGTTTGCACTTACCTCCAGACTCATGCTTCAGACTGTCTCCATTTGACCCAACTCTAAGTGTGATCCAGGTTCTGGGGATTTGGACTCAAAAGCATCCAAACACGATTCTGAAGTTATCACTATTTTTTTCATACATTTTCCATGGACAGTGTTGTGACATTCTAAGTCTGCTGGGCCATCTGATGTTCTTGATGTGGCTGTGTAACTGTCTCAAGCCATCTCTGCATTGCACCTCACTTCATTTGGAGAAGAACTTATGAAATGCCAATAGTTTTGTTGCCACAATGCAGAAATATGAAATTAAAAATAATCCAAATGGACAATTAAAAAAAATATTTCTTTAATTTAAAATATAAATAAATAAAACCCAGAATTTCTTGAAGAAACAATATAAATCAAGACAGCATGTGAAGAATCACAGTGAAAGACACCCTGTCTTTATTTCACTGATAAAGCATGCAAAGCTATCACAGGAAAGACTGTAAAACTCCAGTAAGTGTTTCTGGAGTTTTGTGACTGTGGCAAGGATCTTAAGGCACTGATATTTTTAAAATATGTGTTAAGTTTACTGCTAGCAAAATTAAGATTAATGGCATGTGATTTGCATATGTGAAAAAGGGAGTGGATAGTGTAAGGAAAATATAAATAGGAGTGTTAATTATACAGTCCTCTTTTTAATCCTACATGGTGTCCTTAGGAAACGAATTTACCGATCTGGGAAAATATTTGGATTGTGGAGCATCACAAAGATTTTTTAGTTTCAGTAATTTGTCAAGCTTGTAAAACAGACAACTAAACTAAATCTATGAGCTAAAAGGCATAAATATCAGCTCTTTATGAGGTGACAGTAGTATCTGGAAAAATTTAAAAAATACATAAAATATATATATATCTCAAAATATAGAATTGAGGGGTGTAGCCAAGATCAGATTAATCAAAATGTGGTCAAACACTGTCACTTACAACATACTCTAAGGAAGCAGAAGTAAAGTCAAAATACCGTAAAGCCAAAGCAAGGCTAAAAGCAGTAGCACAATCGAAAATAATGTAGATTTTATGGAAGTAAGCAATAAGTATTATGAAAGCAGCATGTCAAAAGACTGTGGTGCACTACCCTTCAAGCAAACTAGTTTAGAAACTAACATACTGATAACTCTTACTTCAACTAATTTTAAGGAACAACTTAATTAAGAACTGGCAGTTGTTGCTTACAGAATTATACACGTAGTAGGAGCTCCTCACACTCTAAGCAACTCTAAGCCCATTTAGATAGATTTGTTTTTAATATATTGGTCCAGTTAATTATGATGTAAAATACTTGAAAAGGACAAAGGTACATGGCTGTCTCACTATGATTTAAGAGAATGAGATATACTTGTACACTACAGTGATGGAGAGTTGAGGTAAAAATTATATAGTAATACTATTGTATGTGTTCCAGTAAAAGTTTACAGGCACACATTTTAAGGTCAAGAGGGACTAGTAGGGTCAGAAGAAGACATCTGTTTTGATCTTTTCTATAAAAAAACATGGTTTTCCTGCTAGTAATTTCTGCCTCAAGACCGGAATTTCTCTAGAGCAGCCTCAGGTCATAAAAATTTTTCTTCACTTTTCTAGTACCATAAGTACAGAGAAATACAATAGTGTGAACAGTGTCAGTTGCTATTTTGCATTTGTGACTAACATTATCTCCAAAAATAGAAACAGGTCCTGCTGCTGCTCTTGTTCACTCCAGAGCCACATTTTTGTCCCCTTTGCTTTGCATTGCTCCGGCCTTTGGCATTTTGATTGAAATAATGCTAAGAGCTTTGGCTTCCATTAAAAATTGTCGTAGAATTATTTACTTTGGACTCTAGTATTCTGGTTGCTTAATTAAGAGATAACAAAATTATCAGAAATTATAAGAAAGTCACTTTCTAGACTTCGTTGTAGGTGTCATTAGGATTTAGGATGATGCTGTATATTGACATTAGAACCTAATGTAGGATGCCAAACTAAAAAGTCTCTTTTGTGATTCTGTTTTTTCTCTTATTCCCCAGCCTCCACAACCTATCTAACTATTTTTTCCAACATTCAGGAGGTGAAATATGTAGATGTGTACCATTTTCATCCTGTAGAAAGTTAGAAGTTCTACACTTCCAATAAAGCAGATTAATTACACTCTTTCCTGTACTAGAAGTCCTTTTATTTTCTTTATTTACTTTGAAAAATATTCTATTTTCCTCAAATCTTTGCTGAAATTCCCATTGTGTTACAGGTTTAATATCTGTGGTGCACAGCTGGGGAGTAAGTTTGCAAGTGTACAAGAATGAGCAGACTTGCATCAGCAGGACACTATTGAAACCCCCACACAAGGGCTGGCAGCAGAGATTGCCTCCTAAGAAGTTGTGTTGTTTTCCACTCAGTGAATGTGCCACTTACTAATGGTAGAGAAATGTTGAGAATAATTTGGTTTTTCTCAGATTTATAAGTCAAGTTAATTTTTTTGTTTTTCTGATTTATTATATATACTTCGATGTATAAAGTACTATTATTACTGCCCTTTGAGCAAGGTGTTAAGGTGAGAATAGTCCAAATGTTACTCATCTGATTGGAGTACCTCAATTTTATATGAGGGAACAAAATTAGATGTTCTTTTTAGAATGTGGATATATGTCACTCACTCCAGTTTAACCTGTAAGCATGTAACACCAAACTTTGTGCCAATATATGATCGCTCTGTGTAACAGTCTTCCAAATAGCTGTTTCTGTAAAACAGAAGTGTTTCTATTTTAATACTTTCTAGCTATTCTGTCCAAGGCAAATACTCAAATGGACAACATTAAATTAGTGATTATTACTTGATCTCCAAAAAAAATGTATTTGACACGATGGACGTGTTTGGGGCGTTTATAAATGTGTCATCAATGTCTTAAGTATCAGTCATTTGACATAATACCTAATATTTACTTAATTTTCTCCGTATAAGCTCCTCGGGAATGAAAGTATTTTTTCATTGTTCCTTGCTTGTTTAGACAATAACACAGATCAAGCAGAAGTCATTCCAGAGCCAGGGTTAGAGCACCAGGCTACAGCTAATCCTACAGCTGCTTCCTGTAAGAGCTTTTACTCACACCCTGGTATCTCTTAAAGTTGTGGCCAATTAGGTTCCTTCATGTTGAAATTGCCACAAAGGGCATGACACCTTTTCACTACCCATGCTACTATTTGCACAGTGACCTATCAGCAATGAAGAGTGCTATTATGGTTTGCTTGAATTTTCTTTTGCTATGAAAGGTTGAAGTGTCTCCATGTAAAAATACTGACAAGGAAAGTTTTTAGCTTCCTTTCCTTTCCTTTCCTTTCCTTTCCTTTCCTTTCCTTTCCTTT